>BMAU01021348.1:610000-1031861 GCA_019973935.1 Trichonephila clavipes | reverse complement strand
TTGACTTTTTCCAACATATGTGGCCGTATATCGCAATAACACGGCGAATGTTGTCTTCCAAATGGTCAAGCGTTTGTGGCTTATCCGCATAGACCAATGACTTTGCATAGCTCAAACAAAATAGTCTAGCGGTGTTAAATCACAAGATCTTGGAGGCCAATTCACAGGTCTAAAACGTGAAATTAGGCGGTCACCAAACGTGTCTCTCAATAAATCGATTGGGGCAGGAGCTGTGTGACATGTTGCACCGTCATGTTGGAACCACAGCTCCTGGACATCATGATTGTTCAATTCAGGAATGTAAAATTTATTAATCATGGCTCTATACCGATCACCATTGACTGTAAAGTTGTGGCCTTCATTGTTTTAGAAGAAGTACGGAACAATGATTCCACCAGCCCATAAAGCGCACCAAACAGTCAGTTTTTCTGGATGTAACGGTGTTTCGACACACACTTGTGGATTAGCTTCACTCCAAATGTGGCAGTTTTGTTTGTTGACGTAGCCATTCAACCAGAAGTAGACTTCATCGCTAAACAAAATTCACGTATGAAGTCATCGAAAATTGGACGTCCAGATTGGACTACATCCGAGCCAGCCGTGGCAGTCATATGCCAGAAATCATATTTAAAATGTAATGCCAAAAGATTATCTTTCGAATAAAAAAAAATTCATGTCAATCGAATAATATATCGTTGTTTTTTTGCAATTTAAAATTCTATACCTCTAAAAAAACACCCTTTATATTTCAATTATTTTCATCCAAATAAACTAAACCTTGGTCACATTAAAGGTGTATTATAAACCATGAATTCAATATGTTGTGAATTAAAACTTATTTTCACTGGGATTGTGGCTTTATTATTATAAAAAATACCAGATTAATAAGATTTTTTAAAAATATCATAATAGTTTTCAATCAAAGCAAATTATTATGGTCATGAAAGTATAGTCTTTCTGCAGTGGTATTCTTACGAGTGGTATAGTACACCCCAATATTGCGGAGGGGGCAAAGTCTGATAGCCGCCATGTACCTACCCTTTGTAAAATCCAACTTGGATATAATTTTTATATCACCACTGGTATGATCATGGGACTTGGAAAGGGGAAAATGCAATCACATATAAGATACCGTGTTTCCTGAAGTAATCATGGTCCTGAACAGATAAATAAATAAAAGCGTAAAATATAATTTATCGGGTTTAATATCAAGAATCTGATATATATCTCCTTCATTTTGATCCAAATAAACAAAACCTTGGTCAGATTAAAGGTGTATTATAAACCATAAGTTCAATATGTTGTTAATTAAAACTTATTTTCACTGGGATTGTGGCTTTATTATTATAAAAAATACCAGAGTAATAAGATTTTTTAAAAATTTCGCAATAGTTTTCAATCAAAGCAAAGTATTATGGCGTCATGAAAGTATAGTCTTTCTGCAGTGGTATTCTTACGAGTGTTATAGTACACCCCAATATTGCGGGGGCAAAGTCTGATAGCCGCCAAGTACCTACCCTTTGTAAAATCCAACTTGGGGGCCCAAATGTTCTCTGTTACGCCACTGCCTTTCTGCACTATGTTATAAGATAAATCATTACTTACATATTATGGCAACAACATTCAAGGTAACTCACCAAGTTGGTTGTACCAATTTCGCATGTGTTGTGTGTGCTGAATTGGCAATTTCATGTGTTTCGTGTCATATAATGTTACGAAAAGGCTGTGATAATATGTAAGTTCTCTGATAAATATTATTTAAACAATGCAGATCAATTACTAATAAGCCAAAATATCCATTAAATATTAGTAGTTAAGTAGATTTAATTTTTATACTTAATGTCTAATACCAAAAAGTAAAAATCATTCTTGAAATATATTATGTTGAATTTTTATCATTCTGTACATTTAATTTTGATTCTTTCAATATTCAAAATTGAGAGTGAAAGTAATCGTAAAATAAGTGTATTGAAATTGTTGAAACTCTTAAATAATTTCTGTATGGGAACTTTTAAGACATTTTCCATAACTTAATTAATAAGTTAAAAAAGTACTTTAAAATTTTCAAGAAACTACATTCAAGGCACCTTCTACTAACAGTGCTAATTGATAATAACTTAATACCATGTTCAGTCAATTGGTAAAACCATATTGCATACTGAAACACGTTAATGCTACAATTCATACAAGCACATTTTGCTGCAAAACAATAGTTTTATTTATGTAACATAATGATCATTGGTTGACCACCTTTCAAGGCAGAATTTAAAATGGGGTTTTAATAATTTGCTATGTATTATGACTAGATAAAGCTTTTCACTTTTGGGCTAAAGTGTAGAATAGGGGACCCTTTGGATGCGGCGACCGGAATCGATCGCCAAACAACTAATTTAAATGAATTACTGATATTTATAAATATTTTTTTATTTCTCGTTAATATTTCTTTATTTTCATTGTAAAATTCCACTTTGTAATTTCTCTTAACCCCCTATCGCTTAGTTAAGTTTCTTGGCGCCTAATTTCGGTTGCCAAAAAATTAACTTCGCCAAGGACCCTTCCTGTCTTTTTCTACACAGAAACCCGGGGAGGGTTAATAAGAATGTTGCTTACAAATAATTTTAGTTTTAACTTGACTAAATCAAACAATATGACTTATGAATCAAGTAAATTGCTTTTTAAATAATCCGCCAGAATAGTGTAAACATTTACCATATCGCGCAATTTACAGTCAACCATACAGAATGTAATTAATAATTTTACCAACATATTAAACTTTTCTTATATTAAAAACAAATCATGTACTTGAAATTTTACAAATAAGATAAAATAAGTGAAAAAAATAACAACAAAGAATCGAGTACTCATTTTAATATATGTTCCTCCGCGTGTAGCGTCGTAGATATGAAATATAGTTTGGAAGATTTAAGAGAATTAAATTTGTTGTTGAGTCGCAATTTTCAAAATATGTAGCCGGTATACTAAAAGAGTTTCTGTAATCCTGAATATCTTTTTTAATTTGTCCGAAAGCATTAATTAACATTTTGGGGGGTTTTGAGTACATGTAAGGAATCTAATTCAATGAGGCATGCGGTCAAATCTGATGCAAACATACTCATTTCAAAATGAGTTTGTCTACGTACTCATTTTTGAGTAAGTCTTTTTTCTCCGTGTGCGAAAGATTGAAACGATAGGATATTTGCAAATTTCGCAGACCTTTGCAGTGGATTTAACGAACGACGAAGAAATAGATTTCCCCTCCTCCACGGGAACATGATACCTACGGAACACCCCACTACGCAGACTGGACTCCATCAACCGAGGATATTGAACTGACCTTTCATCTAACTTGCAACTTTCCCCAGCTGCGGGGAACTACAATCCCAGAACTTGTGACGATAGTCCCTTTCTGTTAAAAGAAATTCTCTTAACTATACGTCCTTTTACAGGAAACGATAATTCACTCTTGTTTTCCGCGATGGGGAAGAAAATTTAGTTTTTATTCTAAACATATCAGAAGAGAAAAAAATGATTTGTATCCAACAATTAGTGCACAGTCCCCCAAAGACTTTTATGTCAACTCATTTATGGCTTTGAAACATGCATTAATTGAAGAATTTTCAGATTTATTGAATTCCTACGACGTTTAGAAGGAAATGCAGAAACGTAGATTACGCCCCACAGAATCCTTGTTCGAATATTTTTTAGCCACGCGAGAAATTGCTTAGAAAGAACATTTTCTTACGGATAACCAGTCAATAATAGGACATCGCATTAATGGAATCCCTGATTTTAAACATAACCAATTGATCTTATATGCATGTAATAGCATTTCAGAATGTATAGAAAAATGAAAGTTATATGAAAAAGTTTTTATGCAAAATAATTGTTATAGTTTTGATAATAATAATAAACGCATAAACGTCAAACAATATGATTTTTCTACAGCTACTAAACATAATATGTGTTCTGATAATAAATTTCAAAATCAAAGTCAGTTGAATGCTACTGTTAATAAGAATAATGTTCACATACTTAATTATAATTGTCGACTATTTAATCCTACATCGAATGATTGTTATCATAAAAAATAAAGGTTTCAAATACTTTTCATTAGGATATAAAAGCTCTCGGTGTGTAGCTAATCAACCCGATGTTAAAAATGAAGTTGTTAATAAGCTCAACAGAAAAAAATGTTCAAATGAATTATCACGATTTGGATGCTCTTATTGATACTTCCCAACTTTAGTGTATTTATCCAATTTTTGAAAGGCCGACGTTAAATGCCACGAAAATAAAATGAACTGTTTTGAGTAAAAGTACAATGAAGCCCTTTAGATCCAAAGTCAAGGCCGAGAGATTTGTTTTGGACAAATCGCAAACGACTAGAGATGTCAGAATTGGAATGGATAAAACAAATTGAATTGAAAATAAGAGCAAGTAGAGAGTATCGAATTACTATCTTAAACAAAATATTAGTAGATAAGCATATAACCCGTTAGTATGAAAAGATATTACTCTACAAGTATTGCAGCTTGAATTAAAAAAACGCAGAAAACAAAGGGTAAAATTTAGAGATGCAAGTACGAAACACAACTACACAGACATTAGATAAAAGGGAGTTATTGGATCAATTGTGTAAATCGGAACAATCGGATCTAGATAAGGCTGAAAAGTTAGCTGATCTTAAAGAGAAGTACGAGATTTAATAAGCATTGAAAAATACGCAAAAGAGACGGAGGATACTTACGAAATATAGCAACAATCGTCAACTAGGTGCTTCGTTTCATGTAATGTCGCCAATAGGTTGCAGAAAGAAGTAAGTACCAATTGGGGTTGCCAACTTGGCGAGTAATTAATAGAGTTGGCGATTGTTGCGATACTATGTAAGCACCGAAATCTGTTCAGTCTAACATGCATGAAGCACCATAAATTTGATAAATTATAGTTTAAAAAAAACTAAAAAAAAATGCTTTTATAGGAAATCGAACTAAAAAGTAAAAAAAATAATTCTCAATATAAGAATAAAATGATTAACGAGAAAATTAATGCCATTGTGGTAATAGCGTGTGGGGTGCTTTGTACTACATTTTTACACTAACTCTGCATTTCAGAATATAATAAGAAATTATAACAATTGATATACAGCCTGGTTTGCAAAATGTAGGATCATCCAACTGAAGGAAATCTGGAAGAGCTAAGTTTGAAATATTTCATGCGGTCGAAAGTGTAAAGTCAATGATATTTTAAACTAAAAAGTGCTCAATATTCTCTCTGAAACTTGCATCAGCATTAGACATGAAAGTATACTTTTGAATCGAAGAGTTTGACAGAAATTATTTAATCCGGGGACCTCTGAATCAATTTTTAGCTGTTTTGGTAAAATGAACCGATGAATGTTTCATTCCACAGATCCGACGAGAGAATTTTATGTCTGAGTAAAGCAATTAGGACATAAATTAATTCTTTTCACATGCTCGAATCTTTTTTTTTATTTCCATTTTCAGAAAAACTTGGCAATTATTTATATTATGGTAAGAAATAACTGGCACACCCTCCAGTTTTTCAGATAAAGAACACGTTTTTGTTTGTTGTATCTGTATTAACCATGAACCTTTTTCACTTCAAGGTTGTACCTTAACCTTTTAGACGCCAAATCTGGAATTAGTCACCGAACCTGGAAATGGTATGTGGAATTAGTCGCCAAATGTAGAAATCGTTATTCCTCATGATCCTGATCAGGATAATAGAACAAAATTATGAAATTATTGTATTGCCATCGGTTCTTGTCTAGTGTGCAAAATTTTGAATTAATCTGACATTTTAAAGTGGGTAAAAATAGAGTTCAAAGATCTCGTTACACATAAATGAAGCTTATAAAAGCGTGTTATAAAAAACAAGAATATGAAAAAAACATATAACATTGATATGTGTGCTAAGAAAAGGTTTGTTCTTCTGATATAAAGAGGTTTTAGGTTTTTTTAGCTTTATAATTTTATAATATTTTGATTTAAAATCTTTAAATGCACTTTTTTCTATAACAAATTTTCCATATTTTATATCATCGTAAACATGATATCTCAAAAAGCTTTTTGAGATAATTGCCTGAAATTTTGCATCATTATTCATTATTATTAGAAAAAGATCTCCTATATATATATATATATATATATATATATATATATATATATATATATGGGTTTGTAATGGTTCCATGTTTTGGGTTCTTCCGGTTTGTTCTTAAGATGTTTTAGGATTTATTAGTCTTCTTTTTAATTTATTTACAGCTATATATATATTGTTACACTTATTGGTAAGCTAATTTAAATTTTGCAAAGCTAGCAGTGAAATTTATGTGTCGAGGAGGCATGAAGACGAAAAACAGTTTCTTAAAATTGGCCTTTAATAATCAATCATAAAGTCACTACGCTCGTTACTGGAGCGATAAAATCAATAAGTTCAATAAGCAACATTACCAGAGACATCCGATTCGAACCGTCTTCTAATATTATAAAATTAATTTCTAATCTAAAATGGTGATGCAACCTGCAGTTGCATTGCCAACCAGTTGTTCTCTCCCTCTAAGAGTTAAACCACTCACATACTTCTTATATTTCCGTTTCTCCTTCCTTTTTAAAAACTAACATGAGCCGAGTTTAAATACTAGCTCGATTTGCATGGCAGTTGCTGCCAACCTCAAATCACGAAACTCAAAAAGATCGGGTTCGAATCGGTGTGCTTACTTTCATTGAGATCATGGAACGGGATTGGAAAAACAACACAAGGAGATCATAAAAATTTGGATCCGACTTTTTAAATGT
The DNA here is from genome assembly GCA_019973935.1 of Trichonephila clavipes. Taxonomy (NCBI): domain Eukaryota; kingdom Metazoa; phylum Arthropoda; class Arachnida; order Araneae; family Nephilidae; genus Trichonephila; species Trichonephila clavipes. The sequence continues at coordinate 1,025,043 of BMAU01021348.1, read as the reverse complement.
CTAACAATCGGCCCCCTTTTTCCAATCTCGCACCATTATCTCTTACAAATCAGTAAATTAATTTTAATCTATAATCACATGTTATACAATTTAACACAAAAAAAATACATTTTATTCACAATCTTTATTGTAATAAACAAACTAATATTTTAATCTTAAAGAAACAAAGTCTTATTCTCTAAAAAGAAATAATTTTCTACAAAATTCTAACAATTTTTCCTTTACCATGGGTTTGGTAAAAATGTCCGCCAAATTATTTTTTGGTACCTATATATTTAATTTGGAAAACCTTGTCGTATATCAAATTCCTTAGAAAATGATAACGAACATCGATATGTTTTGTTCTATAATTTTCTACCGGTGACTTTGAAAAACTTATAGCAGCTTGATTATCACAAAACATTACATTTTCACTTAATTCCAAATTTAAACTTTTATTATCAATTACATTCTTTTAGCCAAATGAATTCCTTAGCTGCTTCTGTTAAACTAACATACTCAGCTTCCATGGTCGACAGACTAACGGATTTTTGCTTGAAGGTTCGCGATGAAAATGGAGTTTCTTCTATAAAAGTTATGAACCTTCCCATCGACACTCGATCATCCCTATTTGTAGCAAAATCTGAGTCTGAATAACATCTTAGTTTTAATGATTTAACTTTTGAAAGTTCTAATTTGTATTCTTGAGTGTATTTTAAATAACCTAATAATCTCAATAAGCAATTCCAATGTTTTATTCCCGGGTTTGCTTGGAATTGAGATAATACATTTACTGCATACATAATATCAGGTCTTGTATCTAACAATTTTATTATTTTTCATCATATTTAATGGTATAAACCCAACGGTTTTCTAAAATTTTTATATTATCCGGATGATCAACTAAATCCCAAACTTTACGTTCCATCATTACGTTAATTTCTTTATCCATTGCATCACGCCATTTAGATGCGTCTCTGGATCTTATCGCCTGTTTGTAACAATTAGGAATAGTTACTTCAACCATAAGAGCTTCTTGTTGCTCTGACAAATCTGAAAATCCCTGGGATTCGGTATTATCTTTTCTAAAATTAAATAAACTAGGATCATACTTAATATTATGCCTCTTACAGTATCTCTCTATTTCGTTAAAAGATTTCAATCGGGTTGCTTCCCCTTCTATACTATAATATACGTTAGATCCAGTTACTTTCCTACCTATATTTCGAATCCACTTAACCTCTGTACATGGGATCAAGCTATGATTATCGGAAGATACACCTGGCTTTTCAGATGTTGAGGGCATTTCCGTACTTGACTTTGAAACTAAACGACTCGTTAATGAATCTTTTATTCTATCAAAATCATCTTCATCATCATAATAATCAGGAAGGTTTAAATTATATCCAAGGTTACTATTAACTTTTTGTCTAAAATTAATTCCCCTCTTATTTTCATCGAATCTTACATTAATAGTCTCGACTAATTTATTTTCATCTATCAACCATATTCTATAACCCTTAGTACGTTGTGCGTATCCCATCATAATTCCCATTTTCGCACGCATATCGAATTTTTTTCTTATTTGTTTTGGCACACCAGCATATGCCAAACATCCAAAAGGTTTTAGATGCAATACCGATGGTTTTCTACCTGAATATTTTTCGAAAGGCGTTTTGTTACTGTCTTTGTGACAAATTCGATTCCACGCATAAGTGAAACAAAGTAATGCTTCTCCCCAAAACTTATGGGGAACTTCGCTAGACTTAAGCAATGTTTTGATACAATCTAGAGCGGCTAAGTTGAATCTCTCCGCGACCCCATTCATTTCTGGCGTATATGAATTTGTTATCTCATGCTTTATACCCAGTTCTGTCAAGAAATTATCCATATCTTTATTACAAAATTCTAGTCCGCCATCAGTTCTAACTGCTATTACCTTTTTACTTAGAAAACGTTCTGCTCGTTTCTGAAATCTTATAAGCATATGAAATACGTCAGATTTATTTCGGATGGGAAATACAGTCACCTTTCTTGAATAATCGTCAATTATACTCAAGAAATATTTATTACCGCCTTAGCTTTCAGTTGGCATTGGACCACAGAGGTCCATATGCAACAATTCCAATGGACGTTTTGATCTTACGGCCCCCGTCTTTTTGAATGAAACTCTCTTGGACTTTGCTAATTTACACGGTATACAATGAGTCTTACCATTATCAGTTAAGCGTGGGAGACCTTTTACATTATCATTTTTACTAGTTTTTACCAAGTAATCGTTATTAACATGACAAAAGCGTTGATGCCATATTTCTATTGATCCGTTTTTTGTTTTAGCGGTTACATCACTAAAAAACTCATTTCTTTACTCTTTGGTATAATATAATGATCCGGCTTTAAAAAAATACAAATTTTCATGGCGTGTCGCCGAGAACAATTTTATCCAGTCTTTATTAAAAACATTAATTTTACCTTTAGTACCCACAAAATACGCACCTTTACTTTCTAATCTGGAACCGGATAACAAATTTCTCCTCAACTTAGGATTAAATAATACATCAGACAAAGTTTTTTCATGAAAACTCCCCTTATATTTTACCCGAAATCTAAGTGTACCGATTCCTTCTACGGGGCAACTTTTATCCTCCGTTGCTAACGACATTTTCATGTTAGTTATCGGTTTAAGATCTAAAAATAAACTCTTGTCATTACAAAAATGACTCGTGGCAGCAGTATCTATTACCCAAACACCTTTATCAGAGTTTTCCTCAAATAAGATACAACTAGTTACGAGTTCTTTATCTAGTTCTAAAGGACTACATTCAGCTTCACAAAATCTTAAATTTATATTAAACTCTGTTATAAAAGTTTCATTTACAGTTGAAGGATATTTTTGTAGATACTTTTTCTCTTTACAGTTTACTTTAAGATGCCCGTACTTATTACATACATAACACGGACCTATAGTCTTAATAGATTGTTTAACATTTTTAATAGTTTTACAGTTAAATACCTTACCACCTTTCTTTTGGTAATCATTCTTGCCATTTGGATCTCCATGAGCTGTAGCCGTAGCACCAGGTAACGTCTTCGACTTCTTCGAAGTGAAACTGCTCAAGTAAGCATTCTCCGCTTTCTCCAAATCTTGTTTCATCAACTGAAGACGATTGGCTTCTAATATCAGCTCTGCTTCAATTTTGACAACTCTGAAGTCCTCTTCTTTCCATCTGTAGATTTGTTGCACGGTAGACTGGAATTCCTGAGGAAGCCACCTTATTAATTGAAATCCTATGTACAGGTCGTCCAATTTATGACCCGCTTCTTGTAGTCTGGTTGCCGCTGTCTTTACACGAGATATGAAGATTCCAACATCTTCCCTGGTTGGTATTTTGTTCCAAAAATTGATCTAATAGTTGAATTACCCTTGCTCTTGTGACTGGTTCGAAGTGATCTTTTAATATCTTCCATGCCGCTACTCCGTCAGTTGTTTCCGTTATCAGATTTTTCAAATCTGAACTGATGTTAGTATAGATCAACGTATAACATCTATCCTTACGAAGTTGTAGATCTAATTTTTCCTTGTATGTTGCCTCTTCATCAGGTTGCTCTGTCTTGGTCTGTATTATAAACTGCCAGCAACCATAATGCATTAAGAGTACTTGCATATCATGCTTCCATGTGTTCAGTTATTTTGAGTCAACACTGATATCTGGTTGTTAAACTCCATACCTGTTACTCGATTTAGCGTACTAGCAACAGAGTTCATAAAAAATAGTTCTAGACTGGAACAGTATTTAAATAGACAAAGTTCATGGCCTGGTTCAACCGTTTAGCCTGCCTCGACACAGTACATGGACTGGGCCCATAACCAAATTTGTTACACTTATTGGTAAGCTAATTTAAATTTTGCAAAGCTAGCAGTGAAATTTATGTGTCGAGGAGGCATGAAGACGAAAAACAGTTTCTTAAAATTGGCCTTTAATAATCAATCATAAAGTCACTACGCTCGTTACTGGAGCGATAAAATCAATAAATTCAATAAGCAACATTACCAGAGACATCCGATTCGAACCGTCTTCTAATATTATAAAATTAATTTCTAATCTAAAATGGTGATGCAACCTGCAGTTGCATTGCCAACCAGTTGTTCTCTCCCTCTAAGAGTTAAACCACTCACATACTTCTTATATTTCCGTTTCTCCTTCCTTTTTAAAAACTAACATGAGCCGAGTTTAAATACTAGCTCGATTTGCATGGCAGTTGCTGCCAACCTCAAATCACGAAACTCAAAAAGATCGGGTTCGAATCGGTGTGCTTACTTTCATTGAGATCATGGAACGGGATTGGAAAAACAACACAAGGAGATCATAAAAATTTGGATCCGATTTTTTTAAATGTCTAACATATATATATATATATATATATATATATATATATATATATATATAGTTTTGAGAACTAAGAATTAGAGAACTCTAGCAAGAAGAAGGCTGGCCTGGAAAAGGCTTTTTAGAAGGCCAAGGCTCACCTGGGCTATCGAGCCACTGAAGAAGGAAGGAAGGATGTATGTATGCATGTATTAGTTATGTATGCATGTATTAGATTATAGTATGCATGCTGTGAACTATAGATTAAGAAAAAATAGTACATTTACCTTTTTCATTATTGTTTTTCTTTGTGATAAATGGAAATTTTTTGAAAAATTTGCATTTTGTGAACTTTTTGACCCTTAATTTTGTGATACATTGTAATTATTCAAGTAGTTATTTCATTGCACAAGTAAAAGCTTTCTAAATAAAATTCTAGGATGTATTTTTATTTTATGCATTGGAATTCATTTTACAGTATTTGCCGTATGCAAAAAAAACAAAAAAAAACTGCTCATTTTTTTAATTTAAAAATGACTGTCTAAAATGGACAATTTTAATTTAAGTTTAAAGATAAGCTTTTAGTAATACTTGAAAAAAATGAATTTTCCACTAGCGAGGCACTTACACCAGTGTTTCTCAGACTGTGGGGCGCGCCCCCTGGGGGGCGCGCGATGAACGTACGAGGGAGGCGCGAGCATATCGAAAATAAAAGATTAAAAAAAATTTATTTACTGGAATGAAGTAAAACAAAATACTTTCTGACATAATAAAAAATACACATTTACACTAATATAATTTATATATCTGCGATATTACGTCATAAAAATTAAAGCTTCTACTTCTATTACGGTTTCTTTTCAAACCAAAATGAGAAAAAACAAAACCCAGACCCATAATCGAAAAAAATTTTTGGGAAGATAAAAAATTCATCACTGTTATATTATTGTCATCAGCTGTAGGCAGCAGAATGTAGTTGCTGCGGTTTGACCTTCGAACCTACTTGTACGGTTAAATACGTCCTTGCTCTATTTATTTGTTTTTTCATTTAGGGAAGTTGCAAATGAACTATTTCTGCTGCGATTTTTTCCTTGTAAAATATTTTTATGATTTTTGGAAAAGCACAGAGAGCTCTTTGAAGGATTACTTGGCCAAGATTTATATCTATGAGTTATTCCCAAACATATAAAAAAGCATAATGAAAAACGTTTTACATAATTTTTTTTGAAAATCCATATTGTAATAAATGCACTTTTATTCCGGAGCTGTCACGCCGAGCACAGAGTGCACGAAATCGGTAATTCTGGCAAAACTGTTTAATTGTTACCAATAGCTCTGACACACTATCCTCCTGTTTGACAGTCTTAACGTGTGAACTAAAATATATTTGTCACATATCTCCCTCTTTTTTGGGAGTGACAAACGTTTTTTTACAATCTTAAGGTACTTGTTTTGACTGAGTTCCCGGTGTGATAACTTTTTTTCCGAAATGTTTTCTGTGTTCTTGAAGGTAGGTGAGTATATTTTCTCTTAATTAAATTATTCACTGGAATTACGATTTTTATTGTGTACTATAAAATAATTATAAAAAAAAGATTGGGGTGGCTCAATAACCCCCACTCGACCATTAGTATCGAGTGCGCGCCTGCTCCAGGTTTAAAACATGTTGAAGTCTTTTCACTATAAATAATATTAAAAATAATACAATTATTTCTCATCGGAATTTTATATTCTAAATGCTAATTCTGTGAGGCTTAAAATTACAATTCGCTTAAAACTAATTATAATTTGAGCAATGATTTAAAAAAATCATTTTACATTTTTGTAAACATTGCCGCCGCGCACTTGGCTTTACTCTCCTTAAAATTCAGCGATTATATCAATAATGTTTTATTTTCTTATAAATGAACTCGTGCAAATAGCGGGGACTTCAGCCGGTATACTTTTAATGTATCAGTGCTGCACAGAGTATTTTATAACTAATTAATTAATGCTAAATTAAGAACAAGTTTAATAAGTATTAGCGACTTCCATGGGCTAGTCTTACAGAGCAAATTTTTCAAAGGAATGCTTATATATATATATGATTAGAAATTGACCCACTGAGTTCTTTCTAAAAAAAAGCTGATATCTATATTTTGTCTTCTAAGCAGCCACCGCATTTTGCAATATGTTCCAATTTAAAAATTAGAGAAAGGAAAAATAACATAATAATTATCCTATTACTTAATATTTTTTTGCTTAAAAGCAACATGTATAAAATTTAATACTTTTGTCATGAATTTGTCCGGTATATAATTAAGATTATTGCTTTAGCGCAAAAAAAAGTGCATTATTATTGCATTCAGTACATTATTAATGTATAAGGGGGTACGATAAAAATTGTGATTGATAAGGGGGCGCCAGTATTGAAAGTTTGAGAAGCACTGACTTACACTGTTTATCACTCGTTATTCTCTAAAATTTGAATGCTCTTATCGAGTAGGGGTCATTGATTTTAAATAAGCGGCGGACGCCACATGAGGGTCATTTTGAACTTAACGACGACGCCCCTCCACGCCACGCCAACTGTGAGCCTCGTAAAAATTGCTCTGCCAAGGCTAACTTGGGCGGAACAAAGAAGGTTTCACTTCAAGTGGACCGCAAAAAAATCAATATTAGTAGAAACGTAAGTTGATTTCAAGTAATACATTATAATAAACTAAAATAAAAATAAATAAATAAATAAAAAAAAACATGACAAATTCCTGATACTTGATATCTGTTCTGTGCAACTATTTTTCCTATTTCGGGAGAAATTCTGATACCTTGTGATACATTATTGTGTCTCCATATCCAAAAATGATCGTTGTGGGCCACTACCTGCTCTACACCTGGAATGGCATCGGCAGAAAAAATAGCGCCCAGGAACACTGAGCTGTATGGACCTCACGATAAAATAGAACGCATTTCTTTTTCCAAGTGGTTAACGATACCAGCTCTACGGTATCGCTAACTCGTGGCCTTTCTACTGAAGCACGTGAAACCTGTCGAGCTCAAAGTTCTCCCGTTGGCGTGGTGCCAGATCAGGTGTCGTTTGGGTCACTTGACTAAAATTACGAGGGGCGTCTCCATTAGCTCTTGGGTTGACCTTAATAGAATTCTCGTTCCCCCATAAAGTCATTCTATTTCAGATGAAAAATAGAAGTAGCAGTCACCATCAATGTTTCGTTAAATCAGCGTTTCTCAAACTGTGGGGCGTGCCCTCTAGGACGGCGCGATAACCCTACAAGGGGGGCGCGAGTATATCGGAAATAAAAGGTTTAAAAAATTAATTTATTGGAACAAAGTAAGCAAAATACTTTCTAACATATAAAAAATACGCATTTACACTGATAAAATTTATATATATATATATATATATATATATATATATATATCAGCTGGATATTACTTCTTCAAAATAAAGTTTTCCGCTTTCATTAACTATCTGGTCCTATAACTAAATAAAAAAACCCATTTTGTTTGATTTACTGTAATGGCACGATGAGAGATTTTTTATTACGTTTTCTTTTGAAACCTAAAATACTACTCTTTCCAAAAACCTCAGACCCAGAGAAAACTCCTAGGAAGATAAAAAATTCATCACTGTTATTATAATTGAAATGCTGTACAATATAAGTAGTAGGAAATGATGGCACCTGTATAAACACGAACATTTTCACTTCGCAAAATTAAAAGCTTCAATAGAAGAAGGGAAAACATTTTATCACTACGATGAGTAAAAGTTGACTTTGTTACGCTAGCATTTTTACTTCGCCGATTAAAAGCTTCAATAGAAAAAGGGAAAACAACCAACTTACCCCTTTTTCATCCTGTCTTTTCCTGAATTCATGCTGACGAACTGAAAAGAAAAACCTTTTGTAGGCAATTTACTGAATGTTAATCGATACCCTTCACAATTATGACTGGTTCTCGAAACAAGAAAAGTTTTTTTCCTCGTGGCGTTGACCAAATTGTAAACACACGTTGTTCCTTGATCCACTTTTTATTGTTCACGCTGAATTTAAATGATGTGATTACTTTTTTCTCTTGGTTAGTATCTTAAAATTGAAAGTAATGATTTAAAAAAATGTTTTTCTGTTTGCGCAGGGGGGTTGTATTATGAAAAGTATTATGCTACTTAGAAAACTTAAAAGAACGTACATGAATTGCTTTGAAGTAATTTTCATGATAGAGTTTGCCTCGTAAGTTTTCACAGCATCAACAAAATTTTTGGTATCAAAATGCTCAGAAATGTTGAGGCCGTAACATTATTATTATTTTTTTTCAAAAAATTGAAAAATTTACAATTTAAGAGTCCAGAGAACCCTTAAATAACAGAGACTCGGTAGCACAGACGTCAAACAAGCCATAGCACATCTGTGTATCTGAGCCTTTTTTATTCTTTCTCAGTGTTCGAATCTGGTAATACAAGAAAGCTCAAAATTGTAAAATGGGTAATATAAACAAAAGTTATGGGACTGCATTATCACACCTGTCACAAAATATTCAAAAATAAATGAAGAATTATTTACGGAAATTTTTCAGAATCTCTCTTCCACGATGGAATGACTATGATTAAAGTAGGATTTTTATTATCATTTTCAGAACATCTTATAAATAGAAATCCCGAGAAAAAACTTTCATTCTCGAACAGATGTTCAATGTGTTGAGTAAACATTTAACCTTCTAAAGATGGACAGACGTACAAAACATAACTATTTATACCTTGCTGTCCTGTGGTTTGTTATCGTTATTCAGCTTGTAGTATTCATAAATGATTTGCAAGTATACACACCAACAGCGGTAGAAGTGAATATAACTATCACACAGTGTGTATTTTCAAAGCATATCGATAGGAAAATATTCCTCCATATTTGTTATAAAAACAGAGAAAAAGTATTCGATATTCGTTATTTCTGGTCACCGCAAAATACATCTGAACAGTTAAAACCAAAAACTATTGGCGTACAGTTAACAGCAAAAGAACTTAAAAATTTTTTCTGAAATCTGCCGAAAATGATAAAATTATACCACCCGTCAAATTTAATTATCTCGGGGCCTTCCCAAAGTGGAAAAACGAGTTTGGTGCAGAAACTCATCTCTGAACAAGTGTACGAAATTCCCATGAAAAATATTGTGTGGTGTTTCAAATATCACCAAAAATGGTTTCTGAACGAGAAAAATTTTTAATTTGTTTCAGGACTGCCTTCAGAAGCAAAAGTACAAAATTTGATTGTACTGGATGATATGATGAATGATGTAACAAGCGAAATTTCCCAAATGTTTACTATGGGATCGCATCATAAGAAATACAGCATAATACTTATAACACAAAATCTTATTCCGAGAGTTGTGACGAATCTGTACGGAACCTTTCCACTAATCTTCTTAGGCGTCTTTTTGGGGAATATAAATTCGCGTTTATTTCCAATCAACTCCAAAACGTTGTACGGGATATTAAAATAAGATAAGGTATTTAAGTCGAGCGTTGCGAGATAGCAAGTGAGATGATGGAAGGCTATTGAGCCAGTAACTTTAAACGCATTACTAGAAGATTCAAGGAGATTAGATTCGTGAAGACGTCGTGCTGCGAGACGTACCAGAAAGCTGATATAAGCCAGCGGTAAATATAATTCACGTACGCTTAAAATAAGCGTCAGTTTAAGCGACTTAGTTAAAGTTAATGAAAGTTAAGAATTCGAATACGTGTATTTCTCGGATCTCCTATTTCGGTAAACCTTACTTGAGATAGAGCTGTATTATTAATTAATTGTATTCTTAATAATTTAATTTAATATAAAGGCAAATCCCTTTAAGTGACGTAACATTATATTATTATATGTTATCAGAGATTTTTTTTTTTAGAAAAAATCATAATAATAAATAAATATTATTATTATTCAAAATGGCTCTTAGTGGTTCTTTGCCTCAAACTAATCTTGGTGTTCAAGGTGTGACCCAGGGGGGTCACCACAGAGTGAAATCTATGAGAGATATTAGCCTTAACGCACATTACATAATTTTATTTTGTAATAATCGAGATGTATCACAAGCTGCGTGTTTTGGTCGACAAGCATTTCCGGGGGCAGTAAATTTTTCATGGATTTATATAAAAAAAGCAACTGAAGAACCATTTAGTTATTTGCTTGTCGATGTTCATCCAAGATCGCCAGAAGTACAACGTTTCCGTAAGTCCTTATTTCCCGATAATGGAATGATTAATTGGGTATTTGTTCTAAAAGAAAAATGAATCGAGTTAGCCGACATGTTCATTTGCTGCATGTACTAGCTGCTGCAAGTCCTGCTCAACGAAAAGCGATTTTAAAGAGTGCAACAGATGATCAAATAAAAACTCTCTGTGAAATTTGTGACAACTTATTATCCGGTAACATACCAACAAAAAAGATCAAAAAATTGTGTAGTTACAAAAGAGTGATACGATTATTAGCCAATAAGAGCGTACCTATTTCTCGCAAACGTAAGCTGTTTACTACCAATAGACAAGTCGGTGGTTTCCTTCCTTTAATTTTACCAGGTGTTTTGTCTCTTTTAGGGGGAATCGCTGGAAAAGCGATCGGCAAACGCATATAAGAAACATGGCTCAAGAGATGGGTTTAGTCCCAAAAGGGTTAATATCACGTTACTTTGCAGAAACCCAACCAGAAGTTCGAATAGAAAATAATATTTCGAGTTTGTTGCATGAGAAAGAGACACCTGATGACATAAAAGCTAAACTGTAATCGGATTTGATACCAAAGTATCAGAGAGTGATGCAACCTCCTCCACCTCTGAAACCATTTGAAATTCCTCCAGAATTATTGACAGAAACAGCGCTTCCACTAACAAACATACCCGAAGTACCGTTAAGAATCAACATTATGGCAAAATATATAGGATATGCTATACCCAAGACACGAAAAAAATATATATTGCCTATTTTAGAAACACTCAAAGATGCTAACTACACATTCAATGGTAAAAACGAATTTGAAGTAGATGGCAAACTAGAATATCGTAGCAATGTATTAGATCTCTTTAGCTATATGATGAAAATTGATCCACGTGTTTTAACTCCTCCTACAGGATTTGCAAAATTTTACGCAGCATTACGTCATGTGAATATTCCTTTTGAATGGATTGGTAATAAAAGATTAAAAGAACAGTTACTTCTTTCAGATGCAAATCCTGCATTCACAAAAATTACCCTGCGTTCGCCAGAAATTAAAAAATGGAAAAATTGGACCGATTAAGAAAATTATACTTTAATGCAAAGGAACCGTCTTCTTTCGCAGGTGTGAAGCGTTTGTCAAAGGCAAGCGGAGTTCACCTAAACGACGTTAAAAAATGGCTTTCGCAGCAAGATGTTTATACATTACACAAACCTGTTAGTTATAAGTTTCAGAGACGCAAAACTATTGCATATGGAATAAATGAATTGTGGCAGAGTGATTTATTAGACATGCAAAAACTATCTCGTTATATAACAAAGGATATCGTTATATTTTAACCATTATTGATGTGATGTCACGATATTTAAGAGCTTTTCCAATTAAAGGTAAAAAAGCCAGTACAATAAAAGTATTGCAAGAAGTATTTAAAAAAGTAAAACCCAAAAATTTTCAAACTGATAAGGGAACAGAGTTTTACAATAAAATTGTACGCGCTATGTTAAAGCGATATAAAATTCATCACTATTCTACAAAAAGCGAAACGAAATGCACGATTTTAGAACCCGAGCACAGAACTTTACGAGAACGATTGTACAGAGCCTTTACCTATCGTATATAATTCCTATAAATATTATGACATTTTACCAGAACTAGTACATTCATAAAATCATTCCATCCATCGCGCATATAGTTTTGAACCTACCAAATTGACAACAGATGACGAACCCGAATTATATAAACGTTTATATCATTCTAATGTAGATCCACAATTCAGTTTTACGGCAGGAGACATAGTCAGATTATCGAAAGCACGCAAAACCTTTCGCAAAGGCTATTTATCCGGTTGAACTGAAGAAACATTTCGCATTTACAAAAGAGATATCCAACAATTCCTCCAACTTATACATTACAAGATTTTAATTCTAAAGAAATTGAGGGTCGTTTTTATAACGAGAAGTTACAAAAAATAGACAAATCAACGAATGACTATTGGGCAATTGAAAAAATCATTCGGACTAAAGGTAAAGGTGCTTCTCTCGTCAGTTATTTGTAAAGTGGGTCGGAATTCCAGATTTTCAAAACTTTTGGATAAGAGCCGATCAAATCACATCTCATAATGAATCAGAACACGAATGATTTTCATATTTTACTACCTTCTAATGCGAGTATGAATTATTTCCCTAATAACACTCCAGATCACTTCCAAACAAAATTGGCTTATCCAATAACTTTAAACGGAGAATGGGAATGTTGCTTGAGCGAAGTAACAATTCCCGGAAAGTATTTTACCATTCATCCTGATTACGACGATTCTTATTCGATAGAAACCATTGAAAATGTTGAGAGCACATCAATGACGCCTGAATTTCTTATCCCCCTCTACAACGAGGATTATCAAGAGTTTACAGAAGGTCTTAATGCTAATGTGAAAAAATTGACAAAAGACCCTCCAATTACTTTTTCGCTTATTGAAAACAAAACGAAAATAAAAATCAATATTAACCACTATTGGGAATTGACTATAACAGACAAAAAGGCAAATGAATTTCTTCGTCTTTTAAAATTAAATCCTAACAAAGATTATTTAGTGCCTGGTTATCCAGCTGGAGCATCAATCACACGCAATTATAGCGCTCTAAATGCTAATTTTTTAAAAAATTAAGAAATTCGAGTTGCGCTTAAGAGTCCATTGACTAAGAATATATATGAAATTTCACTTAAAGATTTGGATTCGAGCGACATATTTGATCAAATTACTGAGAAAATAATCCATGAAACAGGAGATGTAACCGCTGTTTTAAAAAAGCAGAGAAATAAAGTTATTGTTACCTTGAATTCCAATATTGAACTAAGAATGAATCGGAGAATTCCTGTCCCCTACTGATGAATGCATTAAATATAAAAACCGAATCGCACATCATTCGCGATGCTATTTTTCCCATTCGATTTGACTTTTCCGAAATTACACGGGAGTTGGATGTAGAGAAATTTCATCTTATTGAATACGAAAATTTTCCTCTCATTCAAGAAGCACGAAAAATTTATAAGTTGAAAATTCGGAGTGGTATGTACCAACACGCAGATGCTTTGTTTAAGGAATTTAAATATATTGTTTTGAGAGAGTTGGTAGATTCTAAAGTCGAAATGAGTGTACCACTTCATACCAAAGTAACTTTCGGAGAAAAGTTGTCAAATATGCTAGGATTTCGTACGAATACTTTCGCAGAAGGAAACTATGCGTCGGATTATATTTTAGAATTGTGAGCAGGAATTACAGAGGTGTATGTGTATTGTAATATTATTGCTCCTTCATAGGTTGGAGATGTATCAGCATCTATCTTAAAAATAATACCAATTGCCAACGAATATAAGGAGCAAATCGCAAAACAGTTTACTGTCCCGTTATATTTCCCCATCAGGAAGAACTATTTCTATACAATTGAAATCGAATTAGTTACAAGTAGTGGCACGCCTATTAAATTCATATCAGGCAAAACAGACCTTGCCTTGTCGTTTCGAAGTAAAACTGCATAAAACAACCTACAAAGAGTTTTTATTCTTATATGCAAAACTGTCAGCCATGGAGAAACGTGGGCAAAGATTAGATCCGAATGATTGCATTGGATACTATTGTAAACAACAAATAGGAAGTGGCTCTTACTTTGCTTCAAATTATCCCATGCAAAGAGGTTATGGGCTATTTAGTAATCTTAGGAGATATATGCAATGCCGATTATGATGAAAGCCGGTAAATATTTAGGAAAACATTTACTGAGCCCAGGTCAGAATGTATTGGAAGATATGTCGCAAGGAAAATCATTTAAAGAAGCTTCAAAATATCAATAGCGGCAAGTTGGTGAAGAGATTAAAAAGTATATACTTCGCAAATTGAAAGCTGGAGGAGGTGTTAAAAGAAAGAAACAGAGTTCACGGCGACAGATCAAGAGAAAAAAGTCTTGCGAGAAAGACGTGTTTACTGATCTGTGAAAAAATGGAAAAGTGCTACTGCACCAAAAGTGAATTAGATTTGTTTAAAACACCTCCAAAATACAACTGGCAAAATATCGATCATCGTTTGTGGAAATTCATCCTGTTGCATCCATATCTGACAACAACACTGTTGATTTCCTCATATCAGGTTTAGGCGAATCTTACTTCGATCTTTCACACCTTTTTCTACATGTTCAAGCACGAATTTTAAAAGGAAACGGGGAAGCATTTCAGAATGATGACAAATATGTGGACCTATAAACTATCTATTGAATACTATGTTTGCAGAACGTCACATTTCGCTCAACGATCGTCAAATTTCGTCGGAAAACAATTATGTTTACAAAGCGTACATTCAAAGCATGTTATTTCATTTTGAATCGTCTCAAAAAAATGTATTGAGTACCGGACTATTTGTAAAAGACACTGCTGGAAAATTTGACGATGTCACCCTTACAGATGCGGGGCTTAATAAAGGACTATGAAAAAGATGGGACCGTGTGAAAAATGGTAAAGTTTTTGACGTGCGGTATTCTTCACACCCATATTGGAACTCAATCTAAGCTTTTAATAAATGGCAATCAGAATTCGATTGATTAAGGCCAAAAATGAATTTTCCTTATTAGCTGCTACAGGGGACAATCGTCTTCAAATAGAAAACATAAGTATATATGTCAGAAAATGTGAAATTTCAAGTTCAATTCTGGTGGCGCATGAAAAGGCACTTGAACAGTCACTCATACAAATGCCTTTTACACGAATCGAAGGGAAAAATTTCACAGTGAGCTCCGGTCTGAAGAGTGTAATAATCCCCCTAATGGATAAAGGGCGTTTTGCCTTCAAGGATAATTTTAGGCCTAATTTCGAATTCTGCATTTAATGGAGATATGAAAAAGAATCCATTCAATTTTAAACATTATAATTTAAACAATATTTCCCTCAATGAAAATGGTATACATATACCCACTACTGCTTACACACCTGACTATGCAAAAGATTTGTATGCGAGAAACTATTTAAGTTCATTCACCGATTTAGCACAACACAAAACGATTGTTTCATACGACGATTACAAAGAGAACATATGCCTGTACGTTTTTGATCTCACACAAGACAAGTCAGTTAGTGAACCATTTGGAAATGTGACACGAAGTGGAGATATTTCGATTCACTTAAAATTTGATGCAGAGTTCCCCGAAACAGCTACGTTGATTGCTTACATGGAAATGCCCTCGCTTATAGAAATCGATAAAAGCCGAAACGTATTCATAGATTATTAAAAGCCAGCTCATGGGTTCACTTGTTTTGAATAGGTTATCTCTTTCAGACTCCAGACTACGATATGGTTTCTCAGGGGTCTATTCTAGTGATAAACTTCCGAAACAAAGGAAACGTTATCGCTCCTTCATTATGAATACAGATCCTGCTCATTGCAAGGGTCAACATTGGCAAGCTATATATTTTAGACAAGACAACCATTATGTTTTTTTCTGTTCTTATGGAACACGACCTCAGTATGATATTGAACAATTTATAATTGAAAACTCAATCAGTTTCGAATGGAATGAAAATATTCTGCAACATCCAAACGACATGCGGTCTCTTCTGCCTATATTTTTTGTGGTATATTTCTCGAGGGCTACCAATCAACCGATTGCGCAATGGAAATCACTGTGCCAATGAAAGACTTGTTGAAGATTTTGTACAAAGGTATTTTAAACTAGTTCATGTTCCCCGACCTCTATCTCTTCAGTACTGCCAACCTCTGTCAACCAGTGTATAAAAGTAGAACAAGATTAGACTCAAGTTTAAAAAAGAACTGACAATGGAGAAATTTGGCTTGGTTTGCGATAGCTGTTCACCTGGAGAATTTCTCTACATCCACCCATCCTTATTTTTAAATATAATTGATTGTGTTCAGAATGTTGTATTACGTAAAGATATTAGCGATAAGATAATTGCCTATTTTAAGATATTAAACAACAGTGAAAAAATAAATTGTGCAATAGATTCACAATGATGCACACGAAGAATGCTTTGGTTTTTGTCAACTACATCGAACTGATCCAAATGACAAATTTAAAGTGTTTTCTCCCAACAAAAATCTGTTTGTAAATCTATTAGATTGTGTTCTAGAAGCAAGAGATATCACTTCAGATAAAGGTGATTGTCCACGTTTTCAGCTGCAATTTGGCTATTTTAAACTGCTAACAAATGATGAACTTGTAAAATTATTTCATATACTGTAACCAAAATGTGACGTGTGTTTTTGTAAATTTCAAGTTATATTTTGAAAAAAATGTTACAATATTTCTTGAACTAATATTACAGTTTGTATAACCATTTATTGATGAGTTTTTGTATTCTAACTATGTTATTATTGTTTGATATATTACCAAGTATCATTTGTGTAACTCTAATAATATTTTTTAATCAGTAACTATTTTACTGATGAAATTTTGTATTCTATATTGTGTGTATTGCGAAATATTCAAAAAAAAATATGATTTGTGTAACCTGTACCTAAGAATCGAAATAAAAGCTAATTTGTTTAACACCCCCCTGGACTTAATCTTTTCTTTATACATGTTATATAATTTAAATGTATTCTTGGTTAAAGTTATTCAAAAACATAAACACGATTAAAAAAACAAGGTTAACGTCTAATTTAAATGTATCCTTGACAAAAGATCATCTAAACAACTTGACAAAAGAAATTTAAATGAGTCCTTTAGTAAAAATTATATACATGAAAATAAGATAAGTATTTCAAGGCAAAACTACCTAAAAATTAGTATAAATAGTGCAATCGAAACGTATTTTAACAATTGACTTGCTTAGCATCTCATCCCTTCCTTTCCTCTGTAAAAGATGGCCAGTAAAGACGGTAAGCATATTTTCGTTTAATCCTTGGTTAGTTTTAGTTGCTTAAACATTAAGAGAATCTAAACTTGCAATTTTTATGTCGCTTAAAATATGACTTTTTAAATTTCCCTGTAGAAGTAAGTCAAATAAAAAAATTTGAAAAATTCAATTAATTACATATTAATGTATACAGTTTCAATGAAGATGTTTTTCCGATTTACACGAGAAAAAACAAACACACACACAAAATAGTAAACGTATTACTGTATGAACAACATTATTTTTTGATTAAAAATTGTAATAGACTTTTATACAAAAGGAAAGAAATTCCCAAGTATTCTGAAAACTATTTTTGTGTGGTTTTCAAAGAGAATCTACATCATCTATGCACAAAACCTTGTGTCTTAAAAATAGCACACAAAAGGTAACTGTGGTGGTTGTGGAATGCTGCCGTCGCGAGATGACATCGGTAGGGGGAGAAGAACCAAAAAGAGCACCGAAAGAAGTGAAGCAAGTTGGAAGAGACGCGAAGTAAAGAGATTGATAAACAAAGGTGAAGAGAGATTCCGGTCATGATCCTCGTCGAGTGAGGTGATTTGATGAACTTCTCCACTCTCAGACATTCTTCCGATCCTGAAGTGCTTCTAAAACTTAAAAGCTGACAATGTTTTTTTGTGCGTGCCAGAATATATAACCATAATATCTTAAATGTGGCTATACGAAGGACAGTGATTCTCGCAACCTGGCACAACACTAAAGTGATGACCCTGGACTTTGAATTCGCAGCGTAGCAATCGACTTGCATCCGCTTACGGACACGGTGAAAATGACTTTTTTGAAAGTAAACGAACTATTTTTGTGCTAGTTTTCTACTTTGCGATTATTATTTGTGTATTATTTCTGCTCATGATGTCGGAGGACGAGATCGCAGCTACAGCCAGCATTGCACGTGCTTCAGTTAAAGTACCGCCATTTTGGCGGGAGAATCCGGAGATTTGGTTTAGCCAAATGGAGAGCCAGTTTTTTTTTGGCAGGAATAACAACGGAAATCATGAAATTTCACCACGTGGTTTCCGCATTACAGCCAGAAGAGTTAGGAATAGTTGGAGATATACTGTTAAACCTTCCAGCAGTAAAGCCATATGCCGCTCTCTGAACCAGACTGTGTTCACAATATGATGAATGAGAAGAACAGCGTTTACGTGGCCTGATTTCCGGAATGCAGCTCGGGGACCGCAAGCCTTCACGTCTACTGTTAGAGATGAGGAGCAAGGCGGATAGCAGGATATCGGAGGAATTGCTGAAGTCCCTATTTTTACAGCGTTTGCCGACTCACCTGCAGCAGATTTTACCCATCTCAAACGACCCACTCGACAAACTGGCCGAAATGGCGGACGGAATTATGACAGTTGCAAGCCCTACCCCTTTGGTTCACGTGATCGACGCCGAGAAACAAGATCTTCAAACTATGCTGATGGAGATTTCGTCACGCCTGTCTCGCTTGGAGACCCGTGAACGATCTACCTCTCGGGGACCAGGAAGACGTTTCCGTTGCCGATTAACCAGCAGAGAATATGGAGCTCATACCCACTGTTGGTACCACGGAGTTTTTAAGGAGCATGCTACAAAGTGCAGGAAACCATGTTCCTTCCAGACGGAAAACTAGAGCAGCCGCCACTCGACCCGCCGAATGGCGGCCCAATGGTGATAAACCGGCTGTATCTCTCAGATAAGCCTTCCTGGATGAAATATCTTATTGATACTGGGGCTGACGTCTCGGTAATTCCTCTACCCACGGCGTCAAGGCATCTTCCACCTACTTCTCTCCAACTGTTCGCAGCAAATGGGACCGTCATCTTGACAATACTAACAAGAGGACCACCGGTTTTCTCCAAGCCACGACGACTACATCCGGACAAGCTAAAGGCCGCCAAGCAGAAGTTTCAGTATCTTGTGGCCACTGGAATTTGTAGACCCTCAAGCAGCTGTTGGGCATCTCCACTTCACTTGGTTCCAAAAAGTAATGGAGATTGGTGTCCTTGTGGAGATTACAGAAAACTCAACGAGGCAACAATTCCTGATCGTTATCCGGTGCCTCACATTCAGGACTGTTTACAAGTCCTAGACAAAAAAAGAATTTTCTCAACGTTAGATTTGGCAAAGGCTTATCAGCAGATTCCCGTACAGGAAGAGGACATTCCGAATACTGCGGTGACAACGCCTTTTGGACTGTTCGAGTTTCTTTACATGCCTTTTGGACTTTCGAATGCTGCTGCCACTTTCCAACGATTCATCCATCATGTTTTGAGATGGATGGACTTTTGTGTGCCATATTTTGATGATGTGCTAGTCGCATCTGAGAATGAAGATCAGCACTTAAGCCATCTCAAACAAGTATTCCAACGTTTCGAGGAATACGGGGTGGTGCTAAATGCCTCTAAGAGTGGGTTCGAAGAAACTTCAGTAAAATTTTTGGGACACGTAGTGACTGCAGAAGGAATTTCTCCATTATCAGAGAAGGTCGCGGCAATTACGAACTTTCCCAAACCAGAGACTGTGAAGGGGAGCTTCGTCGTTTCCTGGCAATCTGCAATTTTTTTAGGCGTTTCGTACCACATGCTGCTAGAACACAAGCAGTGTTAAACACCTATTTGAAGGGAGCCAAAAGGAATGATCGGACACCTATTTTATGGTCTGAAGAACCTGCTGCGGCATTTGAGAAGTGCAAAAAAGATCTTGCAGATGCCACAGTCTTGCACCACCCCTCGGCAGATGCCTCACTTGCCATTGTAGTAGATGCATCGGATACGGCAGTAGTTGCGGCACTCCACCAGCAGACTTCTAAAGGGTGGCAACCGCTCGCCTTCTTTTCGAAGGCTCTCTCTCCAGCACAGCGGAGGTATAGCGCGTATGACAGAGAGCTGCTGTCAGCTTATATGGCCATTAAATACTTCCGGCATATGGTGGAAGGACGCAGTTTCACTCTGTTTACAGATCAGAAGACTCTGGTGTATGCATTTAAGCAGAAAGAAGATAAATGCACTCCGCGACAGCTCCGACACTTGGACCTAATTGGTCAGTTGACGACGGACATTCGGTACCTAAAAGGATCTGAGAATGTGGTGGCAGATGCCTTATCGTGCATTCATATTTCAACCATCAACGCACCATCTGTTTTCGACTTCAGCAAGATGGCTAGCGAACAGCACTAGGATTCCCAATTGTAGAATATTTCAGCTGGTGCCTGTCCAACTTCCCTAGTGCTACAGCCTTTCCCGGTGGGACAGCCTCCAATCACACTCCATTGGGATGTGTCAATGGATCGCATTCGTCCATTTGTGGCAGAAATTTTTAGACGGGAAATTTTCCACAATCTGTGACAAATCTATACGGAACTTTATCACTAACCTTCTGAGACGTCCTTTTTAGGGAAAAATTTAATTCCCCTACCTATTTCCAATCAGCTCCAAAAAGAGGACAGGGATTCCTTATTATATGCAGATTAGATAAAGTATTTAATTTAAACGGAATAGTAAAGCAAAAAGCAGTAGGAAAGAGAGAGATTGAAGCAGGAAGGTATAATGGTGAAGTTAGAGATTTATTATTGAAGATTTCTAGGTGGATAAATCTCAGGAAGAGCTGAGCTGCAGTGTGGTAAATATTGATTTATAATTAAAGTCTCATTAATGTTTTATATTAGGAGTGAGATTAAAGTTAAATGTTCAATAGGAACATTATTGAATATAATTCTGGGATCTCTTATCGCGGTAATCTTTGCGTGATCGATATTCTAATTCTTATTTAATTGGATCATTAAATATTTAAGTTAATATAAAGGAAAGTCCCTTTTAAACCTCATAAAGCTAATTTCATTTAGTTGTTATTAAAAGTCTTTGATTATATTTGGGAAAGATAACCCAATAAAGAAAGTTATTTATAAAAATGGCTATTGGTTCTTATTTGACTCAAAATCATTCTCGTTCTCAAAGTGAGATCCAAGGGGATCTTCACAAATCTACATGCACTCTCTCACCCAGGAGTAAGAGCGTCCCTGAAGATGGTATCGGAACGATACGTGTGGCCGTCAATGAGACAGGATGTTGCTCTATGGGCCCGCACATGCTTACAGTGCCAACGTGCAAAGGTATCTAGGCATACAAAAAGTGAAATTGGAAAGTTCGAGATACCTAGTTCTCGTTTCGAGCATGTGCATATCGACCTTGTGGGACCCCTACCTCCATCAGAGAGGGTTTTCGTTACTGCCTTACCTGTGTTGACCAGTTCTCCAAGTGGCCGGAAGCCTTTCCAATGGTAGAGATTTCAGCAGAAGCCGTGGCCAAGGCTTTCTACTCTGGTTGGATCTCCAGATTCAGTCCTCCTCTCAGATTAATAACAGACCAAGGAACGCAATTCGAGGCATCTCTATTTGATGCTCTTTTAAAGTTCTTAGGCACACAGAAAAGTGACATACGACTCCATATCATTCAGCCGCGAACGACCAAGTAGAAAGGTTTCATCGGCAGTTGAAAGCGGCTATAATGGCACACGGAAGCTCACAGTGGACCTCGGTACTGCCCACCATACTAATAGGATTTCGGGCAACGTGGAAAGAGGATCTACAAGCCACAGCTGCGGAAATTATTTATGGAGCTCCTATCAGGCTTCCAGGAGAATTTCTATGCCCATCAAAACAAAGGGCAGATCCTGTTACTTTTGTGGGGAGACTCAGGGAGTCGATGCAGCGTCTCTCACCTCCAACGACCCAATATCACGGTCAACATACAATCTTCGAGAGCAAGGATTTGGCTACATGCAGCCATGTCTTTCTGCGTACAGACTCCCTAAGAAAACGTCTGCAACCTCCATACGAAGGTCCTTATAAAGTTGTCGACCGTACTGAAAAAGTGTTCCAGATCTTAAGGCATGGAAAAGAGGTTTCAGTGAGCATCGATAGGCTGAAGTCTGCCTATATCCCCAAAGTGTCGGAGGATATTCCAGTGGAAGTGAAACTAAAGGAAAAAGTGTCCCTTCAACCAGAAGACATTACATAATTCGAACAAGATTGTAGTAGGCAGGAAACCACTACCCGTTCCGGCCACAGAGTACGTTTCAACCCCAAGTATTGCTAAAAAATTCGGTATCACTGGTGGGGGGCACCTGTGGCGGTTGTGGAATGCTGCCGTCGCGAGATGACATCGGTAGGGGGAGAAGAACCAAAAAGAGCACCGAACGATGAAGTGATGCGAGTTGGAAGAGACGCGAAGTAAAGAGATTGATAAACAAAGGTGAAGAGAGATTCCGGTCATGAACCTCGTCGAGTGAGGTGATTTGATGAACTTCTCCACTCTCAGACATTCTTCCGATCCTGAAGTGCTTCTAAAACTTAAAAGCTGACAATGTTTTTATGTGCGTGCCAGAATATATAACCATAATATCTTAAATGTGGCTATACAAAGGACAGTGATTCTCGCAACCTGGCATAACATCAAAGTAACTAAACCTACAATCCATGATAAAAAAATACAATTTACTGACTTTTTCAAAATCTTTTTATCATCCGTTCGTAGTTTTTACTGATTTTGAATGTTATCACTACTTTCTCAAATTCTTTACACTGCACAAGTCTTACAATTACACTCGAAAAACACATTCTATATAGTTATAGTATGATATGTTTAAATATTGAAAATAAAATAATTTTTAAAAGGTTTCCGTAGTTCGTAGCAGTCCGAATTAAAAAACTGAGAAGAAACGAGTAGAGAAACCGGTTTTTTCTCAGGCGGTTAATTGACTTCACTCGGCGAAGTGAAAGTGCTTGCGTTTTATTCAGTGAAAATGTTCGCGTTTATACATGTGCCATCATTTTCTACTACTAATATATGCTGAAAGAAAAGGGAGACTTATTCACTTTTCACCCGACAAGCAGATTTACGCCTGTCATCATCGATTTCATCGTTTGACTTTAGAATTTATTGGTATGATTAGTTCTGTCCTTGAAGGATTATTCGGCTAAAAGTTATTTTTATGGGTATTCTGAAACATGTAAAGCATGATGAAATACGCGTTTTACACAATTCGGTTTTTAGAATTAACATCCATATTTAAAAATTGAATACACTTTTAACACGAGAGCTGTCACGTGGGGCTTAAAGTCAAAGGACAGCTAAACTACAATAATTTGAGCAAAATATGACAGTTTTGCATGCAAATATCATTCCTGTAATGTTAGTGAAAAGTCTTTGAGATTTGTGTCCTTTATTAAGGTTACGTACTTTTAAACATTTTAGTTCACTTTTAATGGATTTTTTCTCAAATTATCAAAGAAAAAATTAAAAGTCCTTGAAAGTAGGTAAGTATATTTTCTCTTAGTTAAATTCTTCACTGGAATTGTGATTTTTATCGTGTACAATAAAAATAATTGTAAAAAAACCAATAAAACATTGGGGTGACTCAGTCATCTCTCGCGAATATTAACGTTAGTATCGAGTGCACGCCTGCTCTCCCGGGTTAAAACGATTTGAAGTCTTCTCGCTTGATATGATCGATAGCAACATAGACTAGACTCTCCTTTCTAATGACATTTATACTTTTAGAAAGGGATGATGGAGGAAATAAATTTTTAATTAAATATCATTTTGCAATTTGTTCCAATTTAAAAATTAGAGAAAAGAAAAATAATAACTGAAACTAAAACAGGGTGTGGTCAAGGGTTCGTTCTAATTTCAAATTTTCTAAACTCTAGTTCTGCATCGGTGTGGTTCATTTCGAATGAATCTAATTTATCCATATAAATTATTCTAATTCTAATCTAGTAAGTATTCAAGCATTACGCTCTGTTTCATTTTTAAATATTTTTTTAATAACGCGAACAAAGCAGCTACATACTACATGGTAGAAAACAAGTGATCTTACAACAGCTAGTTAATTTTCTTAGGAACAAAAATATCTGTGCATGCGCTTACAGTAATGCGAAGTTAGCAAAAAGTTAGTTCTGGTGTTGACAAGCGGAACATCCTGCCCCCCGTTGGACGGTGGTCCAACATCTTCGAATGGAAGTGGGCAGACACTTGCAGCAGTTCGGGTGAAGACGCCTCTGGACGTTCTGATGCGGATGATTCTGACTAAACCATCGGATCCAGGATGAATTCCTTCTATGCGACCCAAGGTCCATTCCATCGGAATCTTGCTAGGCTCCTTTAACATCACAAGTTGACCAAGCTTCAGATTGGATAGAGGCAGCTTCCATTTCTTTCGGGCCTGAAGTTCTCCCAGGTATTCCTTGCTCCATCGTTTCCAAAACCTATTCTTAAGAGACTGAATTAGGGACCATCTGGAAGATAAAGAGATGTTAGTTAACAATTCTCACTAGGTTCTGGTATCCCCAAAAGTGGAGCTCTCACCAAAAATTGACCAGGTGTCAGAGGTTGAAGATAGGCTGGATCAGCAGAAAGAGGACACAATGGTTGTGAATTTAAAACAGCTTCGATCTGCGCCACAAGGGTAGTGAACTCTTCAAAGAGGTTAAAACAGTTGATTTAGTCACTTTTAATAGAATTCTTTTAATTGATTTAATATTAATTTCCCATAGTCCACCGAAATGAGGTGAGGCCGGAGGTATGAATTTCCACTCTATACCTTCTTTGGCACTATATTTTTGTACAGGATCAGATTGACATATTTTTAGTAGGGAATCTAAGACATTTTTAGCGCATTTAAAATTTGTAGCGTTGTCACTCCAAATTGTTGCTGGTTTTGTGATCGTCTGGCTACGAATCTTCTAAGACTAGCTAAGAAACTGTCCGTAGTTAAATCAGACACTACTTCAAAATGAGTAGCCTTGGTACAAAAACATATGAAAATTGCAATATAGGATTTTAAAGTTACTGTAGATCTTTTTAGGTTAGGTTTTGTAATTATTGGTCCTGCAAAGTCTAGCCCGACCTTTTCAAACGGTCGAGATGGTACAACTCGATCTTTGGGCAGGTCGCCCATCATTTGGTTAACAGTCCTGATTCTTGTTTGAAAACAAGTCAAACATCTGTTTATTACACGTCTCACACGGTTTTGACCAGAAGGTATCCAATAATATTGGCGGATCAGAAAAAGTGTAGTTTGAGTACCTGAATGTAGAGATATTTTATGGAAATGGATTATAATTAAATCTGTTAAATGGTGTGTCTTTGGCAAGATCAGTTGATGTTTCTGAGAATCTGAAAGGTTTGAAAATTTTAATCTTCCACCAACACGTAACAGTCCATCCTTATCCAGGAATGGGTTTAATGATAAAATCTTACTGTTCTTTGGAATTTGATGTTTTAACTGTAAACACTTTATTTCGGATTTAAATTCAGATTGCTGTACAGATTTTACCAACACTTTTGCAGCATTTCGCAGTTCGGTTGTATTCAAATAATCCTTTTTTCTTTCAGAAATATTAATTTTGGAATTATTGACGAATCGTAAACACCATTCAGTCTATATAATTAATGTATCAAATGAAGAATATCTTTTGATTAAATTATTATCGGGAGGGGATTCTATAGTCGTTGAGTTTACCATAGTTTCTTTGCGAAGCTCATATTTTCCTATTTGCTCAATGTCTATCTCCTTTGAGAAATCCAAAGCTTTTGGCCAGGAACTCTCATTCTGTATTAACCAAGGGGGTCCATGCCACCATAATTCACTGCTTCGTAACTCGGATGCAGACATACCTCTAGCAACAAATTAGCGGGATTATCTTTCCCAGGGCAATGACGCCATTCTATAGAATCAGTATATTTTTGAATCTCTTGGATTCTGTTTTTTACAAATGGTTTAAATCTAGCAGCAGATCCCTTGATCCAAAAATAAGTAATAGATGAATCAGTCCAGAAGTAACTAGATGTTATATAGTTAATAGTTTTGGAAATTTTATAACTCAATCTGGGTGAAAGTAGAGCGCCCATTAGCTCTAGTCTGGGTAACGAAATTGTTTTTAAGGGGGCCACCCTACACTTCGATGCTACAAAATTGGTAAAAGTTTTCCCATTCTTTAATGCTATTCGGAGGTAAACTACTGTACCATAAGCTTTCTTAGAGGAGTCTGAAAAACAATGTATCTGAATGTTATCTATTTCGTTTTGAAGGGCATAACCTAAATAGTAGCGGGGTATGCTGAAAGTATTTAATTCCGGAACTTCCTTGCACCATTCATTCCAACTAGATTCTAAGTTCTTTGGAAAGAACTCGTCCCAATCCAAACCCAAGCACCACAGTTCTTGTATTAAAATCTTTAATCTAATTATAAAAGGACTAAGAAAACCAACAGGATCGAAAATACGACCTGCAGCTTGCAACAAGCATCGTTTAGTATTCGTTCGTTTTTTAAGAAATTTTATTATACCTCCAGTGTTAAAGTAAAAAGTGTCTTGATCGGGATTCCATGCAACTCCTAGAATTTTAGAAGGAGCCAAAGTTTGAGTTTTAGATTCAACAGATTGGTCGATGTCCATACCAATTTCTTTCCAACGATCACGCAACTCTGGTGAATTAGTTTGTCACTTTCTTAAAATCATACTTGCACCTTTAAAAATATCGACACTTTCTAAACTTGTTCTACATTCTCTCTACCACTAACTAGATCATCTACATATAAAGAATTATTCAACATTTCACAAGTTTCAGGAAATTTTTCTACATACCTTTTCAGGTGATGCTTGATCGTTGCAGCAAGTAAGAACGGGCTGGAACTTACTCCGAACAACACACGAGTCATCCGGTAGCTTTGAATGAGTTCTTCAGGGCCATCGGGATTTTCATTCCAAAGAAATCTAGTGACATCCCTGTCTTCTTCATCAAGTTGAATCTGAAGGAAGGCTTGCTTTATGTCCGCGGTGAAAGCTACGCGGGGTTTTCTCTAAATTTTACTAAAAGAAAAATATCAGGATTTAGATTGGGACCAATATGTAAACAGTCATTTAAGGAGAGTTGTCCTTTGGCATGGGAAGACGCATCAAAAACTATACGCAATTTACTCGTTGTTTTATCTTCGCGGATAACTGCCGTATGCGGCAAATAAAATATTGTTTTATCTTCCTTTAATTCATTCGTCACACTCTCAATTATATTTTCAGATTTATATTCTTCTAATACAGCTCTATATTCATTAAAAAGAAAAGGGTCATTAAGAAATTTTGATTGTAGTCCCCTGAATCTTAAGGGCAACCGTACGGTTATCTTGCAACTGTTCTTTCATTCCCGGTTTCCAAGGGAGCCTAACGCTATATCTGTTGTCGGAAAATGAAATTCCAGATTCAAACTCTTTCAGGGTTACATCATCACTAATATTCTCTGTAGCGTTAGCCTCAATGCCTAAGTTTTCTAATTCCCAAAATTTAGTTAAATCATATGAAATTAATTTTTCTTCAACGACTATTTTCATTCCCAGGATTGTGTTTGTCATCTCAGTTTTGCCTAGGATACACCAACCGAACAAAGTTTCGGTAGCTACTAGTTTATCATTTAACCTTTTAATTCTATTTAATACGACGTCATAATAGTAATCAGCACCCACTAAAATAACTATCTTGTTATTCCTAAATTCATAACAATCAGCAAGCTTTAATCCTTTCAATTGTTTATTTAACTTTGAAATATTATTACTAGGTACGGGTATGTTAGTTGCAGTTATTTGATCAGTTTCCAACGCTTCAATTTCTATGTTTAAAGTCGGTTCGTCACGATTCTCAATTATTACTTTTACTACATTATGTTTTTTCGGTAGCTTGTTTAGCACCGAACGAATATACAGATAAAGTTTCTTTCCTAACAACAGGAAGTTTAAGCTGTCGAGAAATTTCTCGAGTAATGAAGCTTCTCATACTACCGTTGTCTAACAAGCGTCGAACTGTTTCAAGTTTATCATCAAGAGGGGAACGAACGCATGAAGTGCACGTTTGCAAAAGTACGGAACATTCAGCGTTTTTTACTTCTGGTTCTTTATTCTTAATATTATAGTTACAGTGGGAAACTGCAGACACTACGTTATTCTCAACATCAAGGTCACGGGTTTTTCTAACCGATTGAAAACAAAGTGATTGATTATGTTTCTTATTACATTTACACATTTCTTTTTCTTACAGTCTCTAATTCTATGATTTTTTTTTTTCTAAGCATAAAAAACAACGCCCTTGCTTTCTCAAAATCTCTTTCTTTTCATCTACGCTTAAATCATCACACAATTCAGAACCATGTTTATCGCTATCGCAGTAAATACATTTTTTCTATGACTGGAGTGAAATACTCAAAGGTTCTCGATGAATTACTGTTCAATGGAATATGATTTTTGTTCTGTCTACTGCGCGAAATGTTTTGATTATCGCCTGACACGATTTGCATGTGTTTAGAATTATGAGGGATAAATTTTTTCCTTTCCCCCTTCGAGCCGCTTAGCAGATTTCTTGATTCACGGCATTCGATTTCTATTTTTAGAAAGTGCAACAGTTCCATTACATCGAATGTACTTTCCTCTTTTTTTCCTAATTGTTTTCTGTTAAAATCTAAGACTAGATCTTTTGGTAGTAATTTAAGAAGAATCGGCTGCAGTAAATGACCGTACATTCCAGATGTTACGTTAAGTGGCTCTAGACTTCTAATTTGAATTTTACAAATATCGTATAACTTTCTTAATCCAATCACGTTATTTGAATCCTTTACAGGATAAAGATTCAACAGTTTCGACATGTGTGCATTAACCACGATTCCTTCCTTTCCGAATCTTTCCTTTAATAATATCAAAGCATTGTCATAATTATCATCAGATAATGCAAAACCGTTTACTACATTACTGGCCGCTCCTCCTAATAATGATTTTAAATACGAAAATTTATCTACTTTTGTCAATGTTTCATTTTTGTCTATAGAGTTTTGGAATTTATTCCAGAATTCTAACTGTAAAGAACAATTTCAATTCTAAAATTCTGCGAGCTGCATCTACCCGATGCTCGGCGTTGGAGGACAAAATTCAGTCTCGAGCCAGTCAATTAAAGTAACTTAGTTTATTCAGAACTACCGAGTGAGAGAGTGAGCACGTAATTGCTTCATCCTTTTTATATACAGAACATAATGACGTCACACAACCTCTTCACAGTTACAAAAACGTGGCGCCATGCAGCCACTCTCATTCACACAAATCGTTTTTATTCACAACATACTCCCCCCTTTGAGACTTGGGGAGAGTCTCAAACCTATAACAGTTATAATTCAAAAGATCAAGTCTCTCTTCGGTTCTTTAACCAATCTTCCAGAAGAAGTATATTTTTTACAATTGCATCATTAGTATTCAAGACCTTTTCAGGTTTAGTACTTTTAACAGAAATTGATTCCTCTTTCAACTCCTTATCGCTATTAGCAATCGCTTGTACTTCCAAAGGGAAGATACGTTGCACGGGGCGTATTTAGGGTTGCCAGATGTCCGGTTTTCGACCGGACAGTCCAGTTTTCTTCATGTTAGTCCGGTCAAGAGAATCTGGGTAAACCGGACAAAAGAATGTCCGATTTTAAATACATTTTGCGTAATATCTGGTGCTTTGGGCAGACAACTAACACAACGAGTAGGATTGTAGGTACCTATGTGTATATCTACATGGTTTGGACACGCGTGTGCATGTGGATAGGATTGCGCAGCCAGAGCCACCTTCGGTTAGGATTCGATTAGGACTCTCGACCTTCCTCTTCCGCTCTTCCCCTCCAAGCTCCGACGGGGGAAGGGGCCGGTAGCGGGGAGTCGCTGTCAGTCCATAATTGTTCTTGTTGTGGGTATATTCGATTCCTATTATTTGTGTCACTGTCGTGGTCGTGTATGTGTGGGCCAAAATGGAAGACAAGGAAGCATCTAACAGCAAGAGAACTCCAACTAAGAAAGCAAGAAGAGTTTGACATTATAATGTTGATTGAGAATCGCGTTTTGTTTGGTTAAATAAATGCGATGAGAAGACAACACAAAAGGCTATTGCAAATTGTGCAAAAATTCGTTCACGGTAGCTTATGACGGCTTAAAAGCAGTTACCCACCACGCTGAAGCAAAGAAGCACAAAGAGTGTGAAAGTGCTGTAGCCATGTCTCCCCGAATGAAGTCTTTCTTTACACCAAAAGGCAGCGCTCAAAGTGAAAAAGTTGATATTGCCGAATTAACTGAGTTTTACCATAGTATCAAGCACTACATTTCTTATGTTGTTCAAGATTGCTCCTTCAAAGTATTAAAACAAGTGATAAACGATTCAGATATCGGAAAGCAAATGACAGGAGGACGCACTAAATGTACAGCTTTGGTAAACCAAGTTTTGTTTCCGTATTCAATGGAACTTGTGCAGGAAGATTTAAAGAATGATGTTCCCTTTTCGGTAGCGACTGATGCTTCAAATACAGGTAATAGAAAAAAATTTCCAGTTGCTATTCAATATTTCTCACCAAAAAGCGGCATCTGCCATAAAATATTGGATTTTTACGAAGACTCATTTGAAGATTCAAAATCTATTAAGGAACGTTTATGTGAAGTCATGGATTAATCACGACTCCCATGGAGCAGAGTAACAGCATATGGAGCGGACAACGCGTCTGTTAATTTTGGAGTCAATAATTTCGTTTTTCAAAAATTGAAGTCTGAAGAAAACAACGACATAATTGCTGCTCACTGTAATGACCACATATTTCATAACTGCGCAAAAAATGCATTAAAAGTAATGCCTGTTGATGTCGAAAATATAGTGATGAAAGTATTTGCAGAGTTATCTTGTTCCGCTAAGAAACGAGAAGATTTGAAGGAGTGCTTTGATTTTTTCGAAAGCGAATACAGAGAAGTCATTCGTCACGTTCCTACAAGGTGGATTAGTTTATTTAATGCTCTTGATAGGATGCTTTCATCATGGGGGCCATTGAAAAGGTACTTCATAGAACGAGGTTCTGATAATTGCCCTACGGCTCTCTAGGCTATCTTATCAGACCAAGAAAACGAAATTTTAGGTGAAGCTAATCCTACTTATAATGGACTATATTTGTATTTCACTCATAACTTTATGGCTTCTTTTCAAGAAATCATTCTGTTGGTAGAGAAACGTACCACAGCAGCATTTAATCTACAAAACATAATGGTGAAATTTCACGACACAATTTCAAAGAAAATAAATTACAAATATTTCGGAATTAAAGTCCATGTGGCATTAAAAAAGGCCATCTTCAGACCATGAAGTTGAAAAATTTACTAAAAACGCTACAAATGCGTATCACCGAGCTCTATCTTACATAGAGAAGTGGTATCCATTTGAAAACCAAAATTATAAAACGTTCAGTTGTTTGAATCTCGAAAGCGGAAGATTGCCCACGCTGGATCAACTGCTCGAACTATGGTCAATATCTCCATGGAAGCCGCAAACTCCCCTGAATAGATTTACGATGAACTGGCTGCACTTCAGAGTGTTTTCCTTCACTCAAACTCGAAGGTAACTCAATTGAAATGTGGTGCAAATTTTTCCAAAAAGAAGAAGCACCGAATCTGCTGAAAATTGTGCAGTTTGTGTGCAGTGTTCCTGTATCCATCGCTTTTGTGGAACGTATCTTCAGCGCCATGGGAAACGTATGGACTAACGAAAGAAATCGTTTCGCTGTAAATACAGTAAAAAGTGAATTGTGCATTTTTTTCAATATAAGCTCTAGTTGCACTGAATTCAAAGATGTCATTTCGACCAATAAACCTTTGTTAAAAGCAGTGTCATCAAATGCCAAATATACAAAGAAGTAGATTGTAAGCTTCTTTGTCATTTTCAGCAATATTTATGAGATAATAAAAAAATTGAAAAGTTGTCCGTTTTTTTTCTCGAACACATCTGGCAACCCTAGGCGTATTAATGTTCCATGTTGAGTTTTTAGCCGAAGTGTTCGAATTTCCCCATCTCGACCAGGGATTAATTCTATAATTTTAGCTATAGGCCAAGACAAACGTTTCTTATTGCCGTTTCCAATTAAGACCATTTCCCCAATTCGGGGTTCCCGCACTCGATTATCATTCTGTTTTTGTATTAACTCACTTAGATATTCTTTCCTGAAACGTTGTCTTAAATCACTTTTTTAAAAGTTTAATTCTATATTTCATTCTCTTTCTTAAGTCTCTCGAATTCAATTCGTCAATATCGGTAGTATCGGAACAGCGATTCTCTATTAAAAACATTGCTGGAGTAAGAGGGATCAATTCCTGTGGATTTTCAGATTTATAAGTTAAAGGTCTACTATTGATTAAAAATTCGCATTCACAAATCACTGTAGACAATTCTTCATAGGACAATATTGATTTTCCAAGAGAACGTCTCAATAGTTCCTTGATAATGCAAACCAACCTCTCCCACCAGCCTCCCCACCATGCCGTGGTGGGTGTATAAATTTCCAAACTATTTTTTGAGTTGATGTTTCTCTCGATATATATTTTATGCCAATCCAATTTCGCAAGGTCATTGAAAGCACCTCGGAAAATAGTACCGTTATCACAGTAAATTATCCTGGGCCTCCCGCGCCTGGCAATGAAACGCCTAAGGGCTAGCAAAAAGGCATCGGAAGATAAAGCGTTTACTAATTCAAGATGTAGTGCGCGATAGACGGCGCAAGTAAATAATGTAATCCATACCTTTTCGCCAGTTTTTAAAAACAGAGGTCCAGCTAAGTCAATTCCTACAACTTCAAATATCGCGCAATCATTCACACGGTCTGGTGGTAAAGGTGATGGTCCGCTTGTGACAATGATTTCACTTTAAAACGAGCACAAATAAAACATTCATTCAAAATACTCTTAATAGTTTTTCTAGCTCTGATAATCCAGAACCTTTCTCTAATTAATGATTGCATTATTTGGATTCCTGCATGACAGTTCTTTTTGTGTATAGATCTAATCAAAAGTTTTGTAAATTCACATTTATCAGGTAACAATATAGGATACAAAAAAGAACTTTCATCATTTCGTTCAGTTATTTTAGATTTTACTCTTAAAATATTATCATTATCAATAAAAGTAACAAATTTTAAAGATTCAACATCAGGTAAATAATATGTCTGAGTTAAACGAATCAATTGTTTCTCAGAATTTTCAATTTCAGCAACAGAAAGTTCATGTTCCTTACATTTGTTATAGTCTTTGTGACAATTATTTACAAATCTTAAAATCCATGCAAATACTCTTATCATTTTATCATAATCAGACACATTACATATAAGCAAGGGGGTGCATCGTTTGCTAGATCAACATTCGCATTTTTAGTTTTCTTTCTCTCTACGTTAACTTCTTGAGGCTCGCAACTGATTTCACCATCTGGCCAATATTCCGAATTTTGTTTCAACCAGGAAGGCCCCTCCCACCATTTAGAATTAAGCATTTGTCGTGGAGAACAACCACGAGATAGTAAATCCGCGATATTCATGTTTCCTGGAACATACTTCCATGACTGAATTTGAGTTAATTGTCTAATTTCCCTTACCCTATTAGCTACAAAAACCGACCAATTTCCATATTCTTTAATCCACCAAAGTGCTGTTGTGGAATCGGACCAAAGAGTAACTTTCAAGTCCGGCATATTAAGTGCTTTCAAAATGGAATTTAAAAGTCGAGCATCTACACAACAAGCCATTAGTTCTAGGCGCGGTATACTCAAAAGTTTGAGAGGAGCTACTCTAAACTTCGCTCTAACGAGAATTACGCTAACTCTAGAATTAACTATTGATCGAGCAAAGACGCATCCCGCATATGACCCCTTGCTTCTATCAACAAATACATGTAATTGAGTAAAAATATCAATTTTCATACAACGTGGTACATTTACATCTTTCAAAATTTGAATTTCATTAAACCATTTCATAAATTTGTTTACAATATTCTGAGGTAGTTCCTGATCCCATGCTATTTTCATCTTCCATATTTCCTGCAATAGTAATTTTGGGAGCAATATAGACGGCGCCAACATTCCAATGGGATCGAAAACTTTTTGCACCGTAGACAAAACTAATCGTTTCGTTATTTTCACTTCGCACGTTAATGAGTCAAAATTCGTGCAACATTTCAAAACATCATTATCCAAGTCCCAGATGATACCCAAAATAAAAGTTTCGCCTGAGTGTTTATCAACACTTTTACTTGCCACATTGCTCTCAAAAATACGTAAATTAAAACATCCTTCCGACATAATTAATTTAGTCTTCTCAATAAATATCTCTAATTCATCAGCACTGAAAACACCAGTTACACAATTATCAACATAAAAGGAAGATTTTAACTTTAGTGCAACTTCCTTACATTCGGAATTAGTTTTCCAAAAGATGCATAATAGATGCATTCAATAAGTAAGGGCTTGAAGACACCCCAAACCAAACTCGACAATGCATGTACACTAATTGTTTTTCATTGCATGGGAAAAAAAATCTGAGATAATCTCTATCTTTCAGTGCAACAGATAGCATCAAAAACGCCTTTTCAATATCGGCTACAATTCCGACTGGATAAATTCTAAAACGATCTAAAATGTCAGGTATCCGTTCAATAAGGTTTACGCCTTTATATAAACAGTCGTTCAAAGATGGTTTCCCTTTTTCACGAGCCGAAGCATCGAATACGGGTCGGATTTTTGTAGTCGCACTATCTAATTTAATCACGGGTCTATGCGGTAAATAATGGCATTCATTGTTCAATTCTACTTCCGGCACACGTTCAATGATATTTAAATCTTCCCATTGCCTAAACACACTTTTATAATCTTCAAAAAATTTACCGTTTCTTAATTTATTCATCGTCCGTAGATGTCTTTTCCATGTTAGTTCTTTGTTACTGGGCAAATTTTCAGAGTTACATTTCCATGGGAGTTTAACTTCATATCTTCCATCGGGAAGAATTTTCATTTTATTCTTATAAAATCGGTTAATTCAAAATTTTCTTTCGTATTCTCATTAAGTAAGGGATCCGTTATTCCTAAAACATCAAGTTCCCATAATTCTTTAACGCTAACATTCCGAACATGCAAAGACGATGTCGTTAACATAACGTTTTTATCGTTCGAACATAATTTTCCAATTACCGTCCATCCTAGTTTAGTTTCAATAGCTGTTAAACCCGAATCAAATTCAATTAAATTCCCAGTCAATAATTTTCCTATATTATCAGCCCCAATCAAAAGCTCAATTTCCGTTTCTTTACAATTTAAATCCGATAAAATAATTTCTTTATTTTTTAACTCATTTAAAATATGCTTATACTCAATCTTAGAAATAAATCCACATATTTTCTTTTCGGATAGCACTTCAAAACAGCATGCATAAGAGCGTATCATATCACTGACCTCAATAGAATATACACTGTGATGTTTCAGTTTAGTATCGTTGCCCCCGAATAGAGAATGTGAATTATAGTTTCCTCTCTAAGTGGAGTGGCCTTCAAAAAACTAGTAACACTTTCCCTAATGTAGCTATTTTCACAAGCGGTATCAATCAGAACTCTAACTTTCCTTTCCTGATCTTTAATGCGAATGAAAACGCAGAGAGTTTGAAAGTAAATACTTTGGTTTCTGTTGCAGTTACTTGATAGAGAGTTCTCAGTTTTTATGGAACACAATTTTTGATCATAATTCTTATTTAATTTTGGACACATAATTTCAAAATGAGAATAATTACATTTAGAACAATTAATATTATTTTTAATATCACAATTTTTACTCACACACAAATGTCCAGATCTATTTAAACAAATAAAACAAGCACCTTTTCTTAATAACAATTGTCTCTTAGCATTTAAAGACATTTTTCTAGCATTAAAGCAATTTTCACTGGGATGATACTTCTCACAAAATACACAGTTATTGATTTTCTTACCTGAGGACTTTTCGGAACTTGCCAGAGCTGATGCAATCATTAATTCAGTCGGCTTAACCCTTTCAGTTGGAGAATCTCTTTTTCGGATAGGAGTTCGAAAACCGGATTTTGCCAGCTGCACCATCTCTTCCCCTTGGGTGAGTGAGTGAGTTAATATTAACGTCGCACTGTTCAGCTACACGAGGGCTTTTGACGACGGATCACGTAATTTTGAACCATGGTCAAGTGACGTGGACGACACCTGAGCTGGCACCTCCCTCTCCTAACTACCACACCACACCAAAGGGAGGACGTTTCAGCTCTCGACAGATTTAACGTGCATCGCTGCCCTACACGGCGGGTCTTTAGTGGTACTGGGATCGAACTCATGACATGCCTGCCATGGTTGGATACCTTAACCACTGGGCTACCGCAGCCCTCTCTTCCCCTTGGACTTCCAGGCGAAGGAAAGTCATTAAGTGTTCTAGAGTTCGCCATCCTTTAGCGTCTGTTTCAGTATTCCGTTTTCTTTCCCAGGCCATCAGGATTTCCTCGGGTAAGCAGGACTCGAACAATGGTGTAAGGAAATCTCCATATTTTTCTTGTGTTCGTCCAAGGCTCTCCAACGACCGTAATTTCCCTTCAAGTTCATCGTACAAGGCCGACAAATCAGTTTTCGTTCTTCCAGAAACAGCGTTCTTCATTACTAAATTTAAAAGTTCACGTACGTAAATTTATACTAACAAATCTTCACGACCGAATCTCTCTTTTAATTGATCGATGGCTTTAGGATAATTTTCCGCCATTGCAGGGAAACTCAACACTAATCGTTCTGCTTTCGATTTCGGTTCCACGGATTGCAATAAATATTGCATTTTGTCTTCTTCCGCAATGCCTTTATCATTGTGAATTTTCTGAAACTGACTCCAGAAGGCCAAAAGTCTTTAGCTTCACCGCTGAATTTCTTCAGTTCGATTTTCGGTAATTTAAAGCTTCTCTTTTCAGTTTCGGTAGGAACAACGGTTTCTCGTACTTTCAAATCTACTCGAGTACACATTTCGATGTAGCGGTCACGGTAGTTTTCTGCATCTTCCATATCATCTAAATATTCTTGCACGGCATCTTCTGTATCCAAGAGTTGTTCAGAAATTTGATTCTGACAAGTGTCGAGTCTCTGAAATTTATCGATAAATTGAGTTTTCAGAATCGAAAGTTGATTCATATCGATGTTTTCTTTTATGAGTTCGGTTTCAATCTTTTTCAGACTGAGAGAAAATGCTGTTCTCATGCCTTTTCTTGCCGCTTTCAAAGCATTCACTTCCATTTTATAGTTCAAAAAGTTAAGTTCAATAGTTCAAAGTTCAATAATTTAAATTCGGTTTCAGTTTCGCTTCCAACCAACAACCAGTCCCGCCGAGGGTACCAAAAACTTATGTAAAGAACAATTTCAATTCTAAAATTCTGCGAGCTGCATCTACCCGATGCTCGGCGTTGGAGGAAGAAATTCAGTCTCGAGCCAGTCAATTAAAGTAACTTAGTTTATTCAGAACTACCGAGTGAGAGAGTGAGCACGTAATTGCTTCATCCTTTTTATATACAGAACATAATGACGTCACACAACCTCTTCACAGTTACAAAAACGTGGCGCCATGCAGCCATTCATTCACACAAATCATTTTTATTCACAACACTAACCATAAACATGGATCGCCGAAATATTTATCTATTTGTAATTTGGGTAGACGAACAGAATTAACATTTTTGTTAGAGTTTACAGAAGATCCATTAATCGAATTGTTAAAAGAATCATTTTGAACATTCACTGTTGCTTGTGATGATACGCTAGGATCACTTTTGGTTAGTTTTAATTTGAATTTTAATTTTAGAACACAACACAGAAATTTTCTCATTATATCCGAATGCAGATTGTATTTCTGCATCGAATTCATCTTCTACTTGAATAATATTTTGGATCTTATTATCTAATTCTCTTAATTGTTTTAAATGTTCATTTAAATAATCAAAATGTTCCTGTAAAAGATCAATAGATTGCGAATCAAATTCCTTTTCAATTTATTCATAACTTTTGTTACTGCTGTACGAGTAACAGCTCTAATTTTTTTCAATTTATTTATGTCATCCATTTTTTATAAAATACAGTTACTGGATATGACACACACAATATAAATCTTCAAATCTAAAGCAATCAAAGTTCTATTCAGATTATAAAAGGTATTTCTTACCTTTTTATTTTCTTCCTTCTAATCTTTCCCTCTTGCCCCGGTCCGTATGCACCATGAAACTAAAACAGGGTGAGGTCAAGGGTTCGTTCTAATTTCAAATTTTCTAAACTCTAGTTCTGCATCGGTGTGGTTCATTTCGAATGAATCTAATTTATCCATCTAAATTATTCTAATTCTAATCTAGTAAGTATTCAAGCATTACGCTCTGCTTCATTTTTAAATATTTTTTTTAATAACGCGAACAAAGCAGCTACATACTACATGGCAGAAAACAAGTGATCTTACAACAGCTAGTTAATTTTCTTAGGAACAAAAATATCTGCGCATGCGCTTACAGTAATGCGAAGTTAGCAAAAAGTTAGTTCTGGTGTTGACAAGCGGGAACAATAACTATCCTATGACTTAAAAGTGATTAGCTTAAAATAAATATTATTTAAAAGTAACAAATACAAAATTTAATACTTATCTTGGTTAATTTGTACGGTTTATAATTAAGATCGTATTGTAGCGTTAGCGCCAAAGCGCAGTATTATTGTATAAGGGGGGTGCGATAAAAATTAGGATTGAAAATTGTGTCGCCAACAGTGAAAGTTTGAGAAGCACCTGCGTTAAACAATCAATTATTTCAAAAATTAACTATAAAATGCGATAGTTCTGAAGAGTTTGCATACAGTCAAACTCTCATTAATTTGACAAATTTGTAAAAAACAATTTTTACAGCAACATTTTTTAAAAATTTCTTCTACATAGAATTCTTTTCAACTCATTTTTTATGAATTCAATCAGTAGAGCTTGAAACATATTTACAAGTACATTGAAGCTTTAATTTTTAAAAATAAGTCCACTTCGTAACCGGTATATGCATCCAAATGGAATAAAATCTGATTCATTTCGTTTAATTTTATTTATTATTTTTATAATTATGAGTCCATTGTAAAATCTCGCATTTTATTTAGGTATTAAAAATGGGGAAAAGTATAAATAACACCATGTTCATGAGTGCACCATTTTGGATTATCAGCATGGGCCCTATGAATCCCTTGAACTGGTTTGTTGTGCCATGGAGCTGATTGTACCTTAAAAACCCCTATGTTAGCGTGGTGTGGAAGAGCGGGAGACTAGCTCATAAGTTATCGCACCCTAGTTTAAAATGATGGGGTCTTGTATTACTTCTAAGCAAAGTATTAATCAGTAGCAGTAAACATCGATACACTATCACGAATTTGTATTGGAGGAAATCAAACAAGTTCGGATCAATTCAATTCAATTCTTATTGCCGAGCATTTGAAAAATGAAATTAGAATGGACACGTTCAATGTATTTAACATGCACTTTAATTTTTTCTCCCTAAAAATATCGCAACAAGTTGATGCAGAAAATAATTTGTGTGTGGAGATACTAAAATAAAAAAAAAATATTTTTACATCCTTCTGGGAGTTTTACAATAAAACAAATCCTACATTAAGCATGGATTGCATATAAATGAATCCAAAAAATACTTTTCTTCATAAATCTATTCAAGTCTTTAATATCTCAAGTTTCATATGTAAAGAAGGATTCTTAATTCCATGCCTACACATCTTCCCATTTTTATATTACTGCTAATTACAAAATGTCTACTAAGGAGATGTCAATAAAATATTTCAAGGTTTGCTCTGAAATGTGCTTCTTTTCAAAAATTCATTTGTCCATTGAGGTAACCATTCGATTACTTTCAATACTTTGCTTGGAAAAATTGAATTATTTCCAAGAGAATCAGAACTTGTGTAAATTCTCATTTCGAGTCATATCCGTTAGAAAGTTTTTTTCTATTTTCGACTCATTTTTTTCTGTCTAGTTTTTTGCCTTTCTGGAAGTTGGGGTGTCCTCCTCGTCACTTGCACGTAATTCTGTCATCATTTATTAAGAATCGATTGGAGGTTTACTCGAGATTCAGCTTTTTATTGATTGTTGCATTCCAATTAGCCTTCGAAGTGAAATAATTTTGTTGGAAGGACACGTGATCAAAGGCCAAGTCTTTCGACATACAATTCCTTCGATATTTATTGGGTCCCTGTAAGAAAAGTATTAGGTTAAGTGCAGAAAAAGACTTTTGTAGGAATCTTTCCAAATCGAATGAATCTTCAAGGGACCATTGGGGAGGCCGATGTTCCAGTTTTGATCCTACTAAGGACGTGTTGGAACTACAGGACGACTAATGGACTCATCCTTCTGATTGTCCATTAAGAGACGACACCTCCTCTCCAAACTACCCCAACAATGGCAGAACGTGCCTTCTCTACACGGTGGGTCTTTAGAGGCACCCAGTGCCGTGTAGAGGATGTTTGGGATTAGGACGATTGATGTTTGGGATTTAAGACGATTTTTGGATGTTTGGGAAATAGGAGGGAGGACAGCCCCTTCAAAATGATGAGATCCGTTTGAAATAGTAGCTTCCTTTGGCCCGTCATTATAGTAATGGATTGTCTGAAGAGATATCCTGCCAAAATCTCGTGTCGATTTCTAGAGGAACAAGAATTGTTCGTGAGGAGAAAAATGTTTGATAGCGACGTCGATCGAAGAGTGAGGTCGCTGCCAGAATTGGCGGCATTAAGGCGCGTCACGAGGAGGAAAGAGTTGGCTGCCAGCTACTGCGCAGCAAGCACGTCTTTGCAAAGGATGGGCGAGAGCGGCGTCCTCTCGTCCGCGGACACCGAGGTGCATGAAATCACTGACACTCTGCAGGTGAGTTGAAACATTCAATATTCTAGTAAGAAAAATGAAAGAATCGCGTTTCCGAGAGAAATGAAAGGAAAAAACTACTGAAAAGCATTAGTACTAAGAAATACTCTGAAAAGATGCATGCAACTGTTCAATTGTTTGAAATATTATCTGATATATGCAAAATAAAAAGGAGAAAAATAAGAGTTCCCAAATTGAAATTCATGCATTTTCTTAAAATTTGTGAAAACAAGACTCGTGAATCTCTTGATTATTTGAATGTTAGCATTCGATCCAATTCAATCGAGTCAAATCTGTATCATTTATAAGAGATCCGTTTTTCCTATTGACGGGAAGCATCTTAAGAATTTATTACGGAATTCAATGCATCCTACCAGTCCAGTAAAATAACAAATGACAGACCTTCCGTTCCTATACAGTGGCGCTGGATGTTCTTCCAGTAAATGGTCGGTTGTACTTAGAGGACCCTTTGGACAATTTTCTTTATTTATGTACTTAAAAATTATTTTTTAGCATTTCATATAATGTTTCTATTCAAAAAAATGATATGAGATGAAATTTTTCACATATTATTCACACAGTTTTAAAAACTTAAATTTTTTGAAAAAAATTTGGAAAATTTTAAAATCCTACTCCTTCTGTAATTATTAATT
This sequence comes from Trichonephila clavipes, assembly GCA_019973935.1. Lineage (NCBI taxonomy): Eukaryota > Metazoa > Arthropoda > Arachnida > Araneae > Nephilidae > Trichonephila > Trichonephila clavipes. The sequence goes on along the minus strand of BMAU01021348.1, from coordinate 983,182 downwards.
TTTTTACCAGAAATTTTTCTGTAACATTCTTAAGGATGTTTTAAAGAACTTTAGGGATCGATTATACAATAACTTAGTTTCGGAGAAAAAAAATTAAATGTTGATATACATGCTAAAATTGAACAAAAAAACCAATATCTCTTACATTTTTTTAAAAAAAAGTATTCATTTTACAGAAAAATGAATCTTTAATTTTGTTTCCTGCTTTATGAATAACACATAGGAAAAAAGTGGAAGTTATTGGTAAATAATTGGGAAAGGAGTAGCATATATTGAATGAACTAATGTATCAAGAAACACAAACTGAGAAAAATTACTTTAAAGTTTATAACCCTAAAAAAATAAGTATAATAAACTTGAATAAACCACTTCTCGAGATTAGTTATATATTTTTCTTTAAAATAATTGCATTTACATATTTTTTCAACCTATACATTATTATAAATGATCCATTTTTAGAGGGTATTAATTGCACAAAAAAATTGAAGAAAAATGCTAAAAAATTTTTTTCCCGTCACATTACAGAAATTTTAGTTTTTTTCTTCTCATATATTAAGTATTATACTTGTATTCAAAACATATGTGGAATAAGAACTGAAATTAAGAAATTATTAATATAAAATGCCTTAATTGAAAAATTTTACATGCGCACATTTCCCAAAAAAAAAAATATATATATTATTGTAATGCCTGGGTAATATTCTGCTTTATAGATAACAATTTCTTTTTTTATAGTTATTATTCCTCTTTTTATAAACTAGATTTTAACTTTGAACTTTTTTTAGCCTAATTTGTTAGTTTACATTTTTCAAATGAAGTTTTATCCAACTTGTAACTTTTCGACCTGCACAAGTGATATATCAATCGAAAGATAATAATACAAATAATAAGATTAAATAGAAAAAAAAAAAACGATAGTTGAGTCTTTTTTGGGGTACCAAGTCATTAACGAAGAAATTAGTCATTTCTTAGTTTGCAAATCATTGTCTTTTTTTTCTTTTTTGGTCCTTTGTTTTCACTATCAAATCCTTTTTTTAACGTTTTTGGGAATGTTAAATTTCATTCTTAATTTCACACACACACACACACAGTGATATTGTTTATTTTAATTTATAGATTACTTTAAATATAAAATGAGATGATTCATTTGGGGCACTAAACCTTTAAAAATACAATAAGCACTTGAATAAAGATGATGAAAAAGTTTGACACCGTTTAAAAGGTCATGTTTTTAGCTTTGGCCCACATCTTGGTTTGATTTCTTCTTATTTTGTTCCAATCAATACAAAACAAAATGAAATATGTCATAGGATCCTATCCTACAAATCACTAGAAAGAGGATTCCTTGCTTAGTAGGATCAAGAAACTCGAGCATTTTTCAAGTAGAAACCATATTTCTGGAAAGTGGGCGTATTTTTTGAAAAGCAGGACATCCGGTTCGGAAGAGATGGGAAGAAAGCAAAGGGAATCCAAAAGAAAAAGTACTACCCCAATTTCTGTCAATGCTTTCGGATGAAAGTCAATTCAACATCCGTGGGGTAGACGGATTTCCAACAGTTTGGAGAAAAGCAAATGCAGAGCTAGAAAATAAAGAACATGAAAGAATTTGGAGGATATGTCAGCAGCTGGTGTAGTCAACGGAATCGGTTGAGATATCTGAATATTGACAAATCACGGGCAGACTCCTAGGACGGGCAATGCGTGAAAACTTCTTTCCAATGATTCCATCATTGCATTCTTACATGATATTAGCGATCCTGTTGAGCATTTGGGGAAACATTCCATCGAGAAATTAAGAATGGCAGAAAATGCCATCCCTCAGTAACAATGCCATCAATATTGAAAGCGGCGATGAAAATCAAATGCTATCATAAGAAATTGGAGTTGGGCGAGAGAACCTATTTTTTATTTCTATTTGCCTACTTTCGTGTTATGAATTAAGTGTCAATTTTGAGCTAAAACATTTTTGCCAATGAAAGTTTTGCATCGGGATATCGTTCGTTATAAAAGATTTAATTCGTTATTAAAAGATTTAATAAAATAAATTATTTCTTATGTAATAAGAGGAAATCTTTTTTCCCCTTCTAAATACGTTTGTGGTATTCAGACGTAGTTTTTGGTCATGGAGTATATAATTATACTAGATTCTAATTATGCTATTTCTTATATGAAGCAACCGGCCGCTTTTTGTCAAGTTTTCCCTTTAGTTTTTACGTTGATACGATTATATAAAGATTAATCCGCGCCAATCTAAATTGTTTCAGCTTTAATTTTTGAGAATAATTCAAAGAAACTTTCCTTTCTACTTGGTCATTTCCTTTTAGCTCTCCACTGGAATTGTTTCATTTCAGACTTGAATCTCAAACAATATTAATTTTGTACTCATTTTCACCTTATTCGGATACTTTACGAAAATTATTTCTTTCAAGTTCAGTTGGTGTTTTCTGTAAAGATACAAATTTTTAAGTTTTTTTTAACAAGTCTCATATAACAAATATTCCGTGAAAGAATGCCAACAAAATAGGATAAAATATAGTTACGTATAGTTTTTTTCTTGTAAATTATTTTAAACTGAAACTAAGCGAAACTCAGTGGTACAACAGCCCATTGAGGGCCAAGGTCTGCTGAGTCCGTCTTAGTTGACCTTGGGTGCCGAGGTGCATGACCAGATGTTCCGATCAAGTGGTCAGTCTGAAGCGAAACCTCCAGTGTTTGGCTTACGAGCAAGCTTGGTACTCACACGCACATTTATCAACCCACTGAAGGGATGAAAGGCCCCCCCCCCAGGATTTGTACTCCAAACCAGTAGCATGTGAAACTGGACAATTCAATGACTCTTCAGAAATAATTTTGTTTATTTCAAGAGAAATATCTATGAATTGAGCTTCACACTTACCACGCTTTACAGTCGCTAATTTACAAGTCTCTCTCTCTCAAACTTGTCTCCTTAGCACAATAAGAACAAAAATTTGTAGTGGAATACATAAGGGAAATCAATTCTAACGTGGCCTCTTTAAAGTAATAAACAAAAAACACAAAATGTTCGTTCTAGTAGTACACAACTTTCATTTTAAAATCGAAGCTGAGTCGGAAAGCAATGGCTTAAGGAGTAGCAACTTTTTGGACTCATTTTTGCTATTTCTGTCAGAACATTGGATTCATTTTGATTTTTCTTAAATGTTAAAAAGTAGGTCACACATAAAATTTCGGGAGCTATTTTCTGCTTTAGAATATTGGATAGTAATTCTTTATTCTTACACTTATATGTGTTGAATTCTGCAGAAAATCATTAATTGAAAGAACGGAAAGAAATGTCGTATATATATATGTGACATGTGTGATGTTCCTCCCCTTGGAAGTACATCTCTCGAAGTATCAGAGTGAGCTAGAGGTGTAGGATTAGCGAAAGGACTAGGATCAAACATTATCTTAATATGACTTTATTAAGATATTTAACAAATTAAATTATAATTAATATGAGAGAAAGTACGATGGTAAAAATACCAACACACAATAAGACTTAATCTAATTCAGACCACTAGTAATAAGCGAACCGCTCCATTCCCGATTCTAATATTAAATAATCAATCCTACTTTATGACAGCTTGGAGCAACGATCAATCTTGTCTTTGTATGCAATGGTACGCAACTTGGCTGATTCCTTCTATTCGATCACTAATAATTTGTATTCACGTCACGCAAAACTCATTCAGACTTGAACCACGAACTGTAATAACCATCAACTGCCACAAACTAACATCAATTGTCAAACATTACCTTACATTGCCATACCGCTTACACTAAGTTCCGATATTTACACGTTTGTTCATTTGCATGTTTCATTCACACTTCACTTCTTGGATTTGGTTGGAAAAGAGTTGCCGTTAATTCTGGCCCAAATAACCCAAAGGACTTTTTAAAGAAAAGACGCGTGAGATGTCACACATGTTTGTCCGAAATACAACACTTTCTAGGAAAATATTTTTTTTAAAAAAGAGAATTAATTTTGACATATGTGGTGTTCAATTCCCCTTTGATGGAAAAGCAATATTCTTTTATAACAGTTTTTTGAGAATGGTTTTGATTCCATTAAAATGCGTACATTATATGATTAATGAAATGTTACTCAAAGCTTAAATTCAAAAACGAGAAATTTGAATGATTCTCCTTACACCCGAATGTGTTATGAAATGATTCATTGAGTTACAGAGTGTTTATTTATTTTCGAGTTAAAAACCGGCGTAGGGGCTGACAAGTTAGGGTATCGCAATATTTCTAGGGAGTTGGGAGTTCGAATACTAGTGCCACAAAACTTGCACGTTAAATTTATTAAGGCTCAAAGTCCTCATGTTAGCATGGCACAGGAGCTTGGAGATAGAGTTGCCAGCTTAGGTGTCACCCAAGTCACTTGACCGCGCTCAAAAGTTCCAAAGCCCGTTGTCTCTAGCTCTCGTGTAGTTTTCGAATTTTATTGATGGCGTCCATCACCCAAAACCAAAAGCTTTTAAGTGCACTCATTTGAGATGAAAACGAACATTTTTATTTACCAAGCTTCGCCAAGTTATTTGATCTTAAAATACAGCGCAGTATTAGAGCGGCAGCTTAAAGCAGCCGACAAAGAAAAGAAAAAGTCGTCAAGATTTTTCTCTCGACCCAAATTAAAGACTGAAGCAATTCAATACTTTCAGTCCAGGTTGTCATGAAGAGATTTTTTTACAAAGATTCGAAGGCCAATTGTTGGAAAGGAATCCATTAGAACTGGGTAAATGAGTAAGAGTTAATCTTAAAGTCTCTTTGTTCAGCTACGCGAGGGCTTTTCGCGACGGAATTTTCAACCCTAGTTAAGTGACGAGGACGACTCCTGAGCTGGCACTCCTAACTTCCACACCACATGAACGGGAGGACATAGGAGCCTCGATATATTTAACGTGCACCGGCAGCCTCTGCATAGCGGATTTCGAGCGGTACTAGACTCCAACTCATGACGCGCCAGCCACACGAGTCCGTTACCTTGACCTCTAAGCTGCCAAGGCCACCCAACAGAACTGGGGAATCATTTCTTGAAACAATCAAGATAGTTTTATGCAGACAAATCAGAAATATACACTCATATCTACAGTTCAGGTCACAAATATAAAATCTGTGAAAACTGATCAACTCTTGACTGTGTTGCCACTAAATTTGGCCCAATGCCAGAAAGAATATAGCAACATAACACAATGGAACAGGTTTGATTTGTGATACACAAGTTCTATCCAAAAGAGTGAATCAGAGATTAAGCCTTTCTGAAATAGGGATGAAGGTGACCAGAATCTCTCTGGTTCATTTCGACTCATCACTAAAAAGAAAGCTTCCCCTCTTCTTGTGGTGTTGACCTCTTTTGGGCGGCTTCAATGGCTCTCCATATCAAGGAATCACACTTACTTGTTTCTTTGGAGACCGAAAATGCTTAAAATCCAGCAAAAACTAAAATCTTTTCCCGAACTCAAGGTGGATTGGGAAGATTCATCTTCAAAATATATATCAAATACAAATTCTATAACTTTTATTGATTGATTGATTGAATATTAACGTCGCACTGTTTAGCTACACGAGGGCTTTGGCGATGGACAACGTAATTTTGAACCATTGTCAAGTTACGTGGACGACACCTGAGCTGGCACCCCTCTCCTAACTACCACACCACACCAATGGGAGGACGTTTCAGCTCTCGACAGATTTAACGAGCATCGCGGCCCTACACGGCGGGTCTTTAGTGGTACTGGGCTCGAATTCATGACATGGCAAGCCACGATCCGATACCTATACCTCTCCGCTACCGCGGCCGCTCTATAACTTTTACAGAAGGCATTTTAAAACTAGGGCGAAAAACCTGTTGGTGACCTTAATTTTCGACAGACATGAGTAGAGTTCATAACAAATGGGAGCCAAAAGGTACAAAATGAAATTCTTTTTATGAAAACGTCCCTTGTGTACATAAACTTCTTTATTTATATGTTCTAATCACAGTCAGTTTTGTGTCTTCTGTTAATGTTTTATTTTTACTCTGTTCATTTGAAAGTAGATCTTCGTCTATAAATTATTTATTTTAGAGGGATTTCAAAAGAATATTGTTCGTACAAAAATTCCAAAAGTATTGATAGAACTTGATCGCTCCAATCGAGTCATATAAAAGTTTCGGAAACTTTCTTTTTTAACACCCTTTTTTAAGCTTCACTTGTTTGTAACGGAATCTTGAACTCAATCTTTACCCACTTTAAATGGTCAGATGAATTCGAAATTTGGCTCGCTTGTCCCGGAACGATGACTACTATACGATCATTTGGTTCCATTGTCCTGATCAGGATCATCGGGATTAACGATTTCAGATCGCATCCCGCATCTGACGATTCATTTCAGATCCCATTTCCAGACTAAAAGATTGCTACAACAAAGTTCCATTCACTAGAAAAGGGTTTTTTTAGTCTTTTGAAAGTTGTCATTTATTTAACTAAAGCATTAGTTATCGCTTAGTGACGTCAAATGAAGTTTAGGAACATAGAATACCATATTTACTTGAATCGAAGCCATACAATTTTCAGTGTTTATACAACTGATTATCAGATGCCACTTGGAATCGAAGGCAAAATATTTGTTGGAAGGGGAAAAGCGACTTTTCAAAAGTGCCACTTCTCCCATTTCGCAGCTTATCTTTAGTATTCAGTCTAAACATCGTTGTCTGCTCGTATATTTAAGACACTTTTTTTTTCTTTTCTTTTAATCCCCTAGATATCAAAGATATTGATAATAACATCAGAATGAGTTCACTCGAATGCAAGTGGGGGAAAAACAGAGCAGCCTCCACTGAAATGTGGACACAAATCTACGTCGATAGATATAATTTTTGCTTTTAAATGGTCTTTAATTATTCTTTTACATTCTTTCAAAAAATATTGCATAACCAATGCATTGTACGGTTAGTGGCGGATTAAGCGGGTGTCGAACCAGGGACCCCAGTGCTGGTAGGGGCCCCAAGCTTGATGGGTTCCACTTATAAATTCCACGAGTAACAAAAAGATCTTGAACCCCGATGCTTTCCCTGTAATCATCAACTTGTTGCAGCTCTAGACATCTTTTTTCTGTATTATTGCAGTCAAAACAAATTTTTCGCATGCGTTTTTCTTTTTTTTCCAAATTTAATTTTGAACAAATGAAAACTATTCAAGTCAAACAAGTTCGTTCTTAGTTCACAGCCGTGCTTAATTACTCTCTGGTACATTTTACACTCATGGAAAAAAATTCCAACGCCAAGAAAAAAATATTGTCTACTAATGAAATTTCAGCAATACATTTGTTTAGGTAACATATTTAATTGAATAAAGTTTCAAGATTTCTGGTTAAAGTAAGCGCGAGGAGAGAGAGAGAGAGAAAGAGAGAGAGAGAGAGCTATTTCAAATGTGAAATGAGGATACATTAAAAATCCGTGGAACTGCCACAATTTTAAATGCACGCATGCAAACGTGCATGCCATGTGTCGTACAGCTATCGGATGATTGCTGCCTGTTGATCTTAGTCGGTCAATATAAGGTTGTTTAATTCTGGTTATGTAGATGAAGCTATCCTCGCCATCCATCCAATGATGTCCCATTTGTGCATAATTGAAGAAAGATCTGGTGATCTAGCAGGCCAATGTAACACGGTGACACCCTATAGAGCATGCTGGATTACAGCAGGGTATTAGGGGGCACGTTATTTTATTGGAAAACACCCCTTTGAATGATGTTTATAAATCGTAGTGCAACAGTTTAAATCACCAGACTGCAGTCAGGATGTGTGAATTAGCCTCGAGACAATCAAATCAATCGGTCTCCCCAGACCACAACTGTAGGTGCAGGCCCAGTGTATCCAGGTGGCAGAAAGATTGTTTGTAGGCGCTGACCTGGCCTCCTTCTAATCAATATACAGCTATCATTGCAGTGGCGTAACGTACACCCTTCAACCTCCGCGATACGGGGGCTTGCCAGATTCTATGGCCCCATACCCTGAATGACACCGAGTATGGCTTGGGGCCCAAAACCTGACTTTCCAGGGGCCCCTAATATTCTCCGTTATGCAACTGCATTACTAGCTCCAAGACAGAAACAGCTTTGATCGGAGAACACAACACATTGCCACTCCGCTATCCAATGATCTTTAGCGAAGTCACAGGTGTTAATGATTTAGAGCTAATGGTATGAACACAACAGATAATATGTGGCTGGGAGTTATTTCTCAAGCCATTTGATTTGTTACCGTTCACTGTGTCATTCTGGTGCCAGAAAGAAACTGTAATTTCTGCTGTAGATGCACTATGTTACCCAGCCATGTAGTGAATATTGAAATCTTGTGATTGAATCATAGTTTTCTTGAGGTAGTGCTTTTCCGGGACCCAAAATCATGCACAGTGGATACAATCTTTCCAAGTCTTTCTGTATTATCGTGGAAAGAAAATCCACACTTTTTAGCTCTATTGTACTACCTCAGCAAGCTGTTGATGACGGCTTCTTCGTTATCTTAAAGTAGTTTTGGATTAACATCAACCAACTCACTACATCAAATCTCAAAGATAAATAATACTCACTTGATTCACATCCTCTACATGGAGCAACTAGCACTGAACTTATGCACCTAACGAGATATTTGAATCAAAGATCTTTCAGATGTATAAACATGCCTACTAAATTTCATCCATGTAGCACAAATCTTTCTTTGTGATGGGATATTTATTTCCATCAGTGAAATTTAGTAATTAAATTAAATGAAGTTAGGCGTGATAAAAAATATTACTAGTTCAAAGCAAACCATTTCAAGTTAGTTGAATTTAAGCCTTAACAGCAAGATAAATGTTAATAAAAGCGGTCCTGGCTGAAAAATCCATAATGCGAATGAGGGAAAAAAAGACCACAATACTGGAGGCTACTTTCCTTTCGAAACAAATGGGAAAATATGAAATTTCCCTAATTACCATGATTGAGAACACCATACTCCGGAAAATAAATGATACTCTAGCAAATCATTGTAATAAGTTGAGTGTGAATATATAATTAAAAGAATCTCTAGCTTACTAAAATCTCTAGAAAATTATATTCAAAATTTCACAAATGAATTTGGAAAATGGAACAAGGAGCAACTGATTTATCAGGGCTCTCGTTTGAAGAGGAAGCTGGACAAGCACATAAGCAGTAAAAGAAAAAAAATATTTTTGATGAAAGTGAAGAAATATCGGTTATGAATTTTTGATAGAAAGGAAAAGTTCAAAGAGTAAATTCATTTTATGTCATATACGATAGGGCAAGAGCAGAACTATCCCAAGGAACTGAGATTTATCAAACTGTTATAGAATACTTTATTTTATTTTTGACGAGAGATTATATCCTGAAATCAAAAAGAAAGCTACACAAAAATTAAAGAAAACTTATAAAGACGATATTTATTGATTCTTTTAATTTGTTTTCATTTCCAATGGGATGCGGTTCGGTGTTTTACCATTGCAGAAACCATACCGGAAATTGGCCTCTCTTTTAGTGCGGCACCATAGAGGCGGATACCCATCGCCGCATGTTTTCACACCCAGTTTCCGCCCCAGAGGGAAGCTCTGACGCTATGAACCTGTACTAGGAATGAATTTGCAAAGAACTCCCAAGCCAAAAAGACACTCTAGGGAGCATTTAAAAAGTGTTTTTTTTTCAGGTATAGAAGTTTAAGTTGGCATTACTTTCCAAGATTGCGACTGATTTAACAGCTGTCAAGTGATTTATTCTCAGTTTGGTTTGACAATTCATCAAAACGATCATCAAGCAAGGCGTAGATTCATCGAATGGGCCCAAAACGAGATTGCCGTTGTTCCCGATTTTCATAAGCGAATTTTGTTTAGCGATGAAGCGCACTTCTGGTTGAATGGCTACGTCAACAAACAAAACTGCCGCATTTGGAGTGAAGCTAATCCACAAGTGTATGTCGAAACACCGTTAAATCCAGAAAAAACGACTGTTTGGTGCGCTTTATGGGCTGGTGGTATCATTGGTCCGTACTTCTTCAAAAACGATGAAGGCCACAAAGTTACAGTCAATGGTGATCGGTATAGAGCCATGATTACTAACTTTTTCATTCCTGAATTGAACAATCATGATGTCCAGTAGCTGTGGTTCCAACAAGACGGCGCGACATGTCACACAGCTCGTGCCACAATTGATTTCTTGAAAGACCCGTTTGGTGACCGCCTAATTTCACGTTTTGGACCTGTGAATTGGCCTCCAAGATCTTGTGATTTGACACCGCTAGACTATTTTCTGTGGGGCTATGTAAAGTCATTGGTCTATGCGGATAAGCCACAAACGCTTGACCATTTGGAAGACAACATTCGCCGTGTTATTGCCGATATACGGCCACAAATGTTGGAAAAAGTCATCGAAAATTGGACGTCCAGATTGGACTACATCCGAGCCAGCTGGGGCAGTCATATGCCAGAAATCATATTTAAAATGTAATGCCCCAAGATTATCTTTCGAATAAAAAAAATCATGTCAATCGAATAATACATCGTTGTTGTATTGCAATTTAAAGTTCTATACCACTCAAAACACCCTTTATATGCCGTATAATCATACGACAGGGCCACTGTCGATTTTCTGCATCATGAAAATCCACCGATTTGGCTGGGGTCGAACCAGAAACTTTGGGTGCAGAAGACTAACGACAAACCAACCACGCCACCTTGGAACAGGAAATAAAAAGAAAACAAATATACAATGAAACCCCCACTAAAAATGTATCAAGTTGCAAGAGAAATATAATGTAGTAACACTTTTTTAAATATTTTTAACAATAACGATATCGAACACATCAGATGAAAGATCTCTTTCAGTTTTAAAACGTATTAAAGATAATTTAAGAAGTACTATGGGGAAAAAACAAATTGAACAACAGGGCCATATTATATGCAGAATAAAATGTTTTGGACAAAATAGATATGATCAAAATAATTGAAAGATTTGCCAAAAAGAAATCAAGATGTGTAGCAAAACTGTAAGCTCTTATACAGAGTGTTTTTTTCCAGGTATAGAAGTTTAAGTTGGCATTTCTTTCCAAGGTGGCGACCGATTTAACAGCTGTCAAGTGATTTATTCTCAGTTTGGTTTGGCAATTCATAATGAATAGACTCACGCCTGAACAATGCTTTCAAATTGTGCAATTTTATTTCGAAAACAATGGTCGCGCGCGCGCGCGATTTTCATAAGCGAATTTTGTTTAGCGATGAAGCGCACTTCTGGTTGAATGGCTACGTCAACAAACAAAACTGCCGCATTTGGAGTGAAGCTAATCCACAAGTGTATGTCGAAACACCGTTAAATCCAGAAAAAACGACTGTTTGGTGCGCTTTATGGGCTGGTGGTATCATTGGTCCGTACTTCTTCAAAAACGATGAAGGCCACAACGTTACAGTCAATGGTGATCGGTATAGAGCCATGATTACTAACTTTTTCATTCCTGAATTGAACAATCATGATGTCCAGTAGCTGTGGTTCCAACAAGACGGCGCGACATGTCACACAGCTCGTGCCACAATTGATTTCTTGAAAGACCCGTTTGGTGACCGCCTAATTTCACGTTTTGGACCTGTGAATTGGCCTCCAAGATCTTGTGATTTGACACCGCTAGACTATTTTCTGTGGGGCTATGTAAAGTCATTGGTCTATGCGGATAAGCCACAAACGCTTGACTATTTGGAAGACAACATTCGCCGTGTTATTGCCGATATACGGCCACAAATGTTGGAAAAAGTCATCGAAAATTGGACGTCCAGATTGGACTACATCCGAGCCAGCTGGGGCAGTCATATGCCAGAAATCATATTTAAAATGTAATGCCACAAAATTATCTTTCGAATAAAATAAAATTCATGTCAATCGAATAATACATCGTTGTTTTATTGTAATTTAAAGTTCTATACCTCTCAAAAAAACACCCTTTATATATATAAGTAAGGCTTTTAATTTTATTTATATAAAAAGCTAAGATTTTTCTTAAGTCGATGCGTTTTATTATTAGCAATACATTTTATTTTGAGAATTTCAAGTAAGTTACTCTTTTCACTATTTTAGATTTTCGAATCTTAGGCCCTTGGGCTTCAAAACTTTACCGCCAGGGGCCTCCAACTATCTTAATCCGCCTCTATTTTAAACTATCTTAATATAACTCCAACTATCGTAATATTAATTGTGCGGCATGTAAGACGACACCGTATGTGAAAATGGCAACGCCGGAACCAATTCCAAAGTTAGTTGCGACAATGGGAGTGACCAATCATTTTCGAAACATGATACTGACGGTTAGACTAATTTTGGGTTATATTTGAAAGATATAGGTTATATTGAAGTATATATATTTGAAATTGTACTGATAAAACAAATTAATTATTAACTTATTATTATTTGTCATTAAAATTTAAAAAAAAGCATTTTATCGGTACATTGTATCGGATATATTGATGAACCTTTTACACTTTTTTTTTAAACACGTGTAGGTAATTGGGGTGTGTGACTTAGAATCGATGGCAACAATTTCTAACAAAAACATTTTGAGAATTTGGGGTAAAGCTTAGAATTGTTAGCGGCTTATGTTCGAGTAAATAAGGTAAATTTTGCTCCTTTTGAAACCCGAAGAGAAGTTTGAAAGAACATTTCACTTTTTCAAGCAAAATTTAAAGTGTTGCGATCCAAAAGGTTTCCTTTCCAAATGCTCACGCAACAGGAGGGATTCCTTTTTTTGAGTATCCGAAATATAAATGCCATTTTCGATTGATACATTCTATGCTTTTTTTAAGTAAGAATTTGACTCCGTAACTGTTATTTTTCGATATAGAAGCCATTCGGACGACATTTTTTATTCCCAAGTTTGCTAATAAATCAAATGTCTTTTTGCATTTTGATTCCATTCAATCTGGTCATTGTATAAATGCTCCCCCTAGATGCATGATTTTCATTATTGTATAAATGCGCGATTGAATACACAATTGGTTTTCGTAGTCAATGTTTCGAAATAGAAAAGGACAATTTTTCTTGTTTCCCCAGACAATTGTAGCAATCTTCCAGGGTTTTTAATTGAGCCAACTATAAAGAATCGCACAGATGTCAAAGGGAACAAAAAGTGGGTTCCTGTCGGGCACCACGAAGGATAGTTTGGGAGTACACTCATTCATACTTAACACCCATTTCCGGGCACGATGTTAAAATACAATTCATAGGTAACGAGCATTGGTTTCCTTTCCAGGAGCTGAAGGGGGTGAATCAAGAAATACAAATGGATTTCTTTTGTCATCTGGAGTTGATTCTAATCCGTAGGACGTAATGACAGGAGTCCAATTGGAAAATTCCAGTTTTCAAGAAGGCGCGAGATAACAAGAAATCAAAAAAGTACTACATAATAAGTTTAAAAATGCATATGTGTAAAAACACAAATTGAAATGAATAGAAAGCATGTGTCAAAAGAATAGGGAATCTAAGCAATTGGGTTTATTTTCAAAAAGGACGGGATTTCAGTCGAATGGAACGGAATATCACTGAAGGTTGATTGAGGTGTGAGCTCCAATTCCGCATGTCTCCGGGGAATACGTAGGATAGATTCATTGGGATGTTCTCATCTGTTGGCAGAGTTTCACGTCACTAATCGAAAAACATCACAATTCAAGATTTTACAAACATCTTTTTTTCTCCAAACAACTTGAAATTCAGGAAATTTTAGAAATAAAAGGCGTTCCTTCCAGTGAAAAACAAGTTTTCTTAAATGATTCAAGTTGAGTAACGCATTTTTTTTGTTAACAAAAACTGACCTCTCTTCTTAAACCCGATAATCAACACAGTCTTTCTCCGAAGAATTGGAATTCGGCCAAGCATAACATGAAAAGCCAAAAATACTGCTGTAACTGAAAACTAATTGTTGGGAGAAAAAACTTAGAAACTGTTCTTTTTTTAGAACATTTATTTTAAAGTAACTTTCCTCTTGTAATCGATTTCTTCAAAAATTGGACTTGATAATACGTATAAAAGTAATGAAAACTATTGCATTAGCATTCCGCTGGATATTCAGTTTTCTCCTGTAGAATCTGGTAATGGGCAACGTTGTTCACTGCCGTTGTTTCACGTTAACCCTCTGGCCGGAAAATCAATTTTTTTGCTGCTCTTAGAAACATCCGTCTGACAGACGCAATTTTTTTTTCAATTTCATTATCTTGAGGACTGGTTGAAATGTCCTTATCGCTCATGAAATTGAATAGAATTTTAAATATTTAAATTTTTATGAGAGACACTATATTAATAAATTTTTATCACAAGAATTGTGACTAGTATTTTTATAAAAACTGATTAAAAATTATTTATAATAATGTAAAATTAATGAAAAATAATAATACCCCAAAAGAAAAAAACTATAGGAATATCCGTCTGATTTAGGGTGATACATAAGAAAAATCGCACCTACGGTGAGTTGAAAAAAATCGCCATGTACCACCACGAGATTCTCTCACTGGTTAGAGTCCAACTGAAAATGCCAAGGCAGCCCACCCCCAAAAATCCCACTCCAGCGTTGGCATGAAAGCCAATTCTCCCCGTCTGAAAAGCCGGCCAGAGGGTGGCACGGAGTGCAAGTTTTAGAAAGGTCAGATTGATTGATTGATTGAATGAATAATAACATCGCACTGTTCAGCCACACGGTTTAGAAAAGTCAAGTGACCGAGGCTCCAAATGACGTCGCCAGTAGCCATGGTGCGGTTTGATAGTGCAACGTCCTCATTTGTTTTTGAAACCTACCATTTTTGAATTTCGATTCTTCTATATTATCTCTTAATGTCAAGCTTCCTCGAGAAAAGCGCTTTATTTTTCTTTAGAACCATCGGAAAGGTATTTTTAAAACAGTGTTATCGCATCCTTTCTAGAAAGGATGTTTAAAATTAGTCGATATTTAAAGACAAGGGTACAATGTAAAGACAAGGGTCATATTCTGTAGCTCTTGCATCACGGATATTTTGTACAAGAACTTACAATGAATTCAAAAGCAATTCTTTTTTGGCATCAAATGAAAAGCATTCTCAAATACATACTTTTGTTTCCAAAATATTAGTGCACTGTGGACATTGTCTTCACTTGAGAAAATGTTAGTATTTTGGTTCCTTATTATGGCTTTCGTCCACTTGGGTACTGATTGGGTCCTATTTTTCTAGTGCTTATTCTACGAAAAGACCAATTCCTTTCATTCGTATTGCATTTTTGGTATCCAAAACATTGGACAAATATTGTTCAACAGTGGGAGGGGGATTGTTAGAAAAAACTTGTCATGAAATTCTCCGGGTAAAAAATGACCCCTCAGCATAGCAATGAACTTTTTTTTGCAGTATGCAAATAGGCTCTGTATGATTTCATCCCCATCCCCTTGTGTTCTCTCGCTAGTGATTATGGGGATGGGTTCGAGTCCTGGTGCCACTAAATACCTGCCGTGTAGAGGATTTGCTCAAAGTCCTTCCATTAGAGAGGGGGACTCTTGGCTGAAAATATTTTCCACGTGTTGCTTTCGAGCGCAACGTTCATAGAAATCTCTCCCCTTGTGTTCATTTTTGGGGAGAGTCAAAAAGCAAACATTTCAATCCAAGCCAATTTTATTTGAACTTTTGGATCTGAAATAGAAAAAAATGAGGTGTTTGGAAGGATTGTGAGAAAAATATTATTTATGCAACATTTTAGAAACAGTGGACCTTTGCGAGGAAAATGAGAATTATTTTTAACTCGAAACCAATTCATCTCCAAACGTATGCATATTTTATAGAAGGTCAGTAATTGATTGAAACAATAGCTTTTAATAGAATTTTCTCTTGTGGGTGAGGTAGCACAGTGATCTGGAATCGTGGGCGGAGTCTCGTGAGTTCGAGCTACTGTAGGCTCCCCGCGTAGAGGGACTGATGCACGTTAAATGTGGCACAAAGTCCTCCCGTTGGCGTAATGTAGAAGTTAGGAGAGGTCACTGTACTGTAATTTGAAATGATGTGTTGCTTTCTAGAGCGACTCCCTTCGATGTTCTCCACTTGGATCAATCAAATATTGATTCTGTAGAATTGAAGAGAGGGAAGCAATGACGAATTGTTTGGTACTTTATTAAACACACAATTCTTTAGAGACTTGCATTTTATTTTGACATTTCATAAATGTTATTAAAATATATTTTCTGATACTTGTATAACATCCCATAGGCTAATGTGATTTATAAATATACAATGGGAAGAATTGTATATGTAATAATAATACTATCAGTCAATAGGAAACTCGGCTTCTTTTTGATTGATTGATTGACTATTAACGTCGCACTGTTCAGCTACACGAGGGCTTTTGGCGACGGACCACGTAATTTTGAACCATGGTCAAGTGACGTGGATGATACCTGAGCTGGCACCCCCTCTACTAACTAACACACCACACCAACGGGAGGACGTTTCAGCTCTCGACAAATTTAACGTGCATCGCCGGCTTCTTTTTGAAAGGAAACTGTCTAAGACTGAAGGAAACGGTGCATCTGGCTTGGAACAGAAATTTTCCTTTCTCTCTTGGTTTTAGGAGGTAATACAGCAGAATGGGTCTCGCTGTTAATAAATCCAAGACTTATTATGGAACAAGTCTTTTAATAAGAATCGCTTAAGAATGAAAGAAATGCTGATTTGATTTCACACACACCGATTACAATTTTCCTTTAAAAGTCAAAACAATTTGGGTCCAATTCGAAAGAGTTTGACAAGAGACGAAAAGTGGGAAAATGATTATTTAATAAGTAACTATTACTTGGATCTAGACATGAAGAATGGAACTTTTCTAGCGATATAAAAGCGTAGCATTAAAATAATTGCAGAGGGAAGTTTCATGATTTTGAATCCAGAAAATAATTGTCCCATTCCAGCCAAATCTCTTCAAAATAAGCGCCATGCTCTGAAAACACGGAAGTGCTACTTTTTTTGTTTGGGTTGCAACTTTGAACAACCTTCGTTACTTCCGATTCATCCGTAGTTAACTTTTCTCCAAACAGGATGCTTAATTCGTTCAGTGGAAATTAAAAATGTACACTGACTCAGATTTCCGATAACAAAGGAGAGTATTGATCGGGTCTATGGCAATTTTATTTGACGTCAATTGGGGTAAAATAAAATTTTCTTCTACGCAGATGATTCCACTTTTTACTGCGGGGACGATCTTGGTCTCTAGCTAGTGGTTCGAAACTTTTGCCGTGTAGAGTGGCTGATGCGTGTTAAATCTATCGCATTCGCCACTTGACCATTGCTCCAATGCTTCCCAGTACGACGTTAATGAAGAAATAAAAAACTGTTATACACTTGTGGAGAAGGTGTCGTCAGTTTTGGAAAACTTTCGGACCAATATTAGTGACATTTGAAATATTCAAGAAAAATATACTTTAAGTACATAAAAAATAAAATAACTCAAGATACCGAAAATTATTACTAAAAAGATAAAATAAGTGGTCGTGATTTATCCTCATGGAAGTTGGGGAGTCAAAAAAATAGGATGTAGCAAGAGAGCATTTGTAGTGGGTTTAATATGACGTATGATCACTCTTACAACAATACAGCTTTCACAACGGGCTCTCATGCTGTTTACGAAAATGAGATGTTGGGAAAGTAAATTACATTCTGCCACCAAGATACTTTGCCTCAGAAGTATTCTGGGAAGCTAGCTGCAATGCCTCTACTAAAAGAGATGCTCTGTGCTTCATGTTTTGTTCACCACTCTCTACCCTCTAAATATCATCAGTCTTGAGGTGTTCTTCGCCTAGTCGAGCCCAGTGGGGACGAGTCTTCTGGTCCCTAAAAGAAAAGGGGCAATCAACCTAAGTGGTAACTACCTTACTGAAAAGCCTCCGAAAGGGCTCCACGAACACTTGCACTGCGCGATGCCAGCTCAGCTCCAGAGTGCTCCACTTCCATCATGCAGGTCCCTTCCCATATGTCAACACATCAAGTATTACCTCAATTCATCAGTCAGGAGGCTCCCATGTTCAAGGGGGATGTCAGGCGGGTCTCCAGTGACCTGCTTCAGTAGGGAATGGATTGGTCTCCTATCATGAACACCTGTTTCATTCGGTCAACAGATCTCGAAATGAAGATGAGAGCTCATTTACGAGGTACTCAGTACGAGCCATTCCTCTATTGCATTGAAAGCCAAGTAACAGTAATCCGGGTGAATTGTGAACCCTGTAACTGGTCTTTGGGATAATATTTGTTTCTTGGTGCTGATTGTATGATCTAGAAACCGTATTTTGCCACGCATTGAGCCATTTTGTTACCTTCCCTTAGGATTGTTTGGATAGAATTTCATCTCTCTAAACCGCTTTTCACCGTAATAAGTCGTTTTTGTGTCATCTTTTGCAAACATTTCAAAAATAATTGTAAATCTTTAGAAACACGAGCAAAACTAAAACCATATAGTTAGAAAAGCAACTAGCGATGCACGCTAAATCTGTCGAGAGCTGAAATGTCCTCCCGTTGGTGTGGTGTGGTAGTTAGGAGAGGGGGGTGCCAGCTCAGGTGTCGTCCACGTCACTTGACCATGGTTCAAAATTACGTGGTCCGTCTCCAAAACCCCTCGTGTAGCTGAACAGTGCGACGTTAAAATTCAATCAATCAATTGACAAGCAACTTGTGACGAATCTATACGGAACTTTATCACTAACCTTCTGAGTCGACCTTTTTAGGGAAATTTAATTCCCTACCTATTTCCAATCAACTCCAAAAAGCGGACAGGATTCCTTGTTATATGCTGATTAGATTAAGTATTTAAGTCAAACGAAATAGTAAAGTTAGAGCAGTAGGAGATAGAGATTGAAGCTGAAAGTTATCATGGATGTAAATTGAAGATTTCTTGTTAGAGATATTTAATCTCAAGAATTGAGATTCCGAGTGGTAAATATTTTGTGTTTAAAGTCTCATTAAAGTTTTAGGAGTGAGATTAAAGTTAAATGTTCAATAAGAACATTATTAAATATAATTCTGGCATCTCTTATCGTGGTAATTTCTGCGTGATCGTTATTTAATAAATTAATTAATTGGATCATTAATTAATTAAGTTAACTTGAAGGATATTACCTTTAAAACCTCATAATATTAGTAGTCAAATTTGTTAATAAGTCTTTGATTCTATTTGGATAAGATAACCAAATAAAGAAAGTTGTTTATAAAAATGGCTACTGGTTCTTTCATGACTCCTATTTATTCACGTTCTCAAAGTGAGGTCCAAGGGGACCTTTACAAACTGTCATATAGGTTTTCTTTATTCAAACAAAATAAAAGAATAGATAGATAGATATCGTTATTTTATTGAACGAGATTAAAATGTCACTTTTTATGTTTACAATTTTTATTAAAAATAGTTGAGTAATTTTGAGAAATCCACGAAATTATGTTTGTTCCTTAACACGTTGCTCCTTAATATTCGTTCGTTTCTTTCAATGTGTATAGGGCTGCGGTAGCCCAGTGGTTAAGGTATCCAACCATGGCAGGCATGTCATGAGTTCGATCCCAGTACCACTAAAGACCCGCCGTGTAGGGCAGCGATGCACGTTAAATCTGTCGAGAGCTGAAACGTCCTCCCGTTGGTGTGGTGTGGTAGTTAGGAGAGGGGGGGTGCCAGCTCAGGTGTCGTCCACGTCACTTGACCATGGTTCAAAATTACGTGGTCCGTCGCCAAAAGCCCTCGTGTAGCTGAACAGTGCGACGTTAATATTAACTCACTCATTCAATGTGTATAAGTTCACTTTGAATTAAATGTTTATGACCTTCATCTTACAGTTGAGCTTCATGGCTGGAAGGTCATAAATTGGTGTACCTCAATTTTATCAAAAACCGTTTTAGGCAATAATGCCTGCTAAAACCATTTGGACCTTGAAATTCTTTAGAGTAATGAGATCCCTCCCCTCCAATACAATGAAGAAATTTGTCGCTCTGAGTTTGCTCTTTTACTTCCATTTTATTACTCCGTTACTACATGTATGTCACAAAGTATTATCAAAAAAAATTCGTCTTTTTTATGATGTTTTAATATTACTTCAAAGTACAATGGACTGTAAGAGCATTAGTTGATCCCTTTTTGAGCTAATACAAAGCGATTAAGATGTTCTCTCTTGATGAAATATTGCAAGTCCAGGAGAGTTTAAAAAAGCAAAACATGGGAATCAGTAGCCTTGAAAAATATCGTTTTAAGTTTTTAATATTTTGCTTAGCATATTTGCTATTTTATGAATTAGAAGTATGTCGAAATGACTTGTAAAAATAATCAACTGATGTGCCACGCCCACTTAGACAGATAAAAAATAAACATCGACTTTTTAAACTTGTTAAACGCTTTCGAAGCCTTAAATGGTTTCATTTATCCACACGCAAAGAGCAACAGCAAGCATAGCTGTTAGATTTGTTGACCTGTTTTGGGAGAGAAATTTGCATGGATTTTGTAGAATTTTATCATTTAAGTAGATGAGGACTAATACTAAGTGAACAATAATAATGTAAAGAAATAATGAGCAAAAGGAAAGAAACCCCCATTTTGAACGTGAGCTTTCTTCTTTGAACAAAAACATATACATTATTAATGTCTTAATGAGTTTAAGTACCCTTGTATTCGTTTAAAAAAATGAGTATCCTTTGTTAAAAATCAGAAGAAACTTGTACAAGCACAGCACTTGAAAACAAATGTAATAGCCAATTTCTTAAACTTGAGAGTCCATGCCTAATTGTAATTGATCAGTTTTTAACTAATACGCAATTGTTTTTTTTCGGAATAAATAATAAAACATTATCATTATATATATTTTCCCATCTTTCATGGTTGTCATAATATGCATTTTAATACATATTTTGAGACCAGAAAACTCGAGTAATAATGAAAATGTTTCCATGTCGTAGTGTTTGATATGCAGACCGAATCTATCAATCTACAACTGCTTCGTGATGTTTGATCTTTTCCAGCCTCCGAAACAGCTCCAGAAGCCTCTGGACCCCAACGTGTACTCCACCAAAAAGACCGTCGCTCAAGGGATGATGGACCTGGCGCTGCTCACCGCCAATGCCTCCCAGTTAAAACTGGTACTCAGATACAACCGAGAGAACAGTGCCATCTTCTTCATCCATGTCGCTTGCATATGCATCTCCATCACTCTCCAGGTAACAAAGAAACTGTTTTCTGTGGGAGATCATAAGGTCGATTTCGAACTCTATTCAGAGGCAATATTAACGTCGCCCTGTTCAGTTACAGGAGGGATTCATTTGGAACCATGGTCAAGTGACGAGGACGATACCTGAGCTGGTGTCCTCCCCCTTTCCTAACTTCCACACCAACGTGAGGACGTTTGAGCTCTCGACAGATTTAACGTGCATCGTTCCCCTACACGGCGGGTCTTTAGTGGTATTGGGCTCGAATGACCACTGGACTACCGCAGCCCTCCGAACTCTATTCAACTCAACAGTTTTCGAAAGTCCGTAGGAAACCTCCATTTTTAGAGGAGGAAGGGGTCATTAGCCGAGAGAACCTATTTTATCAATCCATGAAATACCAATGTTTAAAAAATTTTGTTGATTATGAATGTATAATTTTTTTTCACTTTTAACTCTGTAACTTTGCATTAATATTCTGGACAAGAAAAAGTTGCTAAAATTCAGCTGAGTGAATACATTTAAAAGAGAAAAAAATCAGTCTATGACACTAACAATCAAAGTGGGAGGTTAATAGAAAAATGACATTCTTTTCAAGAAGTTTCCTTAAAAAAAATTTTTTGGCTTTTTTTATATGAAATAAGTAAGGAAATTTAATTCTCTTCCTATTCTATATAACAGTCAATCTACTACCAGTACTAGTCCAATGGATCGGGTTTTTTTCAAACTTTTGTAAGATTTCTACATATTTCAACGTTATAATACCACTATCAGACTCTTTTTTTAAATATGCATAGAATCAGTCTTCTTCAGTCTTTATTTGAAGAGAATTTTTTTTCTAAGAAAAATTTATTTTGTTTGCCCTATCTACCAATTGAACCAGAGGAGGAAATATTTTCTATGCAAAATATTTCTACATTGATAGTATCTGTACAAACCAACGGTTAACTCAAAGTCAGCTGAAACTGAAAAGAGTCAACAACAAACAGTAATGAGTACAATTTCAAGTCAAGTTTTGTTTCGATTGCTTCTTTGGGAAAATGGAGCTTAATGGAGTTTTCAGTAGGGGATGAACAAGACATTTTTGGCACTGAACAAACCAACCAACACGGAAGCAGATAAAGAGCTCCTTCCAACAAGTGAATGAGAGGGATCGGAAGATATAAATGAGCAGCCCTGAGCGAGAAGATATTCAACGCATCCGAACTTTCGCTGATGGAAGGGAAGCAACGTGGCACAGGACAGTGCCTGCTATGTTTCGATGGATGACACAGAAGGAAGGGACAAATAAAGAGTCTCTTATCATTGATAACTACATAATAGATAGTATTATGTGTACAGAAG
This sequence comes from Trichonephila clavipes, assembly GCA_019973935.1. Classification (NCBI taxonomy): domain Eukaryota; kingdom Metazoa; phylum Arthropoda; class Arachnida; order Araneae; family Nephilidae; genus Trichonephila; species Trichonephila clavipes. The sequence continues at coordinate 960,633 of BMAU01021348.1, read as the reverse complement.
AAGCATTTAGGATCAAGTGGGAGCTATCATTGCTACAAAAACCCAATGCATTGATCGCTTTGCTATACGGCCGCGTCGTATAGAAGACACACATTTTGTATTTGTTCAATTCAATGTATTTTTCATGTGTGTGGCAAATGTACATTTCAGGCTCAAACCATTTGTAATCAATCTATTTAAGTCGAGAAAGATATGTACACACACACACACACACATGTATGCATAACACTCAATATAAAAGCTGAATTGCATATTTTTTTTCGTCAATACATTTAGATACAGATAATACTAATTTTGGTTTCTAATGCTGGAAAAATGATGTTGTAGTTTTTTAAACATTCATTTCTTATTCACGATCCATGGATCTCCAATCCAGTGCTCTAACGACCGGTGAATGATAGCAATTGTACTTTGATCTTCCCTCAATCAAATGACCGATATCATTCCGATTTTCATTGTGTCCTTTGTAATCATCCCTTGAATTGGTCTTTTGTTTCCATCTGCATCATCGTATGGACGTCTTTCTTCTTCGGGAGACGCACCTAACACGGTTCCAAATATCTTCAGTAAAGTAATATATTCAATCAAGTATAAAACTGATAAGATCCCAAGGAATTTTGTGAAATTCCCTATTTGTTGAAAGGAATACTATCCCCCCACACACAAATAATTTGGAAGTGAAAAGTTTTGCATCCTATTTTTTTTAAAAAAAAGATAAATAATTCTACCCTCTGAGAAAAAAACCCGTTTTCATTTTCTGTACCACATCTAGCCACCCGCCTATTATTACTAAGTCATTTGTATTCCAATGGATTTCAAATGAATCGTTGGGCTCCCATTCGTTTGAATATTAACGTCGCCTTATTCAGCTACTCGAAAGCACACGAAAAGGACGACACACCCCCTCATCCAAACTTCCACACCAACGGGAGGCGGGTTTTCTGCAGAACTAGACTCGAACGACAAGAATCCATTACTTTGACCACTGGCTACCGTGTGAAATGAATTCTGTAATGAGAGAGAGAGACAAATAAAATTCTCCAGTGCAACGAAACCATTTGACATCAAATTTTCCTTGCTTTACTTTTTCGCACCACTTTTCTCTCCTATCGCGACCTTATGTATCAATTGTTTTCCTATTATTTAGCAGTTATTTTTTTCAATTCCTACTATTAACTCCACTCTCTATGATTTATTTATCTTGGTAGAATTTTCAATCGTTAATAAAATACATTTTAAAGCACTCAATTGAGCTGAAATTTTATATACATGATTATTTTGGATGACGATACAATAATTTAATTATAATTAATAAAAATTAATGTGGATCAAAACTAATTATTTAAAGAATTACAAATACAGCCACGTTGGCATCATTTTTGGCGACTTAGCGACCCTTTTTGGAGAATTGTATCAAAACTGAAAGGGTTTTTTCCTTACGTTTTAATGCATTCAGTTGAACTGAAATTTTATAGACACGATTGTTTTGGATGACAATACGATACTTTAATGATAATGAATAAAAATGAATTACCACTTAATGTTGTGATTCTGTCATACATATTTATATAAATTATAACTATTTAATGAAAATTAGCTAAAATAAAATTTTTCTTTTTTGATCTAAAAAGGAATTGATTAAATTTTTTTTTTATATTACTTGTTTATTGAATGAATGAAATAAACCAACTTGGATATGAAAAGTAAAGTTCACCGATTGGGATTCGTTCCAACAGCAAAGTGCATTTTATAAACATCTGATTCATCAGCGCAGGGGATCTCATATATATATGATCTAAAGTGAATTCTAGCCCCCCACTAAATCGAATGATCCGACTGTCAATTTTTTGGTTTCAATTCAAAAGAAGCTTCTTAGGCAGTAAAGGAAAAAGTTTGCAAATTGAATGTATAAGAAGGTCTAAATTAAAATTGTCAAATCACTACCAAAGATATAAGCATAAGACTTTATGCACATTTGTCACAAATCCCTCGTGTACAAACATATCCCACGGGAGTTAACGTATTGTCACAAAAGAAAACAAAACTATTCTCCATCGATTCTAGGTTGATGTGTCCTTCCCAAAGGGAATTTGCATGAACCTGAGACACATGTTGCACTTCTATATTCCACCCCAATTTGGAGGGAGAACACCCTGGGGGCTCCCGTCTCTCTTCCCCTTCCACCAACCTCACGAGAGGCTTGACGGCTATTTAAAGTACCTCCATGTCGCGAAGGCACCAAACATTTACAAACATCCATGCCTTCTCCGGAATCGAACCCAGGCCCTACGGCACCGCAGTCAGCGTCACTAACCACTCGACCGGATGGGCGGCGTATTCTAGGTTTATATGTAGAATGCATTGAGAAGATTGTACTTTGAGCTATAAAGCTCAAGATTAAGAGCACCCTATTCACTTGAATTGATTCTGTTCCGTTAATAAAAAAAAATTTGTGTTATATTTTTCAAAATACATAGAGAATTGGAGATTAAATTTCATCTGAATATTAGAGAAAGGAACAGATTGCACTTCATTCAATATGGAACTGTATTGGATTCTATTGGGATCTCATATTCGAGTGTTAATTTACACGTGTCTTAATATATTTTTATTGACTCGTCTCTCTATTTTTCTAGATTATAGTTGGTGTAATGCTGATCTTGAACTCTCGGTATGACATCAACAGACCGTCACATCATTCCAGAGCCGACTTGATGAATAACTTGACAGTCATTGGCATATTTCTCGTGACTGTCGTCAATGTGATAGCAGCATCGTTTAGTGATTCGACCTAATGCATGTCACTAAACTTTGAAAAGAAATCAACCTGGACTTGTATCAATTCTTTTGATTTATTACACAAATCACTGGATGTTGCACTAATAAAATGTTATTTTCCAAATGTTTATCTTTTTCTATAGAATTTCCAACAATCAATCTTAACAATTGAAATGACATAGATATTGGTATATATTTTGCATAGAGTTGTTGTATGCCTCCCAATCGGATCAACAATGGCATTAATATTGAATTTTCAAGAGGAGAGAGGGCCGCGGTAGCCGAGTGGTATAGGTATCGGATCGTGGCTTGCCTTGTCACGAGTTCGAGCCCAGTACCACTAAAGACCCACCGTGTAGGGCAGCGATTCACGTTAAATCTGTCGAGAGCTGAAACGTCCTCCCGTTGGTGTGGTGTGGTAGTTAGGAGAGTGGTGCCAACTCAGGTGTCGTCCACGTCACTTGACCATGGTTCAAAATTACGTGGTCCGTCACCCAAAGCCCTCGTGTAGCTAAACAGTGCGACGTTAATATTCAATCAATCAAGAGTAGAGATTTTTGCAACCCATAGTCGCGTTACTACATTTAATGGCATTTAGATGCGTAAGAGACTTCCGTCAAATGCTAATTGTTTAAAAATTAAACAGAAGAAAGAACCTCTTTTAATGAGGTTGTACGTCAGTTAGCATTTTTAAATGGCAAAGAAAGTATTTTTGTACATAACCCAAAACGAATACAGAAGGTCGTTCACACTTTATGTGGACACGATTGGCATAGTTAATCTTTTATTAATCAATACTGTATTTGTTGTGAAAATTTGCTTCTGTATGATAGCCATCGTACTTGACAAAAGCTCTAGCTAGATTTTTTCATGAAAATGAAACTTTTCCTTAGTACTGTCATGAAAAGTTAACTCTATTGCTCTTGAACTCTTTTCAGTGTTTTGGGGAGCTAAGGCTCGTTTGAATAAACCGAGAGCCCAAAAGTCAATTGGAGAAGTGTAGGGGGATTTTATCCAATGGAATGCACTTTATTTCTTTTTTGCTAAATAAGCGACACTTGACTTAGCTGGGGGACTAGGTCCTTTGTCTATATGAAACTCAACTTTATCAATGTCCTTTCCATATAAGATTGGAAACTCATTTTCAAAATTTAGCTCTAAAATATTCTGCTGTTGACAGAGTGCATTAATTTTGGCTTGCCTTGCGACTTTTTTTATTTTGCATTTGCCGATATAACAAAAACCTGCAGCTATCTTGAATCTCTTTGGGAATGTTTCTGCACACTGACGAAGCCCTTTCGTACGGTCATTACCGTCAATTGAGCAATAGAAAATTGATTTTCTTTTATTTCAGAAATTGAAGTACACCCATGTTTCATCGAATGTTAGCACAAATTAAAATTTGTTCCGCAGCTAGGTATTTTTTCTATAATTTTCTACAATTTCTATCTATGTACTTTTCTTTTAGCAATCTGTTTTAATAAAGGAGACTTTCGAAACTGTCAATCTTTCTGTGAATACTTTGAATGAGAGACAGTGCTGAAAGACATTTTTCGTTTGAATGTCTTGGAGTCGGCGGATGTTTTGTTTAGGATCCGAGACTTCCCTTTCTTGAGTTAGTTTGAGCAGTCTTCGGGTCAAGTGGAGTGGTCATTTTTACTTTCAGCTCGACGCTTTTTTCCCTTCGAAGAGTATGATATATTATAAATACCTTTGATTGAAATGCAATAACAGCTCTTTTAATTTTTTAAGCGAATATTTCTCCTCGGAGGCGCATTTACGTAACCTTTGAGCAATTTTAGAAACCATTTTTAAAAAATAAATCTTTTATTTCATATTCCAATCAAAAGAAAACATTTGACGACGATTCTTCTCCAGTTGCGAAAGTTTTGCATGGAGGAAAGGAATTCCATAAAGTGTGAATGACCTGCACATGTTTCTTCACATCCAAAGTGATTTGTCCCCTACGAAAGAAATGAATTTTTGAAAAACAAAGTTGTATGCATACCTGGAATTATCCTTCTATCCAACTTGTAAGCATATGTTTATCAGACATGAAGGGGTCGAAATCTATTTGAAAGACGTTTTGCTAAGGGATATTGAAATCTTCTTAATATGACAATTTTGAGATGTTTACATTTTCAAATTGTATAAGATATTAACCTTTCTGAAAATACCTTACTTTAACCTCTAGGGCAGTTAGAAGCCTTTAAAACCTATTTTTAAATAATCATTGAAACAGGGTCATGCCCATTTAAATGGCGAAAAATGTAAACCAAGTATTTTTTTTTTGCTTAAAAGTTGAATGAATGATGAAAATCAAAACATTTAATCCAGAATTGCTAAAAAAGTCTTTACATGGAGGTATTCAAAATCCGAATGAAAGTGTAAACAACGTAATATGGTCTCGTATACCGAAGGAAATATTTATAAAATAGAAGCATTATCATTGGGTACATATTTCATCATTTAATATGGGAAAATTTTGAGAAATCTTAATCTTGAGCCTGGTGATTACACGGTACAGGCAATGAAGCGCCTCGACAAACAGAGGCTGTTAAAGGCTAAATACTTATGTTTACAAAAAACAAAGGAAGTTAGGCAAGAAAAAAGGCTTAAAAGGAAAAGAGAGTATGATGAGATTAGAAAAAATGAAGATCATTTGGAGAATGGGGAGGAATGTTTTAATAAAGAAGTGATTATAGATGAAAGTTCATTTATCTCAAAATGTAAATTTCTGATGTTCGATGTACCCTTTCTGGGAAAAATGGTTCACAGGTTTGTAAGTTTCTTAGGACATATTTATAATGATAGCTAATACATACTAAAGTGAGCTTTTTGTAAAAAAATCAAAAATTTATTTTTCTAAATTTTTTTATGTGAAAAGATGGTCAAATTTCCCTATGTTTGTAGAATAGTTTATAAATTTCTAAAAAAATCAAAATTAGTTAAGAGCTCTTATCAGTATAATGAGAAAGGTGTACTTTAATTGTATGAAACCTTTCAAGCATGTATATTCAACAGAATTTGAGAAAAGGTCCATCGAAAACAGCCAATTGAACGTTGTCGGACTCCCCTTAAGACAGAAAACGTTTTTCTGTTCTACCGTTCGAAGTTTCATTTGGCAAAGCTTTTAAGAGTAGAAACTTTAAATGAATATGAAATTAGATCTTTTAACACGAAAATAAAAATTTCAACAACTCTTGCCACATACAACTCAAGACTTTATTCTTCAAACTGAATATTCCATCTCCTTATCTATTTCCATCGAAAGTTCCAGAACTTTCCATATTTAAAATTACAGTTAATTTTTATAAATAAAAGCACGCACGCGTGCGAGCATTAATACAAAGCATTAATAAAAGCATTAATATAAAGCACGAGAGAAATAAAGAATTGCAATTTTTAACACACTGGGATGAATGGTTAAATCATTACAATAAATAAATAATAAATATTACCATTTGTTACATCCTCCCCCTCTGGTTCCGACGGCGTCCTGACGAGGAACCAGGAGTCTGTGGGACCTTTGGTGGACGGCCACGTTTACGAAGAGGAATAAGGGGTTTTACTTTGTCATTATTACTAGGAGTTAAAGCAGAGGTGTGGTAAACACCCAAAGGTTCCCCCGGATTATCAAGACTAGCAATCTCGTAAGATGGTGGTGATCTTTGTGTTAAAATCACGTAGGGACCGTCTCTGCGTGGCATTAGTTTCGCACTTCTTCCTTGCGCAGCGTTGCTCAGCGGATGTGATGCTACAAAGACATGTTCTCCAGGTTGATATGTTGGAGCAGCTTTTCTCTTTTTATCAGCGTAAAACTTCCTACTATCCTGTTGCTCTTCAACCACCTCTCTAATCTGAGTGGAAAACTTAGCGAATTTCTTGAGATAGGGAGTTATCTCTGGCACAAAATTATCGTTCTGGATGACGACTCGGATATCATTAACAACTTCACTTGGAGTGCGTAACTCTCTACCAAAATTCAGAAAGGCTGCCGTCTGTCCTGTCGTTTCGCATTTGGCTGTGTTGAGAGCAAAGCGGATGAAGGGTAGCTTCTCTGAACAACAGTCATGCTTGTCTTGGACGAGAATTGCCAGTCGTGGTTTCAAATCCCTATTATTTCGTTCAACTGGGTTAGCTTGTGGATGGTATACAGGAATCAGGGATTGATGGATGTTTAATAGGTAGCATATTTGTTACATCACTGCTGACACAAACTGGGTTCCATTGTCACTGATAAGGCGGCGAGGAATACCATACCTCAGTAGAACTGTTAATCAAGGTAATGGCACATTCTTTAGCTGTGGCATTGGGTAGTGCAAACAGTTCGACCCACTTGGTGGTACAATCCTCAATGAGGAGGATCCATCTTTTACCATCTTTACTCTCAGGTAGGGGCCCGAAGAGATCAATGGCCAAGGTTTCAAAACGTTGGGCTGGCACAGGTGTCTGTAATATCCCGGAAGGCTTCTGATTTGAAGCTTTGTATTTAATGCAGTCAGGACAGTTCTTTACAGGAGACATTCTGTATGGAGGTACAGAGATAGGAGGACTATTTCCCGTGTTAATGTGGTGCTCCAAGATATTTGTTGCTTCTCCCCCTGGTTCGAAGGCATTTTGGAAGGGGATTCCAACAGGAGGTTAAGTTTCTCCTTCTGGGCACACACACACACAGAGGTCAAACTTTCACCTTCCCCTTATCTTAATTGGCAGGTGTTGCTAGACATCTTCTCAACTATGGACGGGGTGTCCAATTCTTCACCAAATGTATACTTGTGGGTAGGATTGTCCCAGAACTACCAACAAGTATTCTTCACATCTAGAACCAAACCAGCAGAACTAAGGAAATCTGTTCCTAGAAGTGTTCTATTTCCTTTTGCCTTTGGGAGAATTATGAATTTGGTCAGGACTGATCTCCCCTCAATCTCTACCATTACTTGGGTTGTGAGTGCCTCACCTGTGGTCTGATGACCATCTGCTAAGCTCATTGCTAATGGGGTTTCCTGGAAAAGGAGTACCTTATCCTTAAATATCTGGAACATCCTTTCCCCAGCAATTGAATGTGAAGATCCTGTGTCTGCACATACACGTCCCTTTATTCCACAGAAAGTTATGTCGATTAGGGTCAATCGAGGGCTTCTGGTCTGAGCTGTGTACGCATTGATGTGATTGGCTGCTACGTCTGTTCTTTGTGAGGCTTTGAGGTTGCAGATGGGGCACCTAGATTTTATCACTCCCTGTTTCCCACAGCCATAGCATCTGAGAGGAGATCTCTCCTTTGGTACCTGATGGGAATATTCTCTTTTGGGAGGGCGTTCAGGTTTCCTGAATGATACCTGTCTTCCATCATTTACGATTTCACTTGCCTTCACGTATCTCCTAGGTCCACTGGGTAAGGAACGTCGGATGTCGTCAAAAACTTTCAGCTTATCTGCTAACATTTCTGGAGAGATAAGTTCTTCCCTGATATCCAGGTAATGTTCCTTACACTCTGGAGAGCATTTCTTTTTCATTTGATCGGCAATCATCAACTTCTTCAATCCGTCAAAGGAATTTTAAGCTCATTGAGCCAACCTTCAAAATATGCTCGGATTTCAAAATAATAATCCTTCCACGTCCCATTTGGGCTTTTTCTGTGACGTGAAAACAGCTCCCGGAATTTTTCTGCGGTTAATTTGAACCATTGCAGAAGCATTCCTTGAATGTGGGAGTAATCCCTGCATTTCTCCTCAGGCTCATGGGCAATGAGGGAGGTTACATCACTAGGTAGGGCACCAATGAGATAGGGTACCCACAAATCTTCACCAAGATCTAATAGCTTCAATTGCCGTTCGAATAAGGTGAGGAACAGGTCCATGTTATCAACTTCAGGATTGAATGTTGGTAGCATTTTTTTTAATTCAATTTCTGTTTGGGGTAGGGTTTGTGGACCTACGACTCTTTGAGTCTTATTTTGCAAGTCGTATTTTCTGCAGCTCAAATTCACGCAGTGTTTGCTCTTTCGTTTGTTTTCCTCGTCTATCCTATTTGATACGATTCTCTCAAAGATACATTTCACAAACTCAGGGTCTTCCTTATAAGCATCATTTGTTAAAATTTTTGTCCTTAATTCAATTATTTTTTGCTCTTCCCCATTCGACTTACATTCACCTAACTCAATAGCAAGCTTAAGGAGATCAGCTTTTTTTTCCTTTTCCCAGAAATGACATGACTGAGAAATTTAAGAGTTGCAAATAAATAAAATAAATAAATAAGGTCCAGGCCTTATTGTCCACCAAAGCTCTTACAGATATGGGAATACACTTTAAAATATTGCTAGCTTTAAAACCTTATAAATTATTATGCACTTCAAAAACAATTAAAATGGGTAAATAAATTAATAACATATTTAAAATACAACAAAAAAACATTAATTCAAATAATAAAATAATATGAAGAAAATTTAGGAATCATCAGTTGTAATGATACAAAAATTCAATGCAATATGAAAATACTAAACAAAACTAAAATAATCAGGCATGTAATGCTACCTAAATTTAATAGGAAATCAGTAAAATATCAAGCAGAATAGAGTAATTATTAATGTGCAATTCACAAAATATTAATCAGGAAACGTTATCTCACAAGAAATAAATTAATATACAGCAAAATTAAGAATTATCGTTGCATAAGAATACCAAAAAATCAATGAAATAAAATAATAAAATTATCCCTAGCACTAACACACTGTAGCAGGATTGCTATCACTTGTATATGAAAAATGCACAAAGCACTATTGCAAAAACTTTTAACAGGAAATAGATGTTCTTTTTTTCTTTTCTTCAGACAATTGAAGTCAGAATGATTCACTTTGTCTCTCGATTTCCAGGGATTTTCTCTTGCTTTAGAAGGATTGCGGCGCAATACCAGTAATTTTTTTCCGGGACAGTAAGGTTTACAGAGCAGTTAAATCTTCATTTTTCTGCGGCGTTTCGTCACAGTGGCGGTTTCTGCTTCTACGGGGTCATAGTTCTTAGGCCACGGGTGTGGGCATCAGTTTTAACACGAAAATCAAAATATCAACAACTCTTGCCACATACAACTCAAGACTTTATTCTTCAAACTGAATATTCCATCTCCTTATCTATTTCCATGGAAAGTTCCAGAACTTTCCATATTTAAAATTACAATTAATTTTTATAAATAAAAGCACGCACGCGCGTGAGCATTAATATAAAGCATTAATAAAAGCATTAATATAAAGCACGAGAGAAATAAAGAATTACAATTTTTAACACGCTGGGATGAATGGTTAAATGATTACAATAAATAAATAATAAATATTACCATTTGTTACAATCTTGGATTAAAATACAGAGCAATTGTTTAAAAAACCTTTTCCGTCGTTAAAAAGAAGCATGTAATGAGTTGCTAAAACATTTCAAGCAGTTTACTGTTAAAAATTACGGGAGACATTTTTAAATTGAAAAATGTTCTAAAATCAGTATATTTTGATTTTATGTAGGGAACAGCTTCCTAGTTTGGAAATTTAGATCCCCTTTTCAATCAATTTGTTTTCCTTTGTAAAATATGTTCAATATTTCATCGCCTATACTCCTCTTTTCTCTTCTATATATATATATATATATATATATATATATATATATATATATATATATATATATATATATATATATATATATATATATATATATATATATATATAGCAAAAAAAAATCCTACTTGTAGAATATTTCAAGGTTAAAAGATATGCTATAATAACTGAATAAAAAAACTACACTATACAGGGTATCCACAAATACCGTGTACAAACTTGAAGGGGAGGTAGAGAATATCCTGAGGAGCCATATTTCCATAGGAAAGCATGGCCGTAAACGTAACCCTAACGAGATAAAGAGACACGAAGATAGTCAGGCCACAACACAGAATGTAGCGTAAAACGTTTTATTACACACACACACAGCAAAACAAAATATAAATAAGAAGTATGTCATAAAAGCATCGCAGGAGGTGTTCGAAATTGAGGCCATTGGCAAGGATGCACGCACGATACTGAAGCGACATGGATTGGCAGACATGTTCGAAAATACTGGGCGTTTCACGGATCGTAACAACAGCGATGGATATTTGTGCCACCAGGTTCATTTCAGAATTGACGGGTGTGTCATACACAAGGCTGTTCATGGCACCCCAGGGGAAAAAATCCAGAGGTGATAAATCAGGGGATCTGGGAGAACAAGCGACGGGACCACCACGCTCAATCCACCGATTTGGAAATGCCCGGCCCAAATAGTCACATTCTATAATGAGATAGTTTTCCATCCTGTTGAAACCACCTCTGTCTCCGAACAGGGGCGGGAGCATCGGTAAGCAGTTCCGGAAGTACTTTCTGCCGAAAGACGAGATTCTTGTCAGAATTCAGTCGAGGTAATAAGATGTATAGGCTGAGTAAACTTCCCCACACATCGACAGAGCAGCGTTGTTGTGTGGCACGTGGTCGAGTGCTGTGTAGCGCTGTTTAAGGTCCACATGTACGCGTTGTGGTTATTGAACACCCCTTCACGTGAAAAGGTTGCTTCATCACAAAACAACAAGGAAATGGCAAGGTACACGTGCTTTGGTTAACAAACCACTGCGCAAACGCGACACGTCATGGGTGATCATCTGGCTGTAATAACTGCACTCTCTGTACATGAAACGGATGTAACGGATGTAGCAGCTGCACACTGAATGCTAAAATCCATAGTTGTTGGGACCTACCGACAATTTATGTTAGTATGCGCTGATGTAAGAAGAGAAAAGGACTCATCTCTTGCTATACAAATCAGCCAGGTATTCGTCAATCCAGATCTGGGGCATTTTGAGGTACGTGAATCTGGTGGTCTAGCATGTCCTATAAATGTACGATTGGTAAAAGGTATGTTGATTTTACTGTTAAAGGAAGAATATCAGTAGTACAGAGGTATTTCAGAGATGTATAAGCCATATGTTTGGCATTATCTTGTTGGAAAATAACCTCAGGAAGCGATGCTATAAAAGGTCACACAATCCCTTCGGGTTTGTTGCGAAATATTCCAATATTTCATTGTATTTTTGAAACTTGGTCTTCCAAAACCTTCATTCCAACGATGCATAAACCATTGCTCTCAGCGCATTTTCTTAGTGTATCCTTACGGTGCCAGCTTATTGTTCGGTATGACTAGCCAGCTTCAAACATTCGAATTTTGCAATCATGTTCAAATTAAATGTAAGGCTTTTAAGTACGACATTTTTGGTTGCATCTCCAGAGACTGGAGTGGCCCTAGGGCCGGATAAATCGGACCCCTGTCCGGGGTGCCAAACATTAGGAGAGGCATTTTGGCTACATTTAATTTATTTATTTTAAGAAAAAATTTGTATGAAATTATTTTCTGAAATATTATTCTTTCTTCTTTGGAAACCTAGAACACAATTATTTTAATGCCGACCACTGCTGGAGAAAAATTTGTAACACGTCTTTTCTGTATGTTTGATGTCTCCTTTCTTTTACGTCGAATCTTTTAAAAGTTCGAGGCAGGAGTACATGCTAAATAATGAGAAATATAACATGCTTACACTACTTTTTCCCCATCGCACATTATGGGGTTACAACGGACATTCCCTGCACCCATACGATGTCCAATGTCAGCAAACTGAAAGGGGAGATAAGAGTTTTTGGAGGATAGAAAGCCTCACAGTAGATGTTTTTTCCCGAGTGTAATTAAAATACATTCCTGTGTAAAATCCTTTGCATCCGCAAACTCTTTTTCGAAGAAATTGCCCTGCTGAAATCGGCAATTCCTTTTCTTACATTTTACTCGTTTGAAATAGTAATAGTTAATTATATCTTTAATTTGGAATTATTTTCTATTTTTCTAAGACTTAATATACAAATGCAACAGTACCTCCTAAAAGATACACCTCCGGATAGTCCACAATTATTTTGGTACTGATCTATTTAAATAGGAACCCCTTATGTATTACCTCTTATTAAGGGAGCATTCTGTTTAAGTGACGCTGAAAAAAGTTTCAAAATCAGAAGTGAAATGAATAAAAATATTCTTTGTTAGTAGCATTTTAAAACTTGTGTTGCTCTTTAAATAATCAAATATGTTGATAACTTAATTAATCAATGTAACTTGAAAAAAGGAAGGGAAATGGACAGGAAACAAATTCGATTTATAGACAACAAAGAACACGTAATAAGGCGACTGCACTTCATGGAGGCGCGCGTTTTCTTGGGATTTACGTAGGAAAAATAAATTCTTGTTTAGGCTGACACAATGCATAAAAGCTTTGACAAAAAATTCCGTGCAATTGATTATTTTCAGTAAATTTCTATGAGTACAAAATTCTATTGCTCATTTAAAATTTTTTTTTTATGATTACACTTTTTCAATTAAAAATTTTCATTTTCCATTAATTTCAAAGTTTAAAAAATACTTGTGATTAAGGTTCTAATTTATGTATAATTTATTCAAAGCTTGATACAACCTAAATTTCTAATTATATTATATTTTTAGCATTAAAGGAAAATACATAATGTCTGATCTGATGGATTTCTCTCACGAGGTTGGTTGATTGAAATTTCTGACAGCGAACGTAATTACGAAAGGACATCAGTTGATGACGTCAGGGTTGAAAAGTTGATGGGGATTGTCTTCGATTGCCGACAGTCTTCCTGAAATCCATTCCCCCTACGTTTCCATCCTTTAAAGGACAGACGCAGAGACCAATTTTAGGGAAAAAGAGTGCACAACAATTGGGACGCGTCTTTTCTTTAACAAGTCCTTTGGGTTCTTTGGGCCAGAATTAATAAAAACTCTTTTCCAACCAAATCCGAGAAAGGAGAAGTGAAGAGATGCAAATAATATAGGATAAATATAGGATCTTAGAGTAAGCGGGATGGCAATGTAATGGTAGTGTAAAGGCAATTAGACAATTAAAGTGCGTTGTGGCAGTGGATGATTATAGAAGTTCGTCGTTCAAGATTCAAGTTCTACGTGTCGTGGATAAACATATTGGTGATCGATTACAAGTTAAACGTACAGCTACATACCATTGTAGATAAAGACAAGTTTATTACAGAATAATATAAGGTAGGCTTGATTACTTATTATTATATTTGAAGATTAGGCGGTTCGAGTATTGAGAGTGGTCTGAATTATATTGTGTGTTGCGTATTGCGTCATCGTAGATTCTCTCATTAAGTATTTATATTATATTTGCTCAAAAAGTTTAAGTTGAATATCTTAATAAAGTCATATTAAGATAATGTTTGATTCTAGTTCTTACGATAACCCTACACCTCTAGCTCACGCTGATACTTCGAGGGATGTACTTCCAAGGGGAGGAACATCACAGTTTGAATATATACAGGGTGGGCAAAAAGTCCGTAAAAATTTTAAAAATTCATAAAATCCGGAGAAATGAACGAAAAAAAACTGTCTGCAGGATCAGCATTAGTATGTCACTGGATTTTTTTTAAGCTAGAAAAAAATAATTTGAAAATCATCCAGTAGGTGGCGCTGATGTATGAAATCAAAGAAACAATGCATAAATAATGAAAAAAAAACTTTCACAGCTTTATTACACCAGAATATGTTCCACATGACCACCACCACAGGGGAGAAGACATTCCAGACGAGTGACAAATCCAGCAACGGCAGAGTGCAACATGTCCGAATGTATGGAGGATACTTCTCTGCGGATCGCATCTTTCAGTTCCGACAGACTTGATGAACCGGATAGATACGCGCGAGATTTCAAATAACCCCACAACCAGAAGTCTACCGGTGTTAAATCTGGAGACCGAGGAGCCATGGGTACCTGCAGCATCTGCTAACGATTCTGTCTTCCCCGAACGTCTGTATCAGGAATGCCTTAACCGGGTTAGCAGTGTGACTGGTTGCTCCATCCTGCATGAACGTGACATTTGAAATCTGACCTCGTTGAATTAAACATGGCACGACAGTCTCCCACAAAAGCGTTAGATAACGCTGAACATTTACCGTTTCCGTTATCCATCCATTTACTGGGCACTGCGTTTCAAAGAAGAAGGGTCCTATGATAAATGAACCCGTGAAACCACACCATGCTGTCACTTTTGGGGAATGCAATGGCTTCTGTGTGTACTCACGTGGATTAGAGGTCACCCAAATGCGACAGTTATGTTTGTTAACCTCACCATGAAGCGAGAAATGAGCTCTATCAGTCCACAAAATGTTAAAAACCCAGGTGGGATCCTGTTCCATTTTAGAGAAGGCCCACTTCGCAAATGCTTCCCTCTGTGCGGTATCTGCTGGCAAAAGTTCATGGCACGATTGCAATTTGTACGGGTACAGCTGGAGGATTCGACGAAGAATATTGTGGACAGATGATGGTGGTAAGCCCAATCGTCTGGCAGCTTCACGAGCACTGCTGGTCCCTGAAGCTGCTTCGGACGCAATCGCTTCCATTTCGACAGCAATGCAGGGTGCACGTTCTTCTTTCAAGCATGGTCGTCCGGCTCGTGCTCGATCTTCTAACTTTCCAGTTTCCTCAAAATGTTTAACAAGCTTTAAGAGACCTGTAGATGTTAAAGAGCCTTTTCCACTCTTCACATTTTTCTGAACTCGGAATTTACGCAAGGCAATGGTCGCTGATTCCTCGTTCATGTAAAATAACTTCACCAACAAAGCTTTATCCGGCGCACTGAGCATCCTTGTTCACATTCACTGTTTGTAATGGTGAAATGAATGTGGATTCATTGAGAGCAAAGGTTTTTATAGCCGTCTAATTTGCATATTTCCACCACAGACGCTTGTAACAGCGCCACCTACCGGATGATTTTCGAATTTTTTTTTCTAGCTTAAAAAAATCCCGTGACATACTAATGCTGATCCTGCAAACAGGTTTTTTTTTCGTTCATTTCTCCGGATTTTATGAATTTTTAAAGTTTTTACGGACTTTTTGCCCACCCGGTATATCTAGTCAGACTGTGGGCTTTCGTTTCCAATACGCTACAAAGGACATGATGTTTCAAATACAAAGTCCTTTATAGAGAGGTATTAATATATTTTTACCATATTAAGATAAAGTGGGAATCAATATCCTATTGTATTTGCTTTTATGATAGAGCCGACTATAAAAACAATATATTTAGTTTAATGAAAAAAAATCTCTTTTATTAGTAATATACAGGGTTAGCGAAATTGAACTTCCGCTACTCAGAGAGCCCTGGAGGCCGTTCTACTAGTCCGAAGTGAAAAATATTTGGGCAACAGACATTTTTCAGGCGATGCGCTTGAGGTATACGAAATAAAAATAATAGTTGAAAAATATCCACTAGATGGCGCTTAAGGCGGCGAATGCTAATCTTCAAATCCAACGCAGTTGTCAAACGCTCCCGGCAAACAGTATCTTTCAAAAAGCCTTTTAACCAGAAGTCGCAAGGCATGAGATCGGGTGATCGTGGAGACCAAGCTGTTTTTGAAAAGATCGGCAGTTCACACGTTCGTCTGTCAATTCCTGTCTTAACAATTGTTGAACTGACCTCGCATTGCGAGGTGGGGCTCCATCGTGCATGAATATGGCTTCTTGTAGGCAGACTCGTTGCTGTAGAATAGGAATTACGCAGGTGTGTAACATCTCACGATATCGTTCCCCGTTAACAGAAAAGGAATAAGTCATTGAGGGGTCACTCGTTCAAAAAAGTAGGGCCCGAGAATGAATGAACCAGCACCATACGGTCACTTTCGTTTCATGCAAAGCTGTAACATTCTCACTGTTGCGGCTTCAAAAGAAATGCCCTCTCAGGCTACGCCGGCATTCTGCAATGCTTATCTTATTGTGGCAAGAACAACATCTTGCTTTTATTGTGCGTCATATTAACATATTTTGCTGGAATTTGCTGACCCACAGCGCCATCTATATTGGCAACTTTTAAATTATTATTTTTTTAATTTCAGAAACCTTGAGCGCATCATCTGAAGTGTCTGTTGTCCAAATATTTTTTTTTCTTTGGACCAGTAGAACGGCCTCCAGAGCCCTCTGAGTAGCGGAAGTTTAATTTCGTCCACCCTACCTATGAAACGTATCTAATTTCACAACCATGGTTATATAAACTCAAGAAGTCTTATTTCTTTGTATATAGCTGCTAAACGGATATTAAAAAATGCGGAAAAACTTGTTTTGTAAAATAGTTGTATTATTTTTTTATGTTATATGCCCTTGAAAAATTGTAGGATTTTATATGGTATATACTCTTGGAAAATTGTTGCATTATCTTATGTGCTATATACCTGTGCTCTTGTAGATGTGTTGTAATGTGTAATATGCTAGATAATCTTTTAAAAAGTGGCGTAGTATGTTATACTCTTTGTATTGTAAAACTTTTACATTAACACTGCTGGCCACACGCATAGTAACACCAAAAAAACCTGAGATATCACAGCGAAATTTATTTGGCGCATGACATGTTTTACAAAGATCAAACGATTTAAATTACAGCTTCTTGTGACGGGTGGGTGATGACAAAATTAGAAATAAATGTACCGCCAGCTATAACCGCTATATTTGCTATAACCGCTGCCACACACATCAGCATTGAATCAAATAGGCTTTGGATGTGACCTTATGATACAGCAGTCCATGTGGCTTCCACATATTGCCAAAGTTGATCTGGTGTAGCAGTGAGTGGTGTATCCCGGTCCATTCGTTGTGCTAGGACTACACGTTATCGACTGGCGATAGATCGGGAGAACAAGGAAACAGTTTAATGTGATGGGTAACTCTTAAACAATGCGTTAAAATATGCCTGATAGCAAGCGCTGAATGTATGGAGGGGGGATCACGGACTGGTTGTTGAATGTAACGTAGACTAGAGGGGTGCGGAAGTGAAATTCAATTTCACCCAAACCCACGATAATGGGTGTAGGATCAGTGTGGCGATGCAGATCTCAGCATTTCAACAGCCTCTCACCTCGGTGTCTCCAAACTCGAATACGACCATCGTGATATTGCAGGCGGAAGTAGGATTCGTCAGTGAACACAATGTCGTTACCTTCCATTGTTCATGTACGCCGTTCATCACACCATTGATAGCGTAAACGTCTGTGGTTTCCAGTCAAGGGTAAATGAAGCAATGGTAGCCTTGCGGACATTCCATTGCTGCAAATGGCGTCGAATGGTGCGAGCAGACACTGAATGATGCGTAACAGACTGAATCTGTTGTGCTATGGTGTGTGATGTGACTGCGCAATCCTTTACTGTCATGATCACAATTTGCCTGTCATCTCGGACAGTGGTGCAACGAGGTGGGTGCGATAGGCCCCGTCGTTTCATCCTGCATCCAGTGATGACAGATTTGCATCACAGTTGCTTTGTTTCGTCCAACACGTTGACCGATTTCTGGATAATTTGTAAACCTTATAGGCTACTATTCTTCTTCGGTCGAATTCAGAAACTTGGTCAAAAGACTCTCGATGTCTTCCACAAGGTACAAACAGCTTACGCAAAAAAAGTTGCCGCATTTTAAATCGCCCATATGTTTCCCCCCTGTTCGCCCATATGTGCTATGATGCTAATGATTTGCATATTTCATCACCGTCAAGGCATGATGCAAATTTCACATGGTTTGTATGCTTCCTTTATTCTTTGTTGCATTTTGTGTGGCCAGCAGTGTAGATACTAGAGAAAGTTCTGTTCGTTATGTGAAAGGAAGAGCTAGATAATGGGTGATACTTTAACTTAAGCTGATTCAGGGGATTTTTTTGTAAGGGGTGGGGATGTAATATAAAAATAGATAAATATATTCGTAGCCTGTAACGTAAGAACCTACATGATGCTAGATGATGCAATATTTCCTTATCTTTTCCCTCCAGACACTAAACTTTCTCTGTAGACTTAATACCGTTTCTGTTTAGAAGCACAGTACCAGTTAGAATCCTGGAAAATATTCTTAATCATGACATTTGGATTGAATCATGACATTTCTTCTGATCGTTGTCTCCCTAAGTCGGGGTTCATTTTGCCTGTGACCAGGCATTCGAACACCTTGTAACCATATAAAAGAAAACCCATACTGTCAATAAAGATATGAAAATCCACAATTAGTGTTACTGGGTCACTGATTTTTATGTCATATATAAATATATATGTATATATATGTGTGTGTGTGTGTCAAATAATTGTAAATAAATTCACATAAGTGAATAACGAATGAAATTATTTTACATATATGTATCCACAGCTATGGTTTGGATCACATGGATTGTAAAATTTTATCATTGGATTGAATCAAAATAATATTGTTAAAACGAAATTTTTTTCGTAAGCGAACTTACACTTCCACTGAAATCCACAGGCCATGATACTCAAAAGAGGATATTAAGTTCAGATCCAGGAATCTGGCCATCTGTTCTATTAGATGCCGATTGATATAGTTTCGTAAAAAAGGTTCATCGAAGCCATTGACAGAGTATAATTTTCCTTATGACGACACCTGTCGAAGATGTAGCTCCCATTATTAGAGCAGAATTTTAAGAAATGGTGAAACTATTGAGAGATTATGCGTTCGAATGTGTTAGTCTATCCCATTAAAAAAAAAATTCTTGCAACCCATCGTCTGGCTAAGCTATTGCTTCTCTTTCCATAAAGGTCTTAGAACCCTTACTGAAACTTGAAGAGCGCTAGTGTGCCGCCCCTCGAGAGAATTTCTCACTAATACTTAACGTTCACGTTATGTAAGAGAAAATATTAAAATAGAAATGATAAAATAGAGACACAAAAATAATTTCTTTTCTCTATTTTGTTTTTCTAAATTGTAAGACTATGTTTCAATTGGAAACTTTGAATTTCCCCCAAAGCATATTGAATCCAAAAACATTCCTATGTCTTAGATATCATTAACCCTATTTGTAATTTCGCAAATCAACTTCCGCAAAAATCGTTTTTGAGACGCCTTTGTTCCAATGCCAACCTTTTCTATTGTGGTATTGCCGGATCTGCCTCGAATTTTGCTATCAAATGAAAGATGTGTGTTAAGAGTAGACATTAATGGACAATGCGTGGGAACAAACACATTGTGCACTAACATTCTATTTTTCTTAACTCTTTTTCTATTGCATTAGGATTCACTGTAAATTTTCATGCAATATTTTTTTTAATCACTACAATGAAAATTAAGGAAAATACATAAATAAAGTACTCAATCTGGAGAAATTTAATTCTTTAGAGCTAATCAATTAAATTGGTACTTTAAAGTACCGTCAGTCCACAAAGGTCTCAAATAATCTCATAATACGAAAAGACAGAATAACTTTTTTAAAGCAGTTTCAACTCTTAAAAATGCTAAATAACCAGAGAACGCTAATATTTTACTACACAAAATACTTTATTTTTAATAATTATTAAATTTTTAAAATTTATTTATTTCTTTTGCACATAAAAACAGCTTTTACATATAAACCTAATTTGATGATATTCAAAGAAACAGTATTTTTTTGTCAATACACAACATTTAATTACACGTGCATTTTGTGTAAGGTTTTGATTAAATGTTTTTTAAGTACTGTATCCTGGGGTAGGAAATGCTGTATTTTCTTAAGATGAACTACTTCACCTTGAGTATTGTTCAGTCTCTTGAACGTCATCTTAAGAAAATTTCAACAGATTATTTGCTGGAACTTCATGTGAAAAAAATCATCTGTTAGTACATCACTGATTTCAGTTGGTAGGTTATGTAATAAATCCAAAGCCTCTTGAAAACTGAGCTACTTTTTTCCAGACATTCTAAGAAAGAAAATAATAATACTTATATTAGCACTTTGAAAATCTCCATTTAGTGTTAAATCTCAGTTCCACATAAAGAAATTAAAATGTTGCTAATTATTAAATAAGTTATAGATATTTCATTCAAGTGTGTAGTAAGAAAAACAAGCTCAGATTCAAAGTTCAATTTTAAAACGTTAAAATAAAAAAGCAAAATAAATAAGTAAAGCTAAAAAGAAATACCAAAAAAAAAAAAGCATAAGTCTATTGCACTATAATAGTAACTCTACAACATAACAAAAAACAACAGTAAGCTGCACAGACGGAAAATAAACTAATTTCTTGCCCAACATCCAGTGTACTGTCTGTACTTCCAGTACCACAAAGTTATTTAACTGTACAATTAATTATATACACTGTTCACTTAAAATAAATAGTCAAGTCATTTTCTAAGGTCTTCATTAACATATAAAAAAATAAAACTCTTACTTTTTAACATTAACTACTTTTTCTGAACAAAAATGACCACCATCCGGTCAAAATGTCAGCTGGAAAAGCAACTTCTGCTATAAAACTATTCACCTTTCCCGCTCAAATACTCATAGTAGAACCTGTGCTGCTATATATCTTAGAAGAATGAATTTCAAAGAATATTCCTGCGTCATATACTCAGAAATCCTATTAGTATTGTCAGTGTGGGAGTGAAGATTAACGTTGCATGTTCAGCTACACGAGGGCTTTTGGCGACGGACCTTATCATTTGGAGCCACGGTCAAGTGATGAGGACGACACCTGAGCTGGCACCCCTTCTCCTAACTTCCCCACCGTATCCACTGGAGGACATTGGACCCTCGATAGATTTCAAGAGCATCAGCCCCTGTACAGGGCGGGCCCTCAGCAACGAATGCATGATGTGCCGGCCACGAGTCCGTTACCTTGACCACTAAGGTATCACGACCGAAAAATCAAGGGTACAATCTAGGATTAGGACGTCGAATAATATACGTACCATGTAGTTTTTAAGTTGGGTCATTAAAGATGAGGCCTCAGGGCCATATTATTGAAAGGAACTAACTTTAAAGCCACTATGTGGAACTTGCCCAGAAAACCGAATAAAAGTCAACTAGAAGGTATTTATGATTTTTTATGTAGTGTCTATACCAGTGTTTCTCAAACTGTGGGGCACGCCCCCCTGAGAGGCACCATAGCCTTACGAAGGGGGTGCGAGCATATCGAAAATAAAAGGTTTAAAAATAATTAATTTACTGGAATGAATTAAAGCAAAATACTTTCAGACATAATAAATAATGCACTTTTACTCTGATATAATTTTTAGGCACGCGATATTAAGTCATCAAAAATAAAAACTTCTTCAATATCTAATTAGCTATCTTTGATCCTATAACCAAATAAAAAAACTTTTATTTGATTTGCTGTAATCCCATGATGAGAGATTTTTTACTACGCTTTCTTTTTAAGCCTAACATACAACTCTTTCAGAGAAAAAAACAGATCCCAGACCCAGAATCGAAGAAATTTAGGAACATAAAAAATTCATCATTGTCATTATTTTTGAAATACTGCACATTATAGCTGTAATCTGTATGACCTTCTAAGTTATTGGTACAGTTAGTTATGACCCCTCCCTTACGTGTTTGTTTCTCATTTAGGGATGTTGTAAGTAATGTATTTCTCTGTTGCGCTTTTTTCCAAGTAAAAAAACGTTTTACACAATTTTTTTAGCATTAACATACATATTATCATAATGAGTACAATTTTTACCCGGAAGTGGTTGCGCGGGACGCACAGATTACGAAATCGTTATTTCTGGCAAAACTGTTTGTTACCAAAGAAAAATTGAAAACTTCTTGAAAGTAGGTAAGTAAACTTTCTCTTAGTTAAATTATTCACTGGAATCACGATTTGTATTGTGTACAATAAAATAATTATAAAAAAAAGGATTGGGGTGACTCAATAACCCCACTCGACCATATCGAGTGCGTGCCTGCTCCCGGGTTAAAACATGTTGAAGTCTTTTCGCTTTAAATATTAAAAATAATACAATTATTCTTCATCGGAAATTTATATTATTGTTCATTATTTAACATCAATTATAAACGCTAATTCTGTGAGGCTTAAAATTACAATTCGCTTAAAACTAATTATAATTTGAGCAACCATTTCAAAAAGATCATTTTACATTTTTGTAAACATTGTCAAGCACATGCCTTTGCTCTCCTTACAATTCAGCTATTATATCAATAATGTTTTATTTTCATATAAATGAACTCGGGCAAAGAGCGAGCACTTCAGCCGGTATACTTTTAATGTATCAGTGCTGCACAGAGTATTTTATAACTAGTTATATAATACTAAATTAAGAACAAATTTAATAAGTATAAACGACTTCCATGGGCTTGTCTTGCAAAGCAAAATTTTTATAAGGAATGCTTATGATTAGAATTTGACCCTCTGAGTTCTTTTTCTATATTTAGCGCAGATATCTATATTTTTTCTTCTAAGCAGCCACCGGATTTTGCAATATGTTCAATTTAAAAATTAGAAAAAGGAAAATTAACATAATAATTATCCTATTATTTTATTTATTTTTGCTTAAAAGTATTATACAAGATTTAATACTTATGTTACTAATTTGTATGGTTTATAATTAAGATCGCCTATTGTAGCTTTAGCGTCAAAGTGCATTTTTATTGCATTCAGTACATTATGAATGTATAAGGGGGGCGCGATAAAAATTGTGATCGAAAAGGGGGACAAAATTTTAATAAATGTATTAAAATAACATTTATACAGTACGTGAATAACATCTTTATATGTATTAGGAATTAAGATTTGTTTTACTTTTGGAGTTTTCAAATATGTCAAATTTTATGCAAAGCACAATATTTTAAAAAAATTAATGTTTTTTTATAAAAAACAATGAAGTACATGAATATATACACAAAAATTAGATTTTGATTCATAACACAGATAGAGCTAAATAAATAATATTCTGAAAAATTCAATCAATACCTTAAAAATATTTTTTGTGTGTATGTAGGAATCTACTTCCGGTTTACTAATTACGCTATAACTTTGCTTCTAAATATCGTAGAAACAAAAATAGTGTTTTTGAAATTTTAAATGTATGAGCTATATATAAAATAAATTTACAAAAGAAATTTTGAAAGTTTCCACTAAAACGGCGAATTTTGGGTAGTCACATACCTTAAAATATCCGTTCCTAAAATTCAGTATTTTAAGATGGTCATTTTGTAAAAGAAAACAAAATGGAATTGAATGCCACGGATAGAAATGTAGCGTGTGTTGTACTATTTTTGGAACTGTCACTAAAAGTGTAATATTTTGCTTTTCAAGAAGCTACAAAGTTAGGTGACATCCTATTCTCGAATTACGTTGATTTTAACCCAACCAGTAAACCTTTTTGCTGCATTTGTGACTGTGATTAAGAGCACGACTGTGAAAGCTCACTCTAGCGCAGTGCTTCTCAAACTTGCAATGTTTGCCACCCAATTTTGAATCATCATTTTCACCCTCCCCATACAATGAATTCAATAACAATGTACTTCGACGCTAAAGCTACAAGACGACTTTAGTTATAAACTCTCCAAATAAGTAGAAAACTTTGCATATAATTTCGCATATGACAAGCTCATGGGATCACTAGAAGTTATTAAAATTGTTCTTAACTTAATATAAATGAGAGAGAGAGAGAATTAATAATCATATACATTGTGCAGTCTTGAGACATTTATAAGAACACTACTGACCATTAAAATATCTACATCAAAAAGAAATGCAAATAACGAAATGATATTTATTGGACAAATAAATTATACTGAAAATAACAAGCAATTAAGTGTTCAAGAAGTTTGGATGCATAGATCTCTCTCCTGAGAAATCAGAATCCAGAGCACACAAGCACCTTTGTCAGAAATAGCAGCACTTATGCGACTGGGCATTGAGTCAGACACAAATTGGAGGGCATGTACAGGTACAGATGCCCATGCAGCTACAACATGATGCCGCAGCTCATCAACTGTAGTGACTGGCGTATTGTGACGAGCCAGTCGCTCGGCAACCATTGGTGATATGATGATTTTTTGTTGGTGAAAGATCTGGTGAATGTGCAGGCCAGAGGAAGGTCCGTACAACACCAGCAACCTGCGATCATGCATTATCCTACTGAAACGTAGGGTTTCAGGGCTCGGATAAAGGGTAGAGCCACGAATCGTAACACACCAGAAATGTAACGTGCAATGTTCAAAGTGCCGTCAATGCGAACAAGGGGTGACCGAGCAATAGCACCCAATACTATCATGCTAGGTGATGGGGCAGTATGACGATGACAAATGCATGATGCCAATGTGCGTTCACCACGATGTCACCAAACACGGATGTGGCCATCTTGATGCTGTCAACAGAACCTAGATTCTGAAAAAATGACGTCTCACCATTCATGCACCCAGGTTCGTCGTTGATCACACCAATGAAGACGTGGGATGCAGTGTCAAGAGTAGTCTCAGTAATGGTATCTGAGATGACAGTCCATGCTGCTACGAACGTCGTCCAACTCTTCGTGCAGACACTTGTTGTCTTACAAACGATCCCAATTCTTGACTGAGGGCTACCCGATCCATTAAGACCATGCAGGTAACATGACATGCTGCTATACAGAACGGCTTTCCGTATTACCGTCCTGAACCCATTGATTCCATATTCTGCTAACAGTCATTGGATCTCGACCGACACGAGCAGCAATACTGCAATCCCGATATGCTACAATTCGACCTTTATCAAAATCAGAAACGTGCTAGTACACATTTCTGTTTCCATCACCAGGGCCGATCCTAGCCGGTGTGCAACGCGCGCACTGCACAAGGGTGGCCCAAACAAGGGGAGGCCGCATATCAATCAAGCAAAATTATGTACAATTTCTCAAAAGAAAGCTTAGAATAAGTCGAATAAATATTCTGAATTTTAAATAGTTATTGAAAAATCCAAATAAGTCTGGATTTCCTGATAGATAGCATAGTTTAAGAAATGCACTGTGTATTTTTTTATACAGGCCTTGAAAACTATACTAAGAAAGGTGATAGAGAACCGCCCTGTTTTTGCAGTGGAAATCGGACTAATCATATAATAATATAACAGGGTCTATTTTTTGTTTAATACTGAATAGTTAGAAATTTAACAATTTTTATGAATTTATTCCAAGAGTAAATGTAGCTATTGAAAGCAACATCCAGGAGCATTGTTCCGCGCATGGTACAGTCAAGAGATGAATTTCCATAGATTCAGATTTTTCAGTTAAGTAGAGTTTAAACTAAGTAATTTAAGTCTCCAGTCTCCAAATATAATCGATAAACAAAATTCCCGTAAGCTTAGTTTTAAGAAAAGATTCTTAGTGGTGGAAAACTACGAGAGATAGAAACTTATCTAGAAGTGAATTAGAAAAAATAATGTAGACCAAGAAGTCAGACGTCGCTTTGAAACGTTTTCCAAATAAGCAGAGGAAAACTCTATTACAGCATAAATACCTAGACTTACAAGCTTTTAAAGTACTTAGAATGAAAAAGTTTCATTCAGTTAGCTACAAATACTACAATAGTTATGTGAGTTAACTACAATACATTTTTTGAAATATCTTTCATGTACAGTCAAAATCGCTTAACAAGAAACTCTGATGGGACTGAAATATGTTTTCATGTTGACAGAAATTCGTGTTATTGCCAAATAAAAAAAAACAATGTATCAAAAATATATATTAAATTTATTAAAGTTTATTTTATTTAAATAGACATGCATACATGCATATATTTAACACAATTTTTTTTTTGAAAAACAAAGATTTTGGAAAAATAATCTTATTTATTTATTTTTTTGCTTTGTTTTCTTTAGCATATTGTCCATTTTGTCATTCATTTCATCACTGGAATGTTCATTTGCGCATACTTTTCATGATTCGCCTCATTTCGGATGTTATGGGAACAGGAGCTGCATTATTCATTTTCTTCGTCGGAATCTGCATCAAAGATATTTTTTGAACTATGAACGAACTAAAAAATGTCTTTGTCTGCCATAATTGGGGCTGTACAAACAATATCAACTACTGCAATGAATTATTCCGATAATATAATAGGACATTCCAAGCCGGCCGGTATTTTCCGTATTTTGTTCAATCCCAGAAAGGAAATCTTTTCGTGTGAGCAATTTTCGTTTCCTGTTAATAGAAAAAAATGCTTGGAAACACGTAGGAGTTTGTCGGGACCATTGCATTATTTCGTCTTAAGCATTTTCGCGTTAAACGCATTTCACTGTACGTTTTAAAATCTATTTTGCTCTAACTTTCATGTGAACGTTACTTAGAAGCAATCCTACTCCAATCTATCAGTCCCCGGTAGGCACATATATTTACATTAAGCAGAAAACATCCCGATGAATTTAACCGTTTGCGAAATTACAGGTTTACGCTTGAATAATTTTTGTAAGCAATGCCGTTTTCTTTTCCTGATGTGTGAACTCTTGTAGTGTTTTTTTTTAATTTTAACCACGATTCTGAGAAAAAGATGCGAGCGAACCAGATTTATTTATTTAGTTCAACCGATCTTTGACAGTGATAAATTACTATGAAATCCTCTTTTTTCAGTGATCGCAATAATGTTCACATTAAAAAAAAACTGTTTTTTATTTCCTACATACAATAGATTTCCTTTTTTATTTATTTTACGAATTGCTATTCGGAACGCTGACTATATTCTCCATAATAATGGAGTATCGTATTCTGAGAAATTTAAGACTAAGGAAAAAGGATCCGCATGAAGGACACGTTTATACCCCCCGAAAATTACGTGTACATTCAGCGTCCTCAGAAAGCCAGAAAAGTTATTTTGCAGTTAATTATTTGGAAGTCTTTGTAAAGGTCTGTGTGCCCGACGCGTCTAAAGGTATGGGAGAAATGAAAGGAAGACGAGCCATATATTCAAACAAAAAAATTTCGTGTATCAGTGTGAACACGCGGTAGAAGTTAACTTCTTTGGTTTGCATGTATTGAATTCTATAGTTAAATTTTATTTTTTAAAGTAATCTTATATATAATTAACAAATTTATTATAATTATTATTTCAAACTGTATTTAAGAAAATTAGGATGGAAAAGGTATAAGTATATAAACAAAATTTTCATTTTCAATACATAATACTAAAAAAAATTATTGTAATTCATCTTCTTGAGGATGAACAACTGAAGGAGACTCGCTAGTTGATTGAATGCGAACTTTTTTCAGGGTTCTATAATCTCGCATACGCTCAGCTGGCGTTTTTTGTACGTGTCGCTTTGATATCTTGACATGGTAATCCAACAAATTGATGCGATTTATTTAAATTATCCTCAGCTATTAAAATTTCATCATCTTGATGATGAACAACTGAAGGAGGATTGAGGGTAAATTTTTTTCTGGGCTTTTTCTGGGCTGGCGTTTTTCACCTTCGCGGTTCTTTTGTTGCGCTTGTGACATGTGATGCAATCCAAAATCTGACTGACTTGAGAATCCTGAGGGTGAACATGGATTGGAACGATTACAACGTTTTTTTATTTTTTTTATTTGGAATAACATTCTCAGTACATTTTGCCATTGTATAGCTTTTACTATTTTCAACTTTGTTCGCGCGTAGTATACACTTACTCACACGCAATCGATAGATAAAATTGTGATAACTGTACATGTGATGACGTCAGGTGCTGTAATAACTTTTTTTATATAAAAATTTTCATGAAAACGGTCCAGATTGGTACAAGTTATTAAAAAAATGTGAAATTTTCGGTTGTAAGACGTGAGTACAGGGCAGTGTCTGTGTAGAATACATATATACTTATAACAGTTTACATATATACAGCGAATATGATGAAAAAATTTTAAAATACAAATTAATGAAGCACTATATAACACTTTTACAACTATCAAATTAATTACACCGAAGCATATATCAAATTAATTACACCGAAGCATATATATGATTTAAAAACAAACTTCTTGAAATGGATTTAGAAATTCCTTTCGATTG
The DNA here is from genome assembly GCA_019973935.1 of Trichonephila clavipes. Lineage (NCBI taxonomy): Eukaryota > Metazoa > Arthropoda > Arachnida > Araneae > Nephilidae > Trichonephila > Trichonephila clavipes. The sequence goes on along the minus strand of BMAU01021348.1, from coordinate 931,999 downwards.
AAAATTTTGTGAACACAATCTTTTATTGCCAAACTGTTGGAAGAAATGTTGTGTTGCCACTAAATTTTAAGACAATAAATTTTTTGTATTATTTCCTTAAAAGAATTTTAAAACTTTATATCCAACAAACTTTCCTTAAACAGATTTTTGACAGATTTTGAACCATTTAAATGCCTACTTCCGGTATATTAAAGACTCAATTCCGATTTTTTAAAATTTATAAGATTGATTATAATTTGACATCTTGGTAACGTAAAAAAAAGTATGTTTCGCAAAGCTAAAAGAGGAAAGGCTTGTTAAAGCTGCTGTTGAATGATGAGAGGTGGTGCCAGCTCAGGTGTCGTCCTCGTCACTTGACTACAGTTCAAAAATACGACGAATTTTTAAGGACTTATTCTAAAAGAGAAAATCATGAACTTGTTTAGGATAAAATATCAATTCATTATTGTGAAAGGAAACTGAAAGGGAATGATTTAGAACCATTTTTATAAAAGCGTATCAAATTTGACTCATTTAAAAAAAAATCGTAAGAAATAAAAAATATTATTATGTTGTAAAATAAATATGCCATATCATGGCGAAAAAAAATTATCTTTCCGATTCTGTAATTATTTTTTGTCTGAGATAGATAGTATGAATTAGATGGCATTTTTAAAAACGTGGGGAAAAATTCGGAACTTCTTTCATTTCTACCTTACGTTCATCGCGTAACCGTAATTGGTAGCGCGTAACGAAAATTTTTCCCTACCGTGCCATAAGAAGTTAACTTCAATAAAACTCAATTTATTCACAGTACCAACAACAACAAAAATTAAATTAACCGAAGTTAAGAGATGCTCCGAATTATCAAGTATGGAAAGCAATTAACGAGGTACGCGAGATATGAGAAGAATTTAAATAATTAGAACATTTACGTCTATTCAATAGCTTTTACCTCCTAGGGGTACCTAATCTAGCTTAATTCTAAAGTGACAGATCGTCAGCTTAGATATTAAAATATCAGCAATTAAATATCTACTTCAAGTTTAATTAACCACTGCTCCCATTAGCAGTCTACCCTATCTCTCTTTTCTAACCTGAAAATTTCAACTTCATATACAAGTCTTAATTTGCATGGCCACTTCTTCTTCAGGGGGGGAAAGCTTTATATAATATAATAATTTTTAAAGACCCAATATTTCCCAAGAGGATTAGTATTTTGAGAACACGCGCGCGGATAGACTCGTCACCTCTTTTTAGAACTGACTTACACATACTTTCCGTTACGCGAGGCCGTGTAGGGCAGCGATGCACGTTAGATTGGTCGAGAGCTGAAACGTCCTCCCTTTGGTGTGGCGTGGTAGTTAGGAGAGGGGGCAGCTCAGGTATCGTCCACGTCACTTGACCATGGTTCAAAATTACGTGGTCCGTCGCCAAAAGCCCTCGTTTAGTTGTATATAGTGTGACGTTAATATTCACTCACACACCCGTTACACGAGAGTTATGGTTTAGTACCTTTTTTTTATTAAATTATATTTTCTGGGTAAATACAGTTATTTTATATTTCTAGTTGTAAAATGTCTATGTTTATTTCAAAGGAGTATTTTTGTTTGTTTATTATATAATTAAAGTATTTTGTCGCTATTATGACCTATAAGCTGGCCAAAAAAATAATGTTTTACTTTTTACTTTAATACAGGTAGATGAGTCTATAGTTTCAACGTTAAGTATTAGTCAAAATATGAAAAATTCTCTATAGGGGCGGCACATTAGGTCTTTGTACGAAGGCGGTCGACACCCTAGGATCGGCCCTGGGCATCACAACAACTTATCACCAGGCAACAACATTGAAACGCAATTTGTGTATGAGAAGCCGACTGAACAATTTCCTCATGTAAACACATTGTAGGTGTCACTACCGGCACCTGCTTTGCCTGATTGCGCTGAAAAGCTAATTTTTTGCACATATCGCAGTACCTTCTTCCTGACGTTTAAATGTCACGTCTGTAACATATTCCCTTCTTGGTGTAGCTATTTCAATGGCCAGTAGTGTATATTATATCATTGTAAATGTGTATTTTTCATCATCTCAAAATATATTTTGTTTCGATTCCTTTCAGTTATTTAATAATTTTTCAAATCTTTCATTTTTGACTGACTTTTCGATATGCTTGAGCCTCCCTGGTAGGATTATCCCCTAGAGGGGCAAGCTCCACAGTTTGAGAAACGCTGCGTTAGTAAAAAAATCAGTGAAATCGTGGAATTTGCAGTCCCAATACATAATGATGTGATTGGAGGTATATCAACAGATGTGTTTTTAGATATCTGGAAGAACCATATATATATATATATATATATTCTGAGGTAGCTCAGATCGCAATAATCGTGACCACACATATTCGAGTTGAAATTCGAATCGTGCTCAGCATTGGCAAAATGGTTTTTGAAGGACAGAGATGCATTATTATTGTGTGTGTAGTTACATTTCTTCATAGCTTAACATTCCATCATCAATCACCCATCCTATCTTCAAATAGAGTCGCAGGAATTCAAATCAAATTAATTTGAAAACATGTTGGAGGGGAATTTCGTGAGGATTGTCTTTGAATGTCTGGAACCGGTGAATATATTTCAAATGAATTCCTGCAGGTGCTATGATAAGATTTCAAGTTCCAAGGCTTGCAATATTTCAGTCATTTTTTAAAAATATTGTTACCGAAATCAAACTAGTTTTCTTTTAAGAAATTTTGCTATTTATATATCTAAACTTTATTTTTTTTATCACTCTCGACTTTAATTCGACCAGGTTTTGCTATAAATGAAAGATATGCAAACATTTTTTAAACATTGACGCATTTTTTTATTTCCAATGCACCTGGCAATATAGAGAAATATCATGCCATCTTTATGCAATGCAGAGATCCTAAAGTGATAAAAATATAATTATATTGATGATAGATACACAAAACAATAATTTACACTGACAAGTCTGAAATACAAAGAAAAACTACTCAAAAAGTTATCAGGAAAGGATAACAGTTATATAGAGAGGCGAAAGCAAGATCAATTTTACTTAAAAGCTCTCTAGCCTCCCAGTATTTTGAACAAAATCTTTACTGTTTTCAGAGAGCGCTCAGCAGACGAGAGACCCAGACGCAACCGTACCGGGTATTAACTCTGGAGTCTGTGCATTGTAGCTAGAAAACAGGTAGCTGCTTCTGGGGTAGTTTGCGAGGTTTCTCTTCATGTCCTTGTTCTATCTTTTCTTGTGATTGTTGCTTAGCTTTGAAGATCAAATGGATTTTTGTTGATACAGACTTCAAATCGACATTTGAGACTTGAGTAATATGGCATTACCTTTTTGCCAGCTCATCTATTTTTTTTAAACATTTGATATACATTTTGTAATTTTCAATGACTTTAATATTGTTATCTGATATGTCATGTTTAATCCATTGAGAATTTTTAAACTTAAATTTGAATTATTTTACGCTCTTCAATGTAAACTTTTTAAAAGTCTATTTGTGCTTCAATAAGACGTGTATACAGTTAAATCGTTCCATTGAACCAAATTTACAAATCTTTGGAAGGAGGTGATAGGATGATGAGCTACTTGCAAGATTCAATACCAAAATTTGATTGAAGAACATGTACACTCTGTTAAAAAGTAGGATACTTAAATTTTGCATAAATCTGTAGCTAAACTGTATTCTATATTGAATTAAGCTTATCAATACTGAAACTCAAACTCAGTGGCACAACAGCCCACTAGGGCCAGGGCCTACTGTGCACACATCAGTATACGCGACCATTGGGCGCTGATGTGCATGAGCAGATGTCCCGATCAGGTGGTCAGACTGAATCAATACCCCCAGTGTTTAAGTCCCCAAGCAAGATTGGTACTCATTTATCGACCCACTGCAGTAGCGATGAAAGGCTGAGTCGACTCTGGAATAGAACCTGGATCTGTGGTGTGGAAGCACGATACGCTACCTCTCGACCATTGGGCCTTCAAACTTATTAGTGTTTCTTCTAATAATAGCTCCCTAGGATAAATATGAAAAATTATTATTTATCACCTACATTTTTAAAAAATGTGTTATATACCTACTCATTTCTACATAGTTAGGATAAAAAGTAGAAATTCGGTGTAATGTTCATCCACAACCCATAATAGAAGGTAAGATGGGGGTAATTATATTATTTTCCTTCGTAACATATTTAGAAATCTCACTTTTGTACTGCAACTTTTTTTCTACTGTAGAATGTCTAAAAGAATACTTTTGAATGTCTTTCAGAAAGAGCGAACCTTAGCCTATGGACATTACGAGTGATTACATAAAGTTCGTCGCAATGGGATTTCTACCATTTGATGAAAACAAAACAGTCATGGGAGCAAGAAGTGGACAGAGAAAATCCCTCAAAAAACAATAATACTCGTGTAGGAATAAATTTTCCCTGCAACTTACTAAATAAATGCAGAACTAATATATGTCTCCAGGCAAATTGTGCACAATAACATATAAAATATTCCAAACTTTCCAGCTTGAAAAGAAAAAAAAATCATCCGAGAAGTGGTGAAAAACAGACATAGCCAAGGATTAAACAAATATCACATATCATGGAGCACTAAATGAAATTCTGTCACATTCTCAGACAAAAAGAAATTTCATATAGAGGGTACTAATGGCTTTCAATACTATTGGCATAATATTAAGGATGACGAAAAGATGTTGACTGGACTCCAAATAAGAGGAAGATTGATGGTGTGATTAACAGTTGGCTTTGGAGGAAACACTACACTCTGTCTCAAGAGATGTGCTGCAAAAAGTAAAAGGGCAATCAATTGAAAAAAAAAAATTATTGTAATACACTGCTGGGGGCACGTAAATGCAACACCAAGAAAGACAAGAGATAGCACAACAAAATTTATTTTGTAGATAACACGTTAACCAAGTATCAAATGATAAAATTTATAGACTTCTGTGAAGTGTGGTTCCTGCTAGAATCAGTAGCCAGCGTAGCCGCCATTGCTGGAGATCACCGCTGCCACACGCCTCGGCAGTGATTCGAAGAGCCTTTGGATGTGTTCTTGCGGTACAGCAGACCAAGCAGCTTCCACACGTTGCCAAAGTTGATCTGGTGTGGCAGCGGGGGGTGTAATCTGGGACAATCATTAAGCAACCATGGACCACATGTTTTCTATCGACAAAAAAGATCCGGAGAGCGAACCGGCCAGGGAAGCAATTCAATCTAGTGATTGACAAAAAACCTTTGGACAATGCGTGCAACGTGTTGTCGTGCGTTATCCTGTTGAAATATGGCTGTGGCCAAGCCCTGAAAGTAAGGAAGGACAACTGGATCCAACACCTCGGAGATGTAGCGTTGGCTGTTTAAAGTACCGGCAATGCATACTAGAGGAGTGCGAGAATGATATCCAATACCGCCCCATATCATAATACCCTGTGAAGGACCAGTGTGGCGGTGCATAACGCAGCTGTTCAGCATCCTCTCTCCACGGTGTCTCCAGACTCGAATCCGACCATCGTGGTATTGCAGACAGATGCGTGACTCGTCAGTAAAGACAACTTGGCGGCCACCATTGGTGGCGGAGACGTCTGTGGTTCTGCGTCAAGGGTAGACCAAGCAATGGACTCCTTGCGGACAGACCACTCTGCTGAAAATGGCGTCGAATGGTACGCGCAGACACTGAATGATGCGTTACAGGCTCAATGGGCTGTGCTATGGTTTGTGATATGACTGAGCGATCCGTCACTGCCCTGTGCACAATTTGCCTGTCCTCTCGTGAAGTGGTGCATTGAGGTGGATACGATCGACTACGTCGATCCGTCGTACCTTCCTGCATCCAGCGGTCGCATATCCGCTTTACAGTTGTTTGGTTTCGTCCAACACGACTATCGAATTTCCTGAAAGATAATCCATAATCTCGGTAGGCCACTATTCTTCTGTAGAACTCGGATACTTGTTCAAAAGCTGATCGCTGTTTTCTATGAGACATAACTGATCGTTTTTTGAAAAAACCATAAGAAAAACACAATTGCCGAACTTGAAATCGTCGAAATTTCCAAGCCTTAAATAGCGGTTTGAGGTGGCGCCACAGGTGCGCGTTATGATAGTCTGCGCTGAAATTCTAATCACTTGCATATCCCACCTCCGCTAAAGCATATTGTAAATTTCATGTTATTCGCATGCTTCCTTCAGGGTGTTGCATTTACGGTGGCCAACAGTGTACAGTGAAATTTTCGCAGGTTGTTGAACCGAAGAAAAGGTAATGTCGTGAAAATAACAGAAGTAAATATTAAATAGTTTTCAAATAGTAAGTATATATAATGTCAATAACAGCTTGGAAAAAATGTTTAGCTGCAAACATTTATCAATAAGGCGTGTGACCCCATCTACTGGAGGTACAGAACTAGCAGCAATGATTCACACCAGTAATAAAGTGATGAGTAACAATTTGGGGGAATCTTAGCCCATTCTCAAGGGAGACATTCTTAAGGTTTCAGGGAGCATCGCAAATACAGAAAGATGTCTCCCGAGCATATCTCAGACAAGCTCTATTGCAGGGATGGCGAACCAATTTCATGCGTGCCAAGAATGGCACGCGGCACAATAATTTGGGCACGGCACCGATCAAAATAGCTTGCATTTTAGTCCAAAACAACTAAGTTCACAATAGAGTAATCCCCATGAGGAATCTCATTCGTGCTTTTGACACTAAACTGTATGTTTTCATAAACGATATTATTACGTACTAGAAACTACAAGTAATTCCCAAACTTGAAGAACATATCAAATATTTAGATACACATGAGAAACCAGACGAGGAAAAAATTATTGAAGAATTTATTTCCGTAATTTATTCTTCATTCAAGGAATTTTTAACGAGATGTTCTCAGGTGAAATAATTATTGGAAACGTCAAGTTTATTATGTATCCTGATAAGATTTTATTTAATAAACAAAACTTATCCTCAATGTACTGGCTGGAAATTGAAGAATTTGATATGCAAGTGATTGATTTTTAGTATAGTTAAATATGGAGTCAAAAATTTATTGAAACAAGGAAAAAGTTGGAATTGATATGTAGTAAACATGCCAGAGTAATGAAAGTGTGTGTGTGTGTTAGAAAACTTGGAATTCGAGTCTAGACACATTGAACTGCTTGAAGAATGTGACTTATATTATAACCACATTTTCATCTACCTATGCCTGCGAGTCCTTATTTTCATAGATAAATAACATTAAAGCTTCGCTTAGAGACCGTTTTACGGATGACTCTATTTCAGCATGCATTCTACTAAAAGTAACATCATGCATTTCTATTATAAGTTTTTTGCCATCTAATCTGCAATATCAAAAGTCACACACACACTAATGTTGCCTTATAGTTTAAATTACACATCTAACTAAAAAAATTTACTACTCGACAGTGTAAAATTTTTTTGTAGTGATAAAGAGTTTTTAGTATTTTGTTTTATTTTTTTTCCAATCATCACGTCAAAATGATTTGACGCCACGTCTATACCTCATTAAACATTTTTTTTGAAAAAATGACACGCTGGTCCCTAAAGGTTAGCCACCCCTGCTCTATTGGAATTAAGTGGGGCCATTCGAAGCTATGTAGGAGTTGACAACGCGAGCTTACCTACGTTATTATCTCTCCACATGGTGAGAAGTGGGACGTCCCGATAAACGTCACTGAACATTAGTTGGGCCGCCGCCTTGCCAAAACCATGTCAGCAATAGCTATATGTTTCGGGGATATTATGAGCTGGAGTTTCTATATCAGTCTGGAATCGTTGCTTCCACAGACTCATCGGTGAAAAATGCATTGGCTAATTGCTGTGGTCTCCAATGCATACGATCCAGAAACCATTAGAACTGTAGTGAATGGCATCGCCTCTCCAACCAATCAGCGTCAAGCAAATGACGCAATAATGTTTTGCTGCTCTGTTCTTTCTCTAGATGTACAAAAACTTCGCTATGTAAAGTTGTGTATTGTGCGATTAAATGCTTTGTGTCACATCCTAGTCTATTCAGTATATTTTAGAATAGTCACACCAAAACCAAACATCGGGTAGATGTCAGCCCTGCAATAAGAAATAACGAATCGTGTAGCGGTGAGTTCACGTTTTATTTTTTGGTGCCCGAATGCGGGGCGCGGTTTTGGTTCGTAGTTTATTTTCGTGAGTTTGAAAGAAAATATGGATATGACACAATTAAAAACACAACGAAAATAACTGCGTACGTCGTTTACGCTGAGTACTAAAGTTATAGAAGAGGAACTTATGAAAGAAGTTCCTGATGTAGATCAACTTTCGATTTTAAAAATGCAAGTTAGCGACAAATTTTCGCGTTTAGAAAAATGCCAAAGAGATATTTCGAATATAATCCTGAAAGAGGAAACCGACGATCTTGCTCAGGGCTGCCCAGCCCAAATCGGTTGGTGAGCCACGTAAAAATTTACTAAACTCAGGTGTGGACCGCACATATCAAAATAAAAAAAATATTCAAAATATTTTACTATCGTACAGCATTCAAAATATGATATAATCAACATTCAATTATTGATATGATCAAAAAACACCAAGTTTACCTTTTACTGGATCACAATCACAACAAAGTTGAAAGTCGACCTATTGCACTTGTTGGTGGAAGAATATCTCTTAACCTACAAGGTTCTTATCTACAGTAGATTTATGCTGCCATCTGAGGTTACGTAGTATGACAACTATATGCGTAACATCTTCACATTTTATACTTGTGTTACAGTATGTTTGCATAAAATTTATTTAGATTTTCAAAATTTTTATTTCAAATGCAAAAAAGCAATTAAGTAAAGAACAGCTTTGTAATTATTACACTGTTTGTCAAAAAAAGTTTTCTTTCTGCCCGATAGCCAAATGTTTAGTTTCTTATTGTATGATATTAGTTATTGCACCGTGATTAAATATATATCATACAATGAAAGAGTTACATAATTTCAGAAGGTTAAAATATTAAACATTTTTATTCTGCTTCCGTAATTATCTTTCATTTCTACTAGCTGGTCTGACAGTCCTGAGGCAATTCATTAAATCCATCATCGTATTCTTTTATTGCCAAATAAAACAAGAAAAAGACTCTACTAATCTGAACTTAAAAATATAGACATAAATTATTTCTCTGACAAATAGAACTAAATACACTACTCACTCTCAGCGAAGTTCTCGTTGAAAGAGGAATAACACACCCAAGCTCATCTGATTTTCTTCATCCATCAACACCTGTTATTACAATTGCTTGGAAGTCAAATGATGGAACAGAATTATTTCGGTAAAAACTGCACGGGGAGAGGTGGGGGTGGGTTAAAACACGATATTTTCGATTCAACCGTCTCTAGTCCAAATGTCTAAAATAATATAAACAGAAACTTCAATTGGGCCGCAAAAATTCTCCAAATGTGCCGTGGGTTGGGCATGCCTGATCTAGCTTATGAAGAGGACTTTATGAAAGCCGAAATGTACAGAGATAGATTTTCGGAACTTTGTGCAAAAATAGAAAGACTGTCTATTAAGGAAACAGAAAAAAAGAACTCCCTGAGAAAAGAAAATTCAAACTGCCGAAAACTGAACTGAAAAAATTTGACGGCAATGCCAAGGAATACCTGACGTTTTGGTGTCAATTGAAAAAAATTCATGAAGATGAAAGTCTGCCAAATGAGGACAAGTTTCAATACTTGCTACAGGCCGTCGTCTCAAACTCAAAGGCGGCTCGAGTTGTCGAGAGTTTTCCCGCAACAGCGGACAACTATCCAAAAGCAATAACCCAACTGCAAGAACGTTTCGGGAGAGAAGATCTACTTGTGCAGATCTATGTAAGAGATTTACTGTCGATGGTAATGAGAAACGAAGCCACCGGACGTTCTAAAACAGATCTCCCAGCGTTATATGGAAGCGAAGATTCGAGCTCTGGAGAGCCTAGGGTGGACACAGGACAAGTATGGAGAGTTTTTGAGTCCTTTGGTTTAGTCCTGTCTCCCAGAAGAAATATTATTGGCGTTTGAAAGAAGCAAGAATTTCAAAGCGGATACTCCTGGTGAAGGCCAGACTTCGAAATTATTAATGAACTTTCTTAAAGAAGTTAAAAATGACGAAATGGTTGAACTCGCTAGGGATAATTTTTCAGCTCCTATCAGTCAAAAGAAGAAAGAGGTCAACAAACTGGATAAGTTCCCCTCTGAAGCTGCGTTGGTAAGCACACATGATAAGAATGACACAGGTAAGCGAAATTTATTATGTACACTCAGGAACATTGAAAATAGCGACCCAAGAAAGAAGCTAAGTACAATCGCGAAAATTTGCGAATAAGTACAGTGTAATGTGATATGCAAATGATCCAAGATTTGTGTCAATACGCATGCTCATACACGCCGAGGTGGCGCTACAATCAGGAAGAGGGTGCTATATAAGCCAGCGCAAATTCGAAGTATCATAAACGTGACGATTACCTGCCGATTGTGGGAAGACTTTGGTAAGCCAAACATGCCAGGTAAACGTGCTAGAAGACATTTCTCACAGTTAAACTAGTGTGAGAGCGGCCTGATCGTCGGGATGAAATCTGCAGGCTGGTCGACGCGCCGTTTTACTGGCCAGGTGGATCGTTCAGAGTGTGCCGTTAGAAAATGTTGGGAGCAGTGGACACGAGAAGGTACCCACGTACGGAAAACCGGGTCTGGAGCGACCAGAAAAACCACGAGGAGAGAGGATCGAAGGATCGTGCGGCAAGCACTTGTGGACCCCTCAGTGACTCGTTCAACGATACGAGCAGACGTAGGCGTAGCAATAGTTTCACAAACAATTTCCAGACACCGTGCAGAAGCAAATCTTAAATCCAAGCGCCCTTTCCGTGTACTCCCTTTAACACCGGAACATCGGCAACTGCGTCTACAGTGGTGCCAAGCCAGATCACAGATTGGCAAAATGTTGTGTTAAGTGATGAATCCCGATTTGTTTTGGGGACAGATGATAATCGTTTACGGGTGTGGAGGTGCCCTGGTGAGCGGTACAATTCCCCACACACTGTTCTACGTCACACTGCCCGCACAGCTGGTGTAATGGTCTAGGGGGCCATAGCCTATGATAGTCGGTCCACTTTAATTGTGATGCATGGAACCTTAACGGGCCAACGTTACGTTGAATATATTCTTCGACCCCATGTAGGACCTTTCCTAAATGGTCTCCCAGGGGCAATTTTCCAGCAAGATAATGCTCGTACGCATACAGCAAGAGTTGCTCAAGACTTCCTACGTCATTTTCAGACTCTTCCATGGCTGGCCCGCTCCCCCCTGTACAGCACGTGTGGGATCAGCTAAAACGGCAGATGCCATCGTGTCACTCTGTACATGATTTAGAGTTGGCTGTTCAAGATTTGTGGGCCCATCTGCCTCAGGACAACATAAGGTGTCTAATCAACTCAATGCCGGACCGTGTGGTGGCATGTATTGCAGCTGGAGGTGGACCAACGCACTGTTGAAGCTGTCCAGTATTTGTGTCGTTGCACACCCGGTATTCGTTTAATTGTCTTGTTTTTGAGATCAAGTGAATTTCTCATGTATGTCATTGTGTGTATTAAATTTCATTTCATTCGGATGCTTTCTTCTCGGGTCGCTATTTTCAATGTTCCTGAGTGTATATTTTGCAATAAAAAACACTCCTCCAAGGACTGTTTAGAAGCTAGAAAAATGACTTTTGATGAAAAGAAAAAATGTGTATTAAGAATTAGAGCCTGCTTTGGCTGTTTTTCATTTTTCTAAGTACTCTAAGGTAAAAAATTCATGTTTATATTGTGCCAAACCGCACCATTAAGTAATGTGTGATCAAGCGAAAAGCAACGTTAATCAGACATCTGATAGTATTGAAACGAATTCATTATCTAACAGTTGTGTGTAATAAAACTAATGTGCTTCTAATGACTTTAATTGTTAAAGTTTGTGCTAATAATACAATAATAAAATGTAGAGCTTTGCTCTACAGTGGATCTCAATACTCTTATATCTCAAAACATGTTATTCTGAAATTAGGTAATCAATCGAATGATAAGATTAAAATGTAGCATTAGCTTTTCGGGGGGAGAGATTAATGAATTGAATAGAAGGGGGATTATTTTGTCTGATCTTGAAAATGAGTATTGCAAAATAGATATTTTGAACGGCGTGAATGTAGCTGGCTTGTTATTTATGGATGGTTGCATTGAATTGCAATCGGGTCTGTTTTTATTAAAAACTCGTTTGGGTTATGTTTTGCCTGGAAATCGGGAAGTATTTGAAAAATATAATGAAGAGTATGATACTGTTTTAAATGTTATTTCTTTATTGGTTACAGAATTGCTTGTTAATGAATTGAGGAATCTCGAAAGCATTGGAATTTTTGACCCAATTGAAAAGTTAAATGAAAAAAATGAGCATTTAAAGGTGATTGAAGAATTTAAAAACAGTATGAAAATTCTACCGGACGGTAGATACAAACTTTGTTTGCCCTTTAAATTGGAAGCAATATATTTGTGTTTCAACAAAGATCTGACATGGAAGGGACATAGAAAGATGTGTGAACGCGCTCAACGAAATGAGATTCTAGATGATTATAAAGTTGCAATTAAAGAATGGGAAGAATTAGAAATTATAGAAAAAATTCAAGAGAAAGGTGAACATTCATATTTTTGTCGCATCGACCAATTGTGAAAGACGATAACATTACAACTAAAATATGACCAGTTTTTGACGCGTCGGCTCGTGTAAATGGCCTGAGTTCACTAAATGACGTATTGTATAAAGGTCCAAATTTAATTGAGCAGATACCAGATATTTAGACAGGTTTCGAAGGTATCCGATCGGACTTTCTGCCGATATTGAGAAAGCATTCCTTCAGCTGGGAATTACCCCTAATCATAGAGATTTTTTAAGATTCTTTTACCCTGACGAGGGTGAGGAAATTGTTTATCGTCACTGCCGAGTGGTTTTTGGCGTATCGTCGCGTCCCTTCTTGTTAGCTGCAGTGCTTGCGCACTTGTTGAAAAATGTGCCAGCAGATGATACTCAACAGGCTCTAAGTTAAAACTTTCGTTTTATATAGATAATTGCATTACAGGGGTGAATAATGTTGCACAACAAAAAGAATTTATTTTAAGGTCTAAGGAAATTTTGTCACGTGGGTGTTTTAATTTACGTAATTGGGAAAGTAATGTAGAAAGTAAGCCCATATCCAAAAGTACAGGTACAACGAAATTATTAGGGATAATTTGTGATCTTTATAATGACACTCTGAAGTGTAAATTTGACTTTGAAAGTTTATCAGTGGAAACTAAAATAACTAAAAGACTTATTTTAGCAACGGTCCAAAACATTTTTCGTTCCAATAGGTATGTTGTGTTCTGTGACTCTAACACCCAAAATATTGTTGCAAAACACATGGAAATTAAAATTACCTTGGAACTCATCTTTGCCAGATGAGATAGTGAAACCCTTTTTTAAATGGTGGAATGAAATTAAGATACTTTCAGATGTGGAAATTCCTCGTTATTTTGAAATTAATGATAGCACACAAATGCATGTTTTTGTTCATGCATGTAAAGAGGCCTATGCTACTTGCATATTTTTTAGATCAAACACTTCCCAGGGTGTGAAAGTTGCCCTTATTAGGGCAAAGGCGAGAGTAGCTCCATTAAAGTAGGTAACAGTCCCCAGATTAGAGCTGATGGAGTATTGCATTGGTGCCAGATTAGGACCTTCGGTACAGGAATCTCTTAATATCACTAAAATGGAAAATGTTTTTTGGAGAGATTCAATGGTGGCATTGTATTGGCTGAGGGAAAAGGGAGGTTGGTCTGTTTTCGTTTCGAATAGGATTAAAGAAATTAAAAATCTCTTCTCTAATAGTGAATGGCGTCATGTACCTGGGAAAATTAATCCAGCCGATTTAATTTCTCGAGGATGCTCACCTAGTCATTTAGTTGAGTCACATTGGTGGGAATGTCCATTGTGATTGGTAGAGTCACCAGATACTTGGCCCATAACAAAGTTGCCTGATTATGATACTTCTGAAATTTCATTGGAAAGAAAAAAAGTTAAATTGTGCAATTTAAATCTGTCGGAGGAAATGTTGCCATGATATACTAGGAAATTTTCAAAATTTCATTCAATCTTAAGATTAGTTGCATGGGTTCTTAGATTTCTTAATAATGTTAGAAGCAGAAGCTGTGACAGAAAGAAAGGACAATTATCTTTGGATGAGTCAGAGAGTGCTGAGATCCAGCTGATCCGATCTGTTCAAGCTCAGAGCTTCACAGATGAAAAGTTAACTTCAAACTTGAGTGTATTTAGACATGATAACAACATCATTCGTGTGAAAATGCGAATCACTGAATGCATAGATGCACCTATCTTTCATTCGCCAATCTTACTGCCTAACAATTGTATATTTACGTAAAGACTTGTAGAGCATTTTCTTTTAAGGAATCATCATGCAGGGATGCAGTTGCTTTTAAGCATAATACGTAAACATTTGGATAATATGTGGTAGAAGAACTGTTTGAAAGATATGGAATGCCTGTGTTAAATGTCGAAGATTTAAAAGTAAATCTCCAATGACTGATCCTGTTTCTCTACCATCTGATAGAGTAAAAGATACCGCAGTGTTTGAAGTGGTAGGTGTAGATTTGGCTGGTCCCCTGTACGTCAAACGGGGTGATAAGGTTTGGATTGTCCTCTATACCTGTACCATCTATCGTGAGTTGCACCTCGAATTAGTTTACTCTCTTTCGGCTGATGCCTTCCTATTGTCTTTTCGTCGTTTTGTGGTCAGACGAGGAAGACCTCGAATAATATATTCTGACAATTGCACAAATTTCAGAGGTGGCTACAACGAATTAGTTGATAGCAATTGGAACGAAGTATCTTGATATGCAGATATACAACGTATAACATGGAAATTTATACCTCCCACAGCTGCCTGGTGGGGAGGCTTGTGAGAACGGTGAAAGAGCTTCTCAAGAGAACCTTAGGGAAGACCATATTTACGTACGAAGAATTGCTATTTTATGCGAATGTGAAAAATTAGTCAATTCTCGTCCATTGACATATCGGTCTGAAGATATGCAGGATCTAACTCCAATTACGCCCGCAAGGTTCCTGTTTGAAATACCAACTGCCGATACTAAAGATTTAAATGTCCGGGATGCTAATCCCTTTCGGAAAAGATTGAAATTTAGAGCCAAAGTAATTGAGGAGCTAAAAAAGGAAATTCAGAAATGAATACCTTGGACAATTCATTCAACGACAAAAACAACATCCTCAGTCGTCGAACATTCAAGAGTGGGTGATATAGTTCTGATCGGGGACGACTAAAAAAAACGTCTTCAATGCCCTTTAGCTCGTGTAATAAAATTGATTCCAGGGAAGGATGAACTGGTGAGAACTGTTAAACTAAAGACTCAATCCTGTACTTTAATTCGTCCAATTCAACGTGTGTTTCCGCTTGAAGTGAGTGGGAATTATGTAACAAGTCTACTGCTCCAAAAAGGTTCAACAGACTGATTCGTTCGTGAGCTATCCAAATCCTGATACTTTGAAAGCTACTGAGAAACCTCAGGTGACCAGATGTGGTCGTACCGTGAAGAAACTCGACAAGCTGAACTTGTTGACTCTAACTGATGTTTTTGACTTAGCTATCCAGCTTATCAAAAAGGGAGGAGGGATGATGTTGTGAATGGCATCGCCTCTCCAACCAATCAGCGTCAAGCTAATGACGCAATAATGTTGCTGCTCTGTTCTTTCTCTAGATGTACAAAAACTTGGCTATGTAATGTTGTGTATTGTGTTTTGTGCGATTAAATGCTTTATGTGTCACATCCTAGTCTATTCAGTATTTTTTAGAATAAATACATCAAAACCAGACATCGGGTAGATGTCAGCCCTGCAATAAGAAATAACGAATCGTGTAGTGGTAAGTTGACGTTTTAGGAACCGAGCTCTTCTGTGAGACGACGTCAATGGCGCTTGAACTGATGGTGATGACTTTCATGAAAACAGTCTTTCGGGATCTCTATATTCCTGTGATGATATCGCAACGCTCGAAGAAAGTTGAACTCGTCGAATAACACCAAGCTTGTCTACACCGGTAATGGTCCTCGGGAGCTTTTGGAACCATAGGACGTCCACACCAGGCCTTCGTGACATTTTGATAGCAATTCCACAAGCAACTGCTGATCGACATTTAATAACACATTGAGGGAGGCTAAAGGCTATAGGATTCGTAGTACAGCAATCTTCCGAGTCAAATTATTAAATCTACATGGATTAAAGATTAAAAATTTTAAATTATTCTTTTGTATTAAATTAAAATTTACGTAGTTGCATCATTCTTGAATTTATATCATTATTCCAAAATTTAAAATTGATTCTTTTGTAAAAAGTAACCATTCAAATGGAAAAAAAAAATATTGTCAAATTTAATGGTGAGAGAGATGGAAATTTTTAAGGGTATTAAGACCAATAACCAGGGGGTAGGGTATCTTTATGCTACAAACTAAAAACCTGTTGGCTTACAAAGGGGTTGAATCCCCAAGCCCTATCCCTGTGTATGCATCTGGATAAAACTCGGATGAGAATTAATAAAAATCGAGGAAATAACAGATGATTCAGTATGAAATTTCAGAACAAAAAGTTGACTTTTTTACAGCATTTATCATACATGTCAGAAAAAGGAACTTAAGTTTCCGATTTTTTTTCCAAAACTGAATTTTTTAAGTATATGCAATTATAATAAATTATTGATATTTATATATATTAAATCTATTTCTTCCATTAATACCTTTAAGAACATACCGTAAAATATACGCGCACCTATACTTTCAAGCAGCATTTTTCAATTTTTAGGTTTATTCGGCGTTTAACTCGCACTCCCTTTTTTAGAAGGAATCTGAAATGTATATGTGCAGTTCTATTACGTTTCGAAGTAAATTAGTAGAGGTATTACACCAAGATTTTTTCAAAATAACATTCTCTCTAATTACAACCCCTTTCACTTCATTAGGCATATCCCTTCTTTTAAATAAACAGTGTTTCTATCTATTCTTGAAGCTATCATTTTGTGATCGCGCACCCATACATTTCCATCTCATTGTTTCACGTCAAACACTGAAGTGTACGGATTTTGACAGCCAACAAGTGCTGCCATCTACAGTTAGATTAACGAAATAAAAAGACAATTGGATAGATTTTTTTAGTGCACAACTAATTTTTGTACATTTTTTGATATTTTTCTTTAATTTTTAAATTTTTCTATAAGACTCCCTCTGATAATTTTTTGATGCATTAATAGTATTTTTCAAGTAATGGAAGTTGGTTAGAATGAATTATTTTTACAGCCTTGAATTTCTGCGTATTATTTATATTAATTAAAACCTTACAAAGATTCTAGGTTGTAGATATCTTGATTTATTTTTTTTAACATTTGAAAAGAGTTTGTAGTAATTGCTATTCAAATTACTCTGCTGACAAATTAATTCATTAATAACCACTTTAAATTTTAAAGTAAAATTATTATGAAATATATTCCAACATCAAAAATTTTTTATTCCTGTTAATAATTAGATGTTGAGAAAAAATATTTATTGAAAACTCTTTTACGAAAGTTCCTACATAAATTTTTTTTAATATGTTAATAATAGTTACATCAACAGGAGTTATAAAGACACAAGTTGCTT
The DNA here is from genome assembly GCA_019973935.1 of Trichonephila clavipes. Classification (NCBI taxonomy): domain Eukaryota; kingdom Metazoa; phylum Arthropoda; class Arachnida; order Araneae; family Nephilidae; genus Trichonephila; species Trichonephila clavipes. The sequence continues at coordinate 914,258 of BMAU01021348.1, read as the reverse complement.
ACATTTTTGCTCCCTAGATGGCAACCCCAAAAAAGCTTATTTTCATAGACTGGAATTAATGACTATTTCTCAATGCATTCAATTCTTCTCCAAGTTTCTCTATCGATTCTGGAGTAAAATTGTTTTTGTCATTCAAATGACCAACTCTATATGTGACTGAGTGAATATTAACGTCGCACTGTTCAGCTACACGAGGGCTTTTGGCAACGGACCACGTCATTCTGAACCATGGTCAAGTGACGTGGACGACACCTGAGCTGGCACCCCTTCTCCCAACCACCACACCACACCAACGGGAGGACATTTGAGCTCTCGACAGATTTAACGTGCATCGCTGCCCTACACGGCGGGTCTTTAGTAGTACTGGGCTCCAACTCATGACATGATCCGATCCCTAGACCCCTGGGCTACCGCAGCCCGCTCATTCTGTGAGAGCTCCGTGTTGAAAAAGCTTTTGATCATCCAAAAATCTGCCGTGACTTCCTAAAGATCCCTCAAAGCATCAACTGACCCCGTGGATAGAATACAACTTTTTTCAATTGCCGCTAGATATATGGATGTGTGTGTTTTGAAGAACTAATAAAAAGCCAATTGTTTTTTCATTTTGGGTATAAAATAATAGTAATTAGCAAAAGGGCTCATTCAATAAACGTGCCACACTTTTTACGTATCATCCAACAGGAACTCTTAAAATTCGGATTGCCAGGTTACAGAGAATTCGCAACTTCGAAAACTAGACTTGGGAAAATCGTTTTTTTCATTCAAGTGAAAAAATTTTGGACATTGTCGAAACCATATATAATATGCAAGCAAATGATACCGTTTTTTTTCAGATTCTTACATATTTTCTTTCATTTCAAATTTCATTCTTTAGTAAATTGTTTGAAATTGAGCTTTATGATGAGTTGAGAATACAAATCATGATTTTTCTCAAGATGATGAAAATTTTGATGAGTAGCATCTGATTCTGTTCAGGAAACACAGGTCTAAATAATAGAGTCGGTTTCATGATTGCCTTTTCTTTCCTTAAAAATGCAATCGTTTTGCAAAGAGATCACATGACGAAGAAAGAGACGCTTCTGCACTACTGCTTTGTTTCTAGATAAGCTTCCAAAGGAGACATACAGTTTAATTTCCTTAAGAGATTCAATAGTTTGATTAGAATTCTTAAGACATCCCTCTCCTTTGAGGCAGACACTACTTAATATAGTGTCTGTGCGCATCAGTTCAACTCTACAGTCTTGAGCCTAAAACATTGTACAATTTTCACCTCCAAACTGTCTTCCTATATCCTTATTTGTTCTTTAACATTTAGAGTAATTTAGTATACTATCACGCACATAACTAATTCATTATTTTATCTTATTTATCAAAAGAGGAAAATACAATTTAGGAGTGAAAACATGAGTACACTATATTAAAAATAATGTAAATATTTTAATAAATGTAAAATTAATTTGCAATAAATCTAGATAAAAAAAATTCGTAAGCATTTTACACTCTTTAAAATCTTTAAATCTCTCTCTCTCTCTCTCAATTAATTGAAATAACTTAAAAGGATTTAAATGACGGCATGTACCGAAAAAAATTAAAAAACGAATAAATCATGAAATATACACTAAGGAACATTAAAAATAGCGCCCCAAGAAGGAAGCTAAGTACAATCGCGAAACTTTGCAAATAAGTACAGCGTAATGTGATATGCAAATGATCCAAGTTTTGTGGCAATACGCATGCTCATACACGCTGAGGTGGCGCTACAATCAGGAAGAGGGTGCTATATAAGCAGCGCAAATTCCAAGATTCATAAACGTGACGATTACCCGCCGATTGTGGGAAGACTTTGGTAAGAGAAACATGCTAGGTAAACGTGCTGGAAGACATTTCCCACAGTTAAGCGAGTTTGAGAGAGGCCTGATTATCGGGATGAAAACTGCAGGCTGGTCGACGCGCCGTGTTACTTTCCAGGTGGATCGTTCGGTGTGTGTTGTTAGAAATTGTTGGGAGCAGTGGACACGAGAAGGTTCCCACGTGCGGAAAACAGGGTCTGTAGCGACCAGGAAGACCACGAGGAGAGAGGATCAAAGGACCGTGCGGCAAGCACTTGTGGACCCCACAGTGACTCGTTCAACGATACGAGCCGACGCAGGCATAGCAATTGTTCCACAAACAATTTACAGACACCTTGCAGAAGCAAATCTTAAATCCAAGCGCCTTTTCCGTGCACTCCCTTTAACACCGAAACATCGGCAACTGCGTCTACAGTGGTGCCATGCCAGATCAATGTGGAATGTCACAGATTGGCACAAAGTTCTGTTTAGTGATGAATCTCGGTTTGTTTTGGGGACAGATGACAACCGTGTACGGGTGTGGAGGCGCCCTGGTGAGTGGTACAATTCCCCCCACACTGTTCTACGTCACACTGCCCGCACAGCTGGTGCAATGGTCTGGGGGTCATAGCCTATGATAGCCGGTCCACTTTAATTGTGATGCGTGGAACCTTAACGGGCCAACGTTACGTTGAATATATTCTTCGACCCCATGTAGGACCTTTCCTAAATGGTCTCCCAGGGGCAATTTTCCAGCAAGATAATGCTTGTCCGCATACAGCAAGAGTTACTCAAGACTTCCTACGTCATTTTCAGACTCTTCCATGGCTGGCCCGCTCCCCCCTGTCCAGCACGTGTGGGATCAGCTAAAACGGCAGATGTCATCGTGTCACTCTGTACATGATTTAGAGTTGGCTGTTCAAGATTTGTGGGCCCATCTGCCTCAGGACAACATAAGGTGTCTAATCAACTCAATGCCGGACCGTGTGGTGGCATGTATTGCAGCTGGAGGTGGACCAACGCGCTGTTGAAGCTGTCCAGTATTTGTGTCGTTGCACACCCGGTATTCGTTTAATTGTCTTGTTTTTGAGATCAAGTGAATTTCTCATCTATGTCATTATGTGTATTAAATTTCATTTCATTCGGATGCTTTCTTCTTGGGTCGCTATTTTCAATGTTCCTGAGTGTATTATTCGAAAATATGAGAGCAATACATAAAGTTTAAGTATTTGTTTGAAAAAAGAGTAAAAATATAAATTAAAAGCTGTGAAAATATCAGATAATTATCAAACAAGAGAGTTAATTTGTAGCAACATTTATGATTACGCAAGTTAAATAAATTATACAAAGAATTATAATGAAGTCATTCAAACAATAAACTTATTAAAAATGTATGATTTAAGAAATTCAATTGGGCAATTGTTTTCCAAGCGGTGTCTTGTAAATTTCTTAAATTTGTAGGCTGCAAATAATTAAGTACTATATTTCTATATATTTAAATATGAATAATATTGTTCCAGAAGGGTACTTTAACAACATTAAAATTCAAAGCATTCATTTTGTGATAAATATTAAGCACTTAGATATCAATTGGTTATTGTTAGTACTTGAAAGGTTTAGTTCATTATTATGAAAATTTATTCACTATTAAAAAAATCTAGCATTAACAATCCACTTTTTTTTTTTAAAAAAAGTGTAGTTATAAATTATGTAAGCTACAGCCTAATCTACTGGTAGTAGGCCAACATTGTTTCAAGCCTTATAAATCTGTTTATAAATATTAACACACCAATTCATTTAATTTTCTATTCAATATTAAATTAATGAGAGAGTGTCGAAACTTGAAAACATTATTTAGACTCTAATTATCAGGAATTTTTCAAGGACCTGTAATTAAATTATTTGTATCTATTAGTTGAATAGATGTTCAAAATTCTAGTTAAATATAGATTCCATTTCTGTATCTTTTAAATGATTTCCTTCAAATTATTTCAATTTTGCCCAATCGATTGAAATCATTTACCACAATCCCAGGTTATGTCTACGTTATCTTTTGCTCCAAAGGACTTCTTTGAATGTACTGATAATTCAAAGTGTTCCAATGGATCGATTAATTGCATCAAAGAAGTGATGAGTCTGCATCCGGTTCCAACGCAACGCGGATATTTGCCCTACTTCCATCCTTCCGTGATCAATTCAAGCTTTTCATCGCCATCTTTTTTGAATGCATCTTGGTAAGTACATTTCCCTCTTCTTTTAGTTCTGTTGACGAAATATTGTTCCAATCCACTGGGCTTCATGTAACAATAATAACATATTAACATGCATGCAAAAAAGATTTCTTCATCATTCCATTTCGAAGAAGGCAATAGAAAATAAATATTATATGTATAGCAAAGTCTATAATGTCAGCAAACACATCTTTGACTCCATGCAATTCTTCTGCTTGGAGTCAATGGATAATATGAAACTTTCCCTTTGGGTTCAATCCAATTGTCTCGAGCTTTGTTCTTGGAATAATATCTTCAATTCAATTTCTTTTCTTTGCTTCAAATTTCCTACTCCATCCGAGTAATATTAAGATTATGAAGGAGAAGGATGTTCAAAGAGTTCACTATTGCATTGCTAACTGAACTGTCCTTTTGAACCTCGGCCAAATGTCTGAAATGAATGAAAGGAAATACTTTTTGAACATTTTCAGTGACTGGACAGATTTTTTCCAACAGGCTACAACGATCGATAATTTGTAAAAAATGAGTAAGGCTTAGAAAAAGGTTATTATCGCATCAAAGGAATTCTATTTTCGAATAATGTAATGTTGAATTGATTCTATATTAAATAATTTTATATGTTGGATTCCATTCCAAATCTTAATAGATACTTAATCATTTGGTTTTCCTCTTAAATATGGATTGCTTTCACAATTTAATAGGATTTTCATCCATAAAATGACTGAAAATGTTATTTGTATGTTGACAATTTTTTAACAGTAAAGATTGACTCGATGACATCTTTCAAAATAACTTGATTTAATAAAACAGAGTTTTTTCCGTCTTGAAAATAAAGTTTAAAATTTCAACTTTGGATTTGGGAACTTTTTTAGTCTAATTCAACTAAATTTCTACAAACATGTTCAAATTGTTCCAAGGCCCGATAATTTTCATTTGAATGCAAAAACATATTCAAAAAAGAAGGAAAAACACGACTGACTCATTCGATTTGTGTTCCTTTGGATTCTAATTGAACCTAAAAGCTGTAAGCCATGGCTCAAGAGTCGACATAAGGAAGAAGGTTTGGATTTCACAAACTGTATTATTTCATAAAAATCGATTTGTGAAAGAATCACTTTTTTTCAAGGGATTCCATCAACATTTCAATGAAAATTTTTTTATTTATAGTTACTTTCCTTCCAATTTCATATCTACTGGTAAAAAGAATATTTTGTCAATAGAAATGGGAGGGGGAAATTCATCCACAAGCAGGAAATTAATAACAGTTGTTTTTTAGGATTTTGTAGGATTTGATAGTTTCAATAATTACATAAAGAACTATTAGATATAAAAAATATCGGAGTCCCAAACTCCTTTCGTTTTCAACTTTCACTCGCTAACTGGGCTTTTTTCCCTAAAAGATTCGTCTGTTCTAAAACCTTTATTAGAGCAATCCAATTAATTGATTTTTCTGGGAAAAGGAATTATGGCTGTGAGAAAAAGGGGGTAATTTTTGTGCTCGAGAACAAATGGTGTTCAAAATACAATTACTGAAGAACGCTTCATGTGGAATGAAAATTTCATTACTACGCAATCCAAGTCAACTTTATCATAGTTGACCTTTTAACTCTTCAGTGCAGTCTCGATGAAATCTGCGTAATGTTGACATTTCGTAACGCAAGTTACAAAAGGAATCGAACGAATCGATTGAATGGAAATAATAGCAATTGTTAGTACCATTGAAAAACATCCTTCTGGATAAAAACTATGAGAGATTCCAAAGTTTCAATTAAAAATCCTTCTTTCTCAGTACCATGCCTTTTATTCTTGTAAAATACATCAAATCAAGTATTTGCACATTTTTTTGGAGCCTGTATGTTGTTTTTAAATGCTGGCTTCATATTATGAAAAAATTCTTTTTTCAAAATATGTTATGGTTTTTTCCCCCTGAATTAAAATTTCCTTGAGTTAAGAAGTCCTATACTTCTGAAAAGGCAAAATGTAAAAGAAAACGTTCTCTAATTGAGATTGGAAAATCGGAGGCCTGAAAATAGAGAAAACTATTGACTTAAAAAAAATGTATTCCTGGATCTGTTCGCTTCGAAAAAAATTACCGATAATTCTAAACGTCCTGTAATCGATACCTTGTTTTGTTAAAAGTTGTCCCAAGGCCTTTTCATAGGACGAGAAAGTGTTTCATTCAAATAGTAATAATATTTACAATCTTTATCTGATGTGAATGTAATTTGGAAAAAGGTATCAATTATAGCATTAAGAATTTTAGCTTGGAACATGAGTGAACTGGTGAATCTACGTTTCACCCATCCTATCTGAATTCAGTCCATAAAAGAGGCGTTCAGTCTGTTTAAGGGATGGGCTTTTTTACATCATTTGTTCGACCCTGTTGGTAGTACTAGCGTGATGTGCGAAAGAAGCTCCTTGGAAATATAAGAATTCAACCCAATTTCTAGTCATCTCACGGAAGAATTATTTATTTTCTCCCTTTTATTGTGTGGAGAGGGCACGTTTCATCTGTCAAAGTCCTAAAGTTGCCGTGTCGTGGGACAGCGGGGTGCCACATCAGTCCCTTGACCGCTGTTCATAATGATGGTCATCAGTAATCCCAGTGTAGCATGCGCTCCTTTTCTTGTATTTTTCAATAAGAGTGGCATCTACAAATCGATACTCTCACTCACACTCTTATCACAATATCTCCGCAATTATTAAATCTTCAGACTTGAAATTCGGTAGGCATGTTTCTTTCATGGAGTAGAGATCAACTACGGGCAGATTTTGCGAAAATTGAATTCCAAGGGGCGTTACGACGCTTAAGTGACGTTATAGGTAATTATTTCCTTTTTTAAGCTATTAGATATACAACCTTGAAATTTGTTACGCAGATTCCTTTCACAGAGTAGAGATCCACTACAAAATGGTTTTTACGATCCCCAAAGTGATGTTAAGTGGCGTTATAGGCAATTATGTTCGTTTTTAATGCGTGTCGGTATCCTCCCATATACCGTTCATTTGAGCTTTTGTATGGACCCTTTTCTCAGAATATAACAAATTGTCTCAGTATATTAATTATACTTTCATATTTATACTGAAATGAGATTTTTCAAATATATTGCTTAGTTTTTTCAAAAACATGGAACGTAAAGGTATCACTATGACTTTTTAAAAAAAAATTGTCGTTTTTTTTATACCATAACTGCTCTCTCGCAAAATATTTTGGGGATACCTCAGAAAGCTCACTTCAGTATGTATAGTTACATAGCAATATGCAGTAAAAGTTGCATGTGCATTCATAAAGTAGATTTTGAGAAAAAGGTACACGTAGTTTTAAAAACATCATTTTGAGAAAATTGTACTTTTATTATAAAATGTCACTTCACCACAAACATTATGAATTACAACATATAATTGTCCCATTTTATCAAACATTAGCTTCTTCTCAATTTATTTTAAGATTTTTTTTTGTTTCCTAATTCACTTAAATTGCCTAGAATATACATACATAGTATTGTTCAGTTTTTGTCTAACGAGATATTTTGTAGCATTTACATGATTTTCCTCAAATTCTGTATCAATCCAGGAAGAATTTTCATCTTTAATGCTTTACCCACGTCAAAGTCGTCCATAAAGCATCATAAATATAATGTGAAATTGTATCAATATGGTTTGGTATGAATTTGTGACTGCATTTGGAAATAAATGATTATACACAACATTTCGTAAGTTTCCATCATGGATATGTATGTTCATATACTAACAATTTCCTAAGTATCAGAATTTAAGTTCCTCTATATGTAATACTTCATAAACAGCCACAAGAACACTGTCTTTTTTTTAATTTGAAATTACTTTGTTTTTATGTAACAAACTTTTTGCAACCACAATGACAAAGATGCCTCTTGTAACTTTTTCTTAAAAACTAATAAACATAAAGACTCAAGATTTTGTCTGCATATTTAATAAATGTTTATCTTTATACTTAAGCAAAATTTTAAAAGTAAATGTTTTTTTTTAATATAAATTTTGTTTAACATAATTATATAGGAATTTAATAAAAATTGTAATTTTTTGTTACGACATCTGTTTTCTAGCTAAATGCTTTAGAAATATTTCAAATATTTTACTTGAGAGTACACAAGTATATATCCATGCATGCAGTAGGTTTAGGTAAAATAACACAGTTATAAAAATAAAATTTTTAGAAAGCAGCAATTTTTATAAAAAAATCTTACGTTTGTGCAAAGTAAGCCTTCTGAACTAATTACAAATCCTTTTTTAGCCTTATTATGGATAATTAACAAATATTATCTTTATTATTCATTACTTGGTATGAAATTCCTCTTATAATTATTTTGTGTGATGCATTTATAATTATATATATTTTCTAAATATATTACCAGCTCTACTAGATGCTATATATTACCAGCTATACTAGATGCTATACATTACCAGCATCTAGGCTGGTCATAGTCCAACATTTAAAAACTTTTAAATGTGTTTCTTTAATGACAACAGTTAGGAGAGGGGGGTGCCAGCTGTGGTGTCGTCCAAGTCACTTGACTATGGTTCAAAATGACGTGGTCCGTAGCCAAAAGCCCTCGTGTAGCTGAACAGTGTGTGTGACGTTAATATTCACTCCCTCACTTTAATGACAAGAGACTAAAATGTTCTCAAATGAGTTGAAACAAGTGTAGAGCTAATTGTTCTAGCTACAAATAGTTCTACACATGTTGAACAGTTTACTAAATCCTGGCGTGTTGAAATAATCAGTAATAGTAACTGATTAAAACTAAATTTCAATAAGAATAAGTAAAAATTACAATTAAATTTCAATAATATACATAATATTACAATTAAATTTTAAATCACTCCAACCAAGAAGTACAAACTTTGGTCTAAAAGTATTTTTAGTAAACCCAACAGTTAAATGCAGTTATTCTTTTATATAAAGTTGATTGTGTATGAATAAATAAAAAAGGTATATGCTTTGCAACTGCTTCTCGACTTTAAAATGCCAATGTTGACAATTTTATCGTCAAAATGGGCGTGGCACGTCAGCTGATGATTTTTTAGAAGTCATTTGGACATACTTATAATTCCTAAAATGGCAAATATGTTTCATATCTGGGAACTCAAAATCGGTAATCTGATTTTTAGCTGAATGACTTCCCTTAAACTCTTAGACGTACAGTCTTGAAATTTGCTAAGCAAATTCCTTTCTTGGAGAAAAGATCCGCTATGAAATGGATTTTACGAAAGTCGACTCTCAAATGTGGCGTTGCGGGACTTAATGTGCATTACAGATAATTGCTTTCATTTTTAAACTATCAGACGTACAATCTTGAGAAATTTGGTAAGCAGATTTCTTTCATAGAGTAGAGATCCTCTACAAAATGGATTTTGCGAAAATCGACTTGCAAAAGGTGGGGCTTAAGGGGAATTACGAATAATTATTTTCATTTCTAAACCCAAGGTGCATTTCAAGGGATTAAGGGGAGTAATAGGTTCCATTTCTTCAAATTATTAGACGTACCTGTTCGAAAATTGGTGGGCATGCCCCTCTCATGGAATAGAGTTCCTCTAACAAAAAGTTTTGCAAAAATTGACCCCGAGGAGTCAAGGTGAGTTCCTGTATTTGTATTGTTAGGCCCACATTTGTTAAGCATGTTTTTTTGTGAAATGGAGATCCACTAAAAATGAATTTAGCGGAAATCCACTCCTGGGGTTACTGGGGCGTATTGATAAAAAATTCCCTTTTTTGAACTACTAGGATTATAATAGTGAAATTTGGTTTGCATGTTTCTTTTGTTGAATTGAAATCCGCTAAGATCGGTTTCTTTGAAAACCGACTCGCACCAGCGTTACGGGGCGTAATGATAATAAAAATTCCGTTTTTGCTCTATTAGATTTAGTCTTGAAATTTGGCACGGATGTATCTTTTACAGAGTAGAGATTCACTGAAAATTGGTTTTGCGGAAAATCACTTGGTTTTTGGGTTACGAGAGCGCAAAAATCATTCTATCTCTATTTTAGAGATTAGTAGAAAGAATTAATTACAAGTTTTGTCTTTTTGATATCAAAAAGCGAGAGTTACAGGTATAAGTATATTTTTCAATACAATCGAATTCTTATTGCTAGGACTTATATATGAATAATTTATTTATATATACATATACAGTATATATTTATGTAACATCATGAAATACCCAGCTAAGCGGGTGGGCAACGGCTAGTCTATATATATAAAGAAAAAAAATCGACTCACTCATTCACTCAATCACTCATCACGATATCTCCTGAACTATTAGACCTACAGCCTTCAGATTTGGCAGACAGGTTCCTTTCATGGAGTAGAGATTTGCTATGAGCGGATTGGGTGAAAGACGATCCCTAAGGTGCGTTGTGAAGGGTTACGGGGCGTGATAGATAAATAATGTCGTTTTTGAACTATCAGACCTACAGACTTAAAATTTAGTAGGCATGTGCCTCTGATGGAGTAGAGATCACTACAACAGGGGTTTTGCGAAATTAAACCCCTAAAGGGTGTTATGAGGTGTTGACTAGCGTTATAGATAAATATTTCGGTTTTTGAGCTATTAGACCTACTGACTTGAAATTTGGTAAGCATGTTTCTTGTACATTTATAAAGCAATTTCTTGTAAAACTTGGGGAATGTCAAAATAAGTGCGTTTCCCTAACTTGTTATTAAAAATTGGAAATAAAATTATTTTTTTGTGCGTGGTGGGTTACAATTGTGGAACATCTTTTCTATCATGCGCATAATTGCATTCGCAAATTATTTTGCTTTTTCCTCTACAATTGCTATTGAAATGAATAGAAAGCTTTGTGATCAAAAGCCCATCGTTTTTTTTTCAACTTTTTGTCTTACAGTTCCCTTTTATGTGCCCTATCTAAGATGACTTTTCACTGGAATTCAAACTGTGATTTGAAAAGGTCCGTCAGTGTGGAATGCAACTCGGAGTGTCATCACGAGGTCGATCTATTCTTCGGCCAACAGAAATTGTCCCCTAGCTCCATATTCTCATGGATCTTGTCTTGGTGTGGTGTAGTAGTTAGGGTGTCAGCTCAGGTGTCGTCCTCGTCATTTGACCAGGGCTCAAAATTACGAGCTCCGTCACCGATAACCCTCGTGTTGTTTTAGAATGCTACGTTAATTCGACTCTTACTCATGGATCTTGTCTAAGGATCAAGTCTATATGTTTAATAACACGAGCGTAGCTAGCTGGGAGGTCAACATTCCTTCGACGGTCCTTTTTTAGGCATGGAAGCCCTGTTAGTGAGACTGTAGTTACACACACATCATTGATAGCTCTGTTGAGTAGATTTGCTACGCTTAGAGCATGTTGCTTTATTGCCCAAACTTTTGACACATGTGTACCCCTTCTATGATTTTCGCATTATTATATATATACATACATACATATATGTATATATAGATGTATATATATATTAATAACAATCAAAATATATTCATTTTTTCTTTTTTTGTGCATACACAAAATAATAAGACAAGAGAAATAAAATTATTCATTATAAAATATACCGTAAAATTCGGCGTATAACGCGCCCCTTTGCTTTCCAGCTCCCTTTTTTCAATTCCTACTATATATTATAGCTCACACTCTCTATATATTTATTAATCTTGTTCAAATTTTCATTTGTTGATAAAATACATTTTAAAGCACTCAATTGAGCTGAAAGTTTATAAACACGATTATTTTGGATGACAATGCAGTAATTTAATTATAATTAATAAAAATTAATTAATTTAAACTAATTATTCAAAGAATTACAAATACAGCCACGTTGGCACTATTTATGTTAACTTAGAGACCATTTTGGCGACTTGTGTCAAAACTTGAAAAGGTTTTTTTCTCACATTTTAAAGCGCTCATTTGAGCTGAAATTTTCTATACACTATTGTTTTGGGTGACAATAAGATAATTTAATTATAATTAATTAAAATTAATTGACTGAAACTAATAATTTAAAGAATTGTGGGTACAGTCACGTTGGCTTCATTTTTAGCGACTTGGGGGACAAAACTTTAAAAGATTTTTTTCTCACGTTTTAAGGCATTCAGTTGAATTGAAATTTTATATACACGATTGTTTTGGATGACAATACGATACTTTAATGATAATTAATAAAAATTAATTGCCACTTAGTGTTGTGATTCTGTCCTATGTATATACATATTTATATTAATTGTAACTATTTAATAAAAAGTAACTGAAATAAAATTTTTCTTTGTTGATCAAAGTAGGAATTGACTTGAAAAAGTTTTTTCTATTTCTTGTTTTCATTTTTAGGTGTATTCTCCATATAACGCGGACACTCTTTTTTAACAAAGAGCCTGAAATGTACGTGTGTATCTGTCTTATGTTTTGAAGTTATTTATTCGAGTATAAAATAGTGTACTTCTATAGCTGTAACCCTTTAAGTTCATTAGTTATGTCATTTTTTAAAAGTAAACAGTATTTCAATCTACTTAGAAATCTAATTTTTTTAATACTCCTCTTTTTTTTTATATTTTTTGAAAGGATCCTTTTTATATACCCTGTGTATAATGCGCAGATTTCGATTTTGTTTTTTGTGTTTCAAGTGCGTCGGAATTTACAGTACATTTTGTAAATACATTTATTTCAATTAATGAGAAGGATGAAATTGTTTTTGTTGATATCACAGATCGTCATGTTCTCTGGTTGCTAATTTTAATCTGAAATGGGGTTCCAATAGTGAGTTCCTTTTTTGAGACTTAATGTCTACAAATGCCGAAAAAGCACAACTATGAAGTTGGAAAAGGCAAGATATGTTTCAGGACTTTTTCTGTTCAAACCGGATCTACATGTTGCATTTGTAACCAGAATGATGTTAAAGTTGTTATGCTTATTTCTTAAGAATCCGTATAAAGCCAATTCCAACAATTTATTTTCTTCCGACAAATCTTCTGACATGGATGTTGTGTTACTGTTAAATGGATGTCTTATTCATTTAATACTTTTGTCTAAATCAAGGAAATAGTTTTTCAAGCTCACTTGCAAACTTTCTAAATGCTGTGTCATGCATTTCAGAGTATCCGCATCAATTTTAGTAGTCAAACTTGATATCAACTCATGGAGAGAGTGAACCGAGTCTACACGCCCATTACCAACTCTCTTTGGCCATACATTTCGTTTTACGATGGCAGCACTCACTTCCTCTTGAAAATGAAACAATGACATTTCTTTGCCTTGTCATGATAAGCTGAGGCAATTTGAAACAGAGAATCTATCTACTAAGTATGCTAGTTTATAAAGCCATTTCTAGTCAGGCAAACGATTTCTCAACTCCAATCTATCATTAAGAAAACATTGAAGCTCATGTCTAAGTTCAAGCAATCGATTTAGAATTATTCCTCGAGATAGCTAACGAGCATCGGTAGGAAAAAGGACCTGGGTTCCCATTTTTTACGTATTTGCGAAAAAAGTCGTGCATTCAAAAGACGGTTTTCAATGTAATTAACGATTTCATTCAGAACTTTTTGCAGAACAGTGGGCATCTTACGTCTTACCAAAGCCTCTCTGTGTATACAACAATGTGGGGATATGACATTCATGGGGGGCAACATTCTGAATTTTTGCAACGAGTCTGTTGTTAATTGCGACTATACTTTTTGCTCTACCATTGCTTATTCCGACACATCTATTCCAATCAATTTTGTTCTCTTGCATGAATTGATTCATAACATTAAAGCTATCTTTTCCTGTTGTGTGACCTAATAAAGTTAGGCAAAATAAAAAGTCGTCATGAATTTCCTGATTTTTTTCGTATCTAACACAGACACCATAAGATTTGCGAAATTCGCAGTATCTCCGTGGGCTCTTCTACTTGCAATGCATAGTAACTACTATGAGAAATATCAGATAACAACATATATTTCACATTATCAATAATCCGTCGTATTATTTGAGAGATATCCATGGTCAAAAGTTTGTTACGCTCTATCTCCTTTTAATACTCCTAACTGATTAAAATTTCGCCAATGGTTTCCGCTGCTCTAAAGCAATAAGAAGTTTCTAATATTTTCACCTCCCGTTCAACCCCGCATTACTTTTCGAGAAGGATTGGAATGCTTAAGTCAATCTGTCGAGAGCTGAAACGTCCTCCAGTTGGTGTGGTGTGGTAGTTAGGGGGGCCGACTCAGGTGTCGTCCACGTCACTTGACCATGGTTCAAAATGACGTGGTCCGTGGCCAAAAGCCCTCGTGTAGCTGAACAGCGCGACGTTGATATTCAATCACTCACTGGAATGCTTATCTCTGGGTTGATCTTTGTATTGATTAGGGTTTGTCTCAAAATGGTGCTTTAAGATGGATGGGTTCATAGTTTCATTTATTAGACAAAAGGGAAAAAAGTGGCTCATTTCATCTCCAGTCAGCGAGAATCCAAATTTAAGATATTCTTTGTCTTACTTGCGAGTCTTGATTGTTTTTTTTTTTTTTTTTTTTCGTAAACAGGTTATTTCAGAATACAAGTGGATTCTCTCGCCGCATTCATTCCATTATTTCCTGTTAGCTCTTTGCTGCTATAATCATTACTTTCTTTTGGTGGAGTAGTTCGAGATTTCTACCAGTGATCCATCCCCTCTAGGTTAGGAATAAAAATGATATTTTCTAAAAATAAGCAAAATCAGTGGCACATTTCTATAAGAAAATAGCACAAAAATCCCTGGAGAAGCCACTGATTCTCTGTAACGGTCTATTCCACTGCGGACCATCTCATGCCTCAGAAGAATGTCTCATGAGACTCCATCCAGCGTACCCTTGGGGGTACGCATTTTGCTTTATTGAGAAAAAAAGAGGCATCATGAGGCAACTTTTTGGCTGTCATTTGCTTTAGTGGGTGAGTTCGATGGGCAATCAAAGCTATCATTTCCATCGCCTGGCTTCCATGTCACTTTTCTTTCAAATGGGATCTGCACATGTGACAACAATAAGGTCAGACAATTTTGACATTAAACAATATTATTTTTAAACCAGCTGTCATTGTTTCTTTGGCTCTGATTGTCACTATTGTTTCTATAGGCTGAACAAAATGTCAGAAGAGAACTGTCATCTGAATGGAACACCTTTTCTGTTTGAAACATATATTTTTATTAGCTTCCAATGTATGCTCAGATAGGAAAATAATTGTTTGTTTCTGACGATGTTAAAAATAGTTACATATTTTGCATAATTCAATGCTAGATATCAGAGTCCTTCCGAAAAAAAAATGAAAAATTCCTTTTTGA
The DNA here is from genome assembly GCA_019973935.1 of Trichonephila clavipes. Lineage (NCBI taxonomy): Eukaryota > Metazoa > Arthropoda > Arachnida > Araneae > Nephilidae > Trichonephila > Trichonephila clavipes. The sequence goes on along the minus strand of BMAU01021348.1, from coordinate 898,912 downwards.
GGAGTGGAATGAAATCAATTCCTCGCCAAATGAAAGCCATCAAAATACCGCGAATCTCTATTCCATTTCTTGAAAAATATATTTTTCCTCCCTTCCTCGGTGCTGTTTTTATTTTTCGCTGCTGTCAAATGATTTGCATTTAGATGCTATTGAATTGCAAACATCAAGTAATGCCTCTATCAGCCAGCGTGAATTATGGCTTGGCGTGATAAAGTCTCAGATTCTAAATGACAGGTAATTACGAAATTTGCAGCTCGCAGAGATTCTTGAGTGACATTGAAAGTTATGGATCTTCTCAATGAATTATGAATCGGGAGAGTGATGATGAAAAATGAAGGTGGATACTTCGGGTACGAAAAGGAAATTTAATTAGGGGGATGGCTGAAAATTTGATCCTAGGATCACACATTTCATAATGTGATAATCGTTTTTTACTTCATGCTACTTAGATACCCGATGATATATATTTTTCACACCAGTCTTTTTTCTTACGCAGACTCTATCAACGAGAGCATGCATTGGATCGCTTCATTTGTTATTATTCCGATAAGAATGAAATTTTCTCAAGATCAGATCAAATTTTCTCATGTTCAAAGCTCTTGAAAGACTCGGATTATTTTGAAAGAGAAGAATCAAAGATATTGCAAGCATTGTTTTTATACTTAATTAGTTTCGATTGTGGTGGTATGATCAATGTCGCTTTTTGTTGAAAGACCTTTTCACTTGGAAAGTCCATGGTCAGTTTAAAAAAGTTTTAATTATACGACTTTCACATGTGTGAAAAAGTAATTATTTTATTCAGTACTTTTTAAAATTTGCTTTTTTCAGTTATCCCCATAAGGAGATTTGAAAACTTCCTCTACACCTCTGTTTGAATGAGCAGCTGTCGAAATATTTTAAATTTTCTATAAATGATGATTATTTTCACGTAAAAGGATTTGAATAGAATTCTAAAATCTCCAGTGGAGAATGTTCCCAATGCTATTGATTTCCCATACTTGGAATAAAAATATTCCAACTTTTAATTGCAATGTTTTTATTACCTTTGTGTGTGTGTGTGTGTATCCGCCTGCCAATAAATAGTTTGCGGCCTGCAGAGACTTTTCAAGCATTTTTAAATATTAAGCTTTTAAATTGAGTTTCATTTTGAAATTTGTTTGAGGTCATCATTTTTATCAATTTTTAATGTTACATAACCTATTTATAACATATTATGTCTTGTTTTAAAACACATCCTATTTGAAAGACTTTAGATTAAAAATTATTTTTCAAATTTTATTAAAATTGTTCATTTTTTTTTATTTGACTGTAATAAGATTTTTTTATTAAATTCTTCAATGCATAATTCACTATTGATGGCACCACGATTCATCACAAGAACTACTTTCATTTCTCTTCCTCCTTCTCTGATGGGGAACATAGTCTTAAAAGGTACTAGTACGTCAAGACAAATTGAAATCAATTCTTCAAAAACAATACAATTTATTTATTAAATTTGTTGAAGGCAATACCGCTGCTGTTAATTATATATTATTACATTTAACGGAAAGCACAGATCGAAACCAATTATTGAAGGGAAATTTATTAGTGAATGTTAAATTCTTTATCTACCACATTATGATTTATAACAATTTTTTCCATGCAATCTTTTTTTTAAATCATTACATTCAAGATTAAGGGATATATAGAAATAAAGTACTCAATTTTGGAAAATTTAATCTATTAGAGATAATTAATTCAACTGGTACTTTAAGGTATCGTCAGTTTACGGAGGTTTAAAATATTCTCATAATACAAAATGAACGTATAAATTTTTAACCGAGTTTTAACAATGCTAAATAAACAGAGAAAACTAATATTTTAGAGCATAAAATATTTATTTTTAAAAATTATGAAATTTTAATAATTTATTTACTTTTTTACATATAAAAGCAGGTTTACTCATAAACTGAATTTGATAATATTCACACAAATAGCTTTCATTTTCATTAATACACAAAAATTCATTATACTCTGTACATTTTGAGTGAGGTTTCGATTGAATGTTTTTTAAAGCATTGCATTCTGGGGTAGAAAATGCTGTGTTTTCTCAACATGAACTACTGCACCTTGAATCTTGTTCAGTCTCTTGATCGTCATCTTAAAAATCTAACGAAAATTACAGCAGATAATTAGCTGGAACTTCTTCATCTGATGAACCATTTGTTAGTGTGTCACTGCTTTCATATGGTAGGTTCTGTAATAAATTCAAAGCCTCTTGAATACTGAGGTTCTTTTTTCCAGGCACTCTAAAAACGGGGAAGGGGGTGAAATAAATACTTGAAAACCTTTTATTATTGTTATATATCAGTTACACATAAAATGTTTCTAATTCTTAAATAAATTATAGATATTTCATTCAATTGGGGGTAAGAAAAACAAGCTCAGCTTCAAAGGTCAAAATTTTTTAAAAACGGTGAAACAAAAAAAATAATAAAGCAAAATAAATAAGTTAAGCTAAAAAGAAATGCCAAAAAAAACCATAAGTCTATTGCACTATAGTGGGGACTCTACAATACAATAAAAAAAGGCAACAATAAGCTACACGGACAGAAAAGAAAACTAAGTTCTTGCTCCCAGATCCAGTGTGCTGTCAGCACTTATAAGTACCACAAAGTTATTAAACTGTAAAATTAATTATATACACTGTTCACTTAAAATAAATAGACAAATAATTTTCTAAGATCTTAACTAACAAAAAATAAGACCGTAACCTTTTGACATTAACTGCTTTTTCGAAATAAAAATCCGATCCAAATTTGGACTGAAGAGGCCACTTCTGTTATAAAACTATTCGCCGTCCTTGCCCAAATACTCATCATAGAACCCGTGCAGTCCTATATCCTGGAAGAGGGGAATTAAAAGAATATTTGTGCTACGCATTGTGACAGTATTCGTAAAAATGGTTATTCTATGCAATTTTAAAGTGGGTGGTACTTATACGTACCCTCAGTAGATAATGGGTTAATTAAAGAAGTGGAAGTATTGTGTCAATAAAAAAAATTAAAAGTGTGAGTTTAGATCGAAATAGTGCAGCCAGCAGAGTTGATGAACTAGTAGGGAATTATAGAAATAAGCATTATTCAAAAAAGTATTCAAAAAGCATTTCGAATATCTACACAATTGATGTATGTGCAGATATTCAAAATATCACTCTGTTGTCGTTTTTAATGGTGGATGCGATATTAGTTTAGAAAAAAAGAACTTCTGAAATAATTCCAGCTACTACTTTTGATGCAGTATAACTTTATAATTTTGAAGAAGTTTATAAGTTACCATTGGAGAAATTGGTTTGTCTTGCAATTGATGGTGCACCTACCATGATTGGTATTACTAAAGGAGTTGTTGCAAGATAAAAAGTAACATGCAAACAAAGTATGGTGATGAAAATTTTGACTCTTTTCATTGTACTATTCAACAGCAAGTTAATTTTAAGTATGGGACATGTTTTAAAAATAGTCACCAAAATTGTAAATTAAATTCGAGTCATTGTCATTATCAATTTGAATCGTTTTGAGAAGATATAAAATGTAAATACACCAATCAACCATATTAAACAGAAGTTGGGTGGCTTTTGAGTGATAAAGTGTTAAATAAATTTTTCAAATTGCTAGACGAAATTGTAATTTTCTTAAAAACCAAAAATTATGAATGTGCTGAATTATAAAAGGCGGACATTGATACAGGGCCTGGCTTTTTCAGTAGAGAGAGATATCCTTACTTATCTTACCCAATTTAATCTTCAGCTCCAAGGTAAAAATCATGTTGCGCAACATTATTTGATAACTACTAAAATTAGATGGTCGCGGGCATCTTTTCCCAGATTACTTGATAATATTACCGTTTACAAGCAAACATTTTTACTTTGGCGAAAACAAATGGAAAAAGAAAACGAGCTTCATTTTGAGAGCTCTCAATATATATTGATTAGATCATCTAAATTAAAATCTACTGAAAATATGTTCAGCAAATTACATTGTTAGAAACGGAATTCGATGGAACATTTTCTCATTTTAAGAGCTGTGAATTAGAATTTCGTCTTTTTACTTGACCTCTATCTGTCGATATAGAAACTGTTGATGAAAACTTACAGATGGAATTAATGCAAATCTACTGCGATTTCTTTGCTGAAGCAAAAAAGTATCGAAGGGGAATTCCAGATTTTCATACATACCTGTAACAGATCTGTAGATCGGTTTTTATCTTAAATATAATCGTTTGTTGCGCGCATAACAATTCCGAAGATTAACCAATCAACATTTATGATTAGTTTTGAAAACTGCATCTGCTTAAGGTATCCAACTACGTTCGGAACCGTGATTTTGCAAAAGCGTGTAAATGGATAATATTTATGATATTTAGTGTCACTTAGATTAGAAAATGTATATAAAACAGTTTTAAAAATAGTATTACAATAAAAATTATTTAAGTACAATATTTTGACAAAAAATGAGCATAGAATGACCAATTTTCAAAATATTCTCCTTTTGGGAAAAAGGCTTCTATTATAATAATATTTTGCTTGTACATAGCTCAAATCTCTGTATAGAGGCTCAACTAGAATTTTTGAAATATATAACTTAGAACTGGGTTTATCCATGTGTTTTACGACAACAGAGGGGAGACATTTCAAGACAAAAAACGCCGATAACTATTTCAAATGGTCGTAACTCTGAAAATAATGTGAATTTTTCAAAATCCATAATTCAGCTTCTGTAAACAGGCAAAATATTATTATAATAGAAGTATTTTTCACAAAAGGAGAACATTTTGAAAAAAAGTTATTCTAAGTTAATTTTTTGCCGAAATATTCTATTTAAATAATTTTTTGCCGAAATATTCTATTTAAATAATTTTTTTGCCAAAATGTCCTTAAAACAATTTTATGCATGTATTCTAATATAAGTGACCTTAAATATCATAAAATTTTCCATTTATGCACCTTTTTAAAATCATGGTACCGAACGTAGCCGGATACCTTAATATGTTCAATCAAATTTTGATGACGTGCTTTGAGGAAATCAATGGCAAATATCTTCTGAAACGTTATGTCAGATTATATTTATTGTAGCTTTGATTTCTATTAAAATATATACAATATTTATGTAATTTAAGTTAATGAAATAATATGAAATATAAAACCACAATATATACATGTGTAATGTACAAAACACTGAACTTGACACTAAATTTAATAAATACATAACATAATAATTCTAAAATTCGTACTTTATTAATTTTTGTAACATTGTAAAAAATGTGGCCAACTTACAATATCATGTGGCCCGTAGCATCACATGAGTTTGACATGCCTACCTTCTATGAAATATTAAGCTGTTTTCATGAAGAAGAAATTGTGACCATTTGAGTATTATTTTATAAAATAAGTTGGATGAGAGTTACTGACTCGACTGAGAGCATTTTCAGATAATGGAGCATGAATTACCAACGCTTTCTGGTATAAAAGAGATATGTTAACAAAATACTCCAGGTAAGATCACTCTGTCGATTCGTATTACCAATAAGAGGACGCACTTGAATTGATTCTGTTATATCAAAACAGTTTGTAAAAGAAAATGTTTGATAGAAAAGATCAAAAAGGACTACAATTTAGGCCTAAAAAGAAATTTAATTTCAAGAAATTCACAAACAATCTTACTAGATTTCTAGGAATATCAAAGTATTCAAGGTAACATTTACTCTCTAAGAAAAATTTCAAGCGATAATCAATAAAAATGGGGGAGTTAGGAAATAATTACGGGCCTTCTACACTGCTGGCCTCCGTAAATGCAACACCCTGAAGGAAGCATGCAAATATCATGAAATTTATAACATGCATTAGCGGAGGTGAGATATGCAAATAATTAGAATTTCAACGTAGACACACATCACGCGCGCCTGTGGCGCCCTCTCAAAGCGCTAATTAAGGCTTGGAGATTTCGACGACTTCAAGTTCAGCATTTGAGTGTTCGACAGAGAAAGGATAGTGGCCTACCGAGATTGTGGATAATCTTTCAGGGAAATCGGTAGTCTTGTTGGACGAAACCAAACAACTGAAATGCGGATATGTGACCATTGGATGCACGAGGGTACCACGGACTGACGTGGTCGATCGCATCCCCTTCAATGCACCACTTCACTTGAGGACAGGAAAATTGTGCGCCAGGCAGTGACGGATCGAAAGTCACATCACGAACCGTAGCACAGTATACTGAGTCTGTAACGCATCATTCAGTGTCTGCGCGTGCCATTCGACGCCGTTTACAACAGAGTGGTCTGTCCGCAAGACGTCCATTGCTTGGTCTACCCTTGACGCAGAACCACAGACGTCTCCACCACCAATGGTGCGATGAAAGAAGGATGTGGGTGGCAGAATGGAATGAAATTGTATTTACTGACGGGTCGCGCATTTGTCTGAAACACTACGATGGTCTAATTCGAGTCTGGAGACACCGTGGAGAGAGAATGCTGAACAGCTGCGTTATTCACCACAACACTGGTCCTAAACCGGGTACTATGGTATGGCATGGTATTGGATATCTCTCTCGCACTCCTCTAGTACGCATTGCCGGTACTTTAAACAGCCAGTGCTACATCTCCGAGGTGTTGGAGCCAGTTGTCCTTCTTTACCTTCAAGGCTTGGCCACAGCCATATTTCAACTTGATAATACGCGACAACATGTGGCTCGCATTGTCCAAATGTTCTTCGTCAATCACCAGATTGAATTTTTTCCCTGGCCGGCTCGTCCTCCGGATCTTTCACCGATAGAAAACATGTGGTCCATGTTTGCTCAATGATTGACCCAGATTCCACCCCCAGCTGACACACCAGATCAACTTTGGCAATGTGTGGAAGCTGCTTGGTCTGCTGTACCCTAAGAACATATCCAAAGTCTGTTTGAATGAATGCCTAGGTGTGTTGCAACGGTGATCTCCAACAATGGTGGCCACTCTGGCTACTGATTCTAGCAGGAACCATACTTCACAGAAGTCTATAAATTTACTCATTTATACTTGGTCAACATGTTATCTACAAAATAAATTTTGTTGTGCTATCTCTTGTCTTTCTTGGTGTTGCATTTACGGTGGCCAGCAGTGTATCTCCCTTATTTATCCTTTGAAATATTTGCTACCAATTTAGGATTATTTACAATAAAGAAACAACTTAAATATTTAATGGAAGGTTTCCTAGCAGCATGACATGGACCGAAATGACCACACAGTATGACGTCATCTAGTAAATGACATCCTCTGATCCTAACAAGATAACAATTACAGAATTGACAAAAAATCATTTTTAAATTATTTTGTGCTCGCTAATTATTTAAATATTGAAATGAAAATTAAAAAGAATAGAATGAGGACAAATATATTATTCAATGTTTTTTAGCGTCACATTTGAAAGCTCAAGTGCCGAGGCCCCCATTCGTTATATTTTTGTATTTTGACATAAAGTTTTTTTTAAAAAAATGAATGTATTATATAATAAGGTAAAATTACCTCAAAGTATGAAATAAAATGAATGCATATTTAGTATGTATATGTAAATGTATGTATAAATATTATATATATATATATATATATTGTTTTATATACATCTTACATTACTAGGGTTGTTCAGTGGTTATATAAATATAACTAACTGTAAGCAATAAGTCACAACTAAAAAAGGTAACTCCACCAACCATTATCTTTTTATGCTTTCAATGATGTTCTATATATGTATATTTACATTCTAAGACTTTCCTATTAATTCTAAATTTCTAACATAAGTTCTTAACGAATGAACAAACGTCATCTACATGTTGTTTCAACAGAACTACAGCAGAACTGAAACGAAATATAAAATGTTCTTTTTACAATCTATTTCCTTTTACTAAAAGTGGAGGAGTGGCATCTAGTGCACTTTTCACCCCATCGCCACCGACGAACAGAATGTTCATCATTCCCAGGAAAATGATGAAATGAGGGCTTTCATCAAATCCCTAAGGGAGATGATCAATCCACGGATGATGTTAAAATAAAGTCTCTTCGAGGTCATTTCCCTGATGTAAGTAAGTGGCTTGATCGAATCCCCGAACTGTTTCAGTGAAATGATGAAATGAACAGGTCAGCATTTGTAGAGCTGTGTTTTCGAGCCAGCCAGTACCGGGCGTCTGATGTGACGCACCAAAACAAAATGGCATAAATATCCTTTTTTAGTTTTATTTAGTTATATTCTTTAAATTATTATCTTTTGATTGATATTTCGTTTTTGTATGCCTGAAAATTAGAAACAGTGGATAAAAAACTTCAATTAAAAAATGTAAATAAATAAATTAGGGAATTCGACCTTTATAGATAAAAAAAGGTTTTTGATAATAAAAAAAGATGTTTTAAGAAGGAAAATAATAACTAAAAAAAAGATATTGCAAATGAAGCAAGATGTTTCTGAAGTACTACATTAATGTATAATTCAAAAAAAAAAAATTTTGAAATTCAACTAGAAATATCCTTTTTTTAAAAAAAATCCCAGCTTTTTTATCGAATTATTTTGTTAATTAATTTCGAATAAATAATTCGTGAATCAATGACTATTGTTGTATTAATAAACATAGTTTTAATAATGCACCAGATTTGCTAAATAAACACTTTTAAACTCTTGAGAATATTATTTCATCATTTCACTCAAATAGGTTAGGAATTTTATCAAATCACTTAGTTTCCTTCGGGAAATCACCTTACAGAGTTCTTATTTTAACATCTTCCGAAAATTGATGCTCTCCATTAGGGATTTGATGAAATCCCTAATTTCATCATTTACCTGCGAAACATCCACTAATTAGACATTATTAAATTTAATAATTCACTAACTTTAATATCAATCATACATAAAATTAACAATTTGTTAATAATACTCACAATATTATTGATTGAAACTACAATTTTCAAATAGTTATCAGACAAACATGAAACTGTTAAACATGTAATTACATATTCAATATTGATTATAGAAAAACATAACGCAATTATATACTGTTATCAAATTATTTAATAACAAACCAATAATTAGTTTCTAATCCTGGAAAAAATTATTAAATTTTTAACTCGACATGTAATACAGCTTAACCATTTAACAGTTTCATTTATTTTCCAAAATCGTGCAAAAAAATGCCAATTTTTTGTATTGCAGTTAATAATATTTTTCTTTTTTATAAAACGATAATTACAAGTAAAATCGTTGTAATAACGAAAATGAACTATTTAGAGTGCTTTTAAATGTTAATAGGTTATTCCCAAATTATTGCTTTTTTCGAGCACTAACGATGTACGAGAAAGCGCACTTTACAGGTATATGTAAAAATTGAAAAATAATTAAAAACATTTTCAAACTTACCAGTATATATTTCCTTTATTGTAGCAGTTATTTATGATTACAAATCCAATTTGGTATGATACAGTTTGAAACAAGGTGTCAAGCACAGTCCAACATCACAGTCCGGGCAAAAGTATCGTGTTTCTTTTCTAATTCTTTTTCCGTTGTCATTTTTCTTCAACGAACAAACATAGCACTTTCTTGCAGGTCTCAGCTTCTTTTCACTTGGTACAATTACTTCCAAGAAGGCCTTTCAGTCAATCTCATTGGATTGGGTTGAAGTGCAGGACGCGGCCTTTCTTTCCTGACACTTCTCCATATCTTTCTATCAGGCAATCAACAATGTCCATTCTAAACTGCAAATGAGAGTCTTTTCCACCATTTTTTTTGTAAAACACAAAACTATTCCACAAACATATGTCCAATAGATGAAAGAATATTTTTTGTAATACTTCTTTCCCCTTTTATTTATCAAAGGGTAATTTGTAAGATGTTGGTCCAATCGATCTACACCACCCATTGTGTTGTTATATTCCATAACTGCTTTAGGTTTTCTTCTTATCTCATTTTTATGACTCTGTACTTGAACCATTTCAGGATTATGTATTGTTGAAATAAGTCACACTGCCTTCTTGTCCATCCATTTCAAAACGCAAACTTTACCTCTTTGATAGGCAATCATTTGACCTTTGTCAATTTTTTTAGATAGCAGTTCTTTAGGAACATCCTTTCTTCTGGGTTTTAGTGTGTCGTACATATCAGTCAAACTTTGAATGAGAATATCTGCCAATTCCGGAGAGGAATAAAATTTATCTATGGTGAGACAATGTCCCTTATTTAGGAGTGGTTCCATGAGAGTCATTACAACTTGTGAAGATATACATATATGCTTGTATTTTTCAACAAATAGAGTACCTTTTCCAGTGTATATAATCAATGAGACCACACATACCCTGATTTGGATTCACACAGCATATAACTTTTTATTCCAAATCGTGACCGTTTCAGAGGCATATATTGTTTCCAACCAAGCCTTTCTTTGAATAACATCAGACTTTCATCAATAGTAACATCTCTATCGGGTGTAACTACTTCCTTGAAACGAATGGTCAAATATTTTAGTACTGGCCAAATTTTTGATAATTTGGGGCACTCATGTGTTTCAGTAACAAATGTTTCATTATCGGAAAAATGCAAGAAACGGTAAATTAGATTGAAACGCCGATAGGACATGACTTTGGAGAAAAAGGGAGTCGATATAGAATGTCTCTTGCTCCAATATTGTTCATTTGTTGGTTTTTAGACAATACCTTGAAGAATAATTAGAGCTATAAAAACATGCATTTCTTCTTTTGATGTTGGCTCCCATTTTTTACTTCTGGAATGACTGCGAGGAATGCTGCTCCCAATAGTTTGTTCAGCATAACGATTTGTTTCGTGAACAATCAAATCAATCAAATTATTATCTATCAATGCTTCATAATATTGCATCAAAATCTAAATGAATTTCATGCGTAATAGTGAATGCAAATCTCGGAGGAGGGGCAGAAGGATTATTACAATCGATTTCATAAAAGTTTCTTGCTTGGCTAAGGTCATCGTTTTCATCGTCACTAATATCAAAGTCAAAATCGTCTGAGAAACTGTCAATACTTCCCGAATCGTTTATAGATATTTCAGAATCTGTTTCAGATTCAAGATTCGAATCATAATCATTAATCGGAATTATTTCCGATTCATCCATTATTGCAGGATATAAATTCCAATATTAGTCTAATACAGTGCAAAAAGTCTTTCAGAATCACGATCACAAAAACGCTAGCTAATGATGTGAATAAATTTTCCCGCCTTTCTAATATTCCATCCCCAAACCACTTAAAACTGGTTTTTCAACTCAATATAGTGGGCAACTATCGCCATCTATTGACAAATTCAACAATTATACTTTAGAATTACTAGAGAGATAAAAATACGGCCAAAGCAGAAATGAAATCGGAGAAATAAATCTGAACGTACGACGTACGGGCAAATCAAGAATTGGAAAAAACTAGTGAACGTACGGTGTACGGTCAAAACTGGCAAGTGGTTAATATTAACACGAAATACAATCAATTCAACGTGAATACTACTAAAATTGAACATGAATAATACTAAAATTTATCCATTATTAAGTTTCAAAAGATACCGCATTTCGATAGGTCTTCGGAAAAGACCTTGCAATGTTTTAACAATGCGTGTTCTTACATTGTTGTCATGTCCTTTTATTACTTCTTGAATTCTTCCCAGATGTCACAACAACTTCGATTTTGTAGTACCTTCCTCAAGTACATCACCTGTTTTTAAGTTTTCACGAACATTTGAGGCTTTAAACTTCTGAGCAGTTCACAGTTGCAGGAAATACTTTTTTTTTCCACCTACTCCACAATTGCCTCTAAAGCGCAGTTTGATAAAATTTTCTTCGTCGTAATGTCTCTTTGGTGACGGTTTTATCAAAGAGTTCTGCGAATTGCATGGGATAATCGAAGTCATTGCAACCAAAGAGTAAGCTGGTGTAAATGGTTCTCAATCGTTCTTGTCATCACTCACATGTATCAACGGACGCGAGCGGTCTATGTCGATGGAGGCAATTGATGACTTAGTCAAACATGTTGCAAGCTCCTCAAAACTAAGAAGTCATCTACCCAAGATCTTCTTCGGGGTCTCCTTAACTGTTTCCTCCATCCTTTCATAAGAACCTCTCCACCAATGGGGTTCTATCAGGCATAAATTTTCATAGCACCTTTTTGTTTGCAATAAAATCCTGCAACTCATTATCCTTCAAAACATTGACAAGATGATTGAACTCCTTCTGCGCTGTTTTATATAAATGTGCTAAAATGTATCATCTTTTACGAAAATCGATCCGGCAAAGTCGATGTCTACAATTTCAATCTAGTGTATATTCTTAAAAAATATCCTGGGAATATAGGAACTAAACTTCTAATTTTAGAGTCGTGTCTTATTGTCTGTTGTTTTTTTAACTGATAAAATCTCAGAAGAATAAAATTCACGTTGAGTTTTCTTTATTCAATAAAGCTGAGCTTGTTCTATCTCATTTTCAAGGAGATAACTATCCTTTATATTGTTACGTCTGTTGTTGGTCAAAAATCGTAAAATCCAGGCTGTCACTCTTAACGTCTTATCCAAATGACTGTATATTTTAATTCAAGCCCTTGCTTCCAAAATGCACTGATTTTGGATTGTCTTCTCAGGTTTCGAGTTCTTTTCTTCAACGCCTTGAACTTTTTTTTTGGACAATTTTCTCTTTGTTGGCGGAGCCAATGTGGTCAGTTCCACCAAGGACCACACTTCCCCAATTTGTTGACGGACAAACTTCTAGTAAGAAAGTCTGCTGGACTTTCTTTTCCTGGGAGATAACTCCAATCAGTGAGGATCAGAAAGCTTTTGAATTTCTTCTACTCTTTCTTAACAAAGGGCTTAAATCTATCTGGTGGCTAATAACCCAACTGTAAACTATGGTAGAATAAGTTCAATAATAAACTGCTGACTCATTCTTAAAAATCTTAGCAATCCTAGAAGTCTAACTGATAATAATGCTCATAACAACTCAAGCATAGGTAACGACATCGTTTTTAATGGCGACAAACTGCTTTTTAAAGCGATGAAACTTGTTCTTATATATTGCCATTTTTATAAATTACCCGTAAATAAATTGCACAGCCCTCCCTTCGTTTTGAGCTATCTGTGATTAAATTTAAGATCCATCCTTCATATTCCACAAATAAAATCTAGGAATTTTAATTCTAGAGACACAATTCAATCCACTCTGATTTTAAACTACAAAGAAATTCCAATCTATAGCTAAGGTCAGTGCTTCTCAAACTTTCAATACTGGCGCCCCCCTTTTCAATCACAATTTTTATCGCGCCCCCTTATACATAATAACTTACTGAATGCAATAATAATGCACTTTTAAGATAAAGCAACAATATTTATTATAAACCGTACAAATTCATGACATAAGTATTAAATTTTGTATTTGTTACTTTTAAGCAAAAAAAAGTTAAGTAATAGGATAATTACTAAGTTATTTTTCCTTTCTCTGATTTTTAAATTGGAACATATTACAAAATGCGGTGGTTGATTAGAAAACAAAATATAGATATCAGCTACATATAGAAAATGAACTCAGAGGGTCAATTTCTCTTCCTTTCAAAAACTTTGCTCTGTAAGACAAGCCCATGGAAGTAGCTAATAATTATTAAGCTTGTTCTTAATTTAGTATTAATTAATTAGTCATAAAATACTCTGTGCACCACTCATACATTAAAAGCAGTGTTTCTCAAACTTTCAATACTGGCGACCCAATTTTCAATCATAATTTTTGTCTCGCCCCCCTGTACAACAATAATGTATTTACTGCAATAAAAATGCACTTTGAGAGAGAGACGCTAAAGTTAAAATACGATCTTAACTATAAACCGTACAAATTAATACGATAAGTATATTAAATTTTGTGTATATGTAACTTTTAAGTAATATATATATATATATATATATATATATATATATAATATATTTAAGAAAATTACTTAAAATATATATATTACTTAGAATTATGTTATTTTTCTTTTCTCTAATTTTTAAATTGAAACAGATCGCAAAATGATGTATTTAATTAAAGATTTATTTCCTTCAGCATTCATTTCTCAAAGTACAAATGTCATTAGAAAAATAGTCTAGTCAATATCGCTCTCTATCATATCCATCACATCTGGCATTATAGGGTACGTTTGCGTGAGTCTGGGCAACCTATCGGACGTCTGCGCAAAACATGTAAAAATGCTTTTCCTCGTACAATTCCAGTCAGTTTTGGTCGACTCGATACTCCTATAGCTACCGAATCTAGCTTGAATGTACATTTTTTTTAATTTCCACGTTAATTGTAATTCACGGTAATTAAGTATTTACGGCAGTAGATTAAAACAATATCATACATACATTTTTAAGTCGTAAGCAAACATTCGACCATAATAAAGAATCAACAAGTACACAGACGAACGAGCATGGTTCCGAAAATTAAATCAAGGCGATCTTCTCAAAAATACTTAAATTTTGGATTTACCACTACTGAAGTAAATGATGGGAAAAAAAGACCAAGCTCGATATGTGTTAAAACTTACAAATATGTAGAACAACATGTGAAAGTTGTTTTTAAAACATGTAAAATCATTTAGCTATGTTGGCAAAGAATTTTAAAAAGTATTTTCTGGATGAGGACAGCTTGGTAGCAAGTTACGAGTGGATTAGGGATCTATTTCAAGATACTCCAGAAGGTCTCTCAACTTCCGAAGAAGAAATCTTCATAGATTTCACATCCAGTGAAAAATTAAAAGGCAATTTTGTAATAAATCGCTCTTTGAATTTGGGGTAGAGGTGGATGAGGAATTATCTGTACTGAAAACAAAAGCACTTCGTATACTATTACCATTTTCAACATCCTACCTTTTTCAAACCGGATTTTCTGCAGTGGATGCCTTGAAGACAAAATATAGATCTCATCTAAATATAGAAAAATAACTCTTGGATTCAATTCAATGTCAATTTCTGATATTATAAACCTTCCTTTGAAAAACTTTCCTCTACAAGACAAGCCCGTGGAAGTCCCTAATAATTATTAAACTTGTTCTTAATTCAGTAATAAAATTGATTGATTGAATATTAACGTCGCACTGTTCAGCTGCACGAGGGCTTTTGACGACGGACCACGTAATTTTGAACCATGGTCAAGTGACGTGGATGACACCTGAGCTGGCACCCCTCTCTCCTAACTACCACACCACACCAACGGGAAAACGTTTCAACTCTCAACAGATTTAACGTGCATCGCTGCCCTACACGGCGGGTCTTTAGTGGTACTGGGCTCGAACTCGTGACAAGGCAAGCCACGATCCGATACCTATACCACTCGGCTACCGTGGCCAAATTCAGTAACAAGAAATTATTTATAAAATACCTTCTTCAGTACTGATACATCAAACGTAAATTGGCTGAAACACCGACTCTTCGCACGAGTTCATTTTTTAAAAATATAAAACATTATTCTTGATATAATAGCTGAACTGTAAGGAGAGTAAAACTGTGTGCACGACATTGTATACAAAAATGTAAAATGATTTTTTTAGATAAATGCTATAATTGTAAATAACTGTTTAAAAGAACTGTAATTTTAAACCTCACACAATTAGCATTTAGAATTAATGTTAAATTATGAAAAAGAATATAAAATTCCGATGAAGAATAATTGTGTTACTTTTTAACATTTAAAGCGAGAAGACTTCAAAATGTTTTAACCCGGGAGCAGGCGCGTACTCGATACTAACATTAATGGTAGTGCGGGGGGACTCAGTCACCCCAATCATTTGTTTATAATTATTTTTACTGTACACGATACAAATCGGAATTCTAGTGAATATTTTAATTTATATAAAGTATACTTACCTTCTTTCAAGGACTATTCAATTCTTTGATGATTTGAGAAAAAATCCAATAAAACTGAACTAAAATGATTCAAAAAGACAAGACCATAATAAAGGACGCAAATCAGAGACACTTTTCACTAATATTACAGAAATGTTAAATCAATCAATTCTTTTCCAAATATGGTAAAACTTTATTATTTACAATTTCCCTAAGCGAAAAGCAAACACATAAAAGATGGGACGGAACTAATATTGAATAACCTTACCATAAGTTCGAAGGTCAATCAAATGATTAGCAAACGTACTATGCAGCCTGGGTGAAAAATGAATCATGACTTCCTTTTCTTTTTCTACAACTAATGTACAGTATTTCAATAATAATTACCGTGGTGAATTTTTTATCTTAGAATTTTTCTCAGGGTCTGGGTTTCATTTTTTCTTTTAACGAGTAATATTTTATGTTAAAACGTAATAAAAAAATCTCTCATTGAGGAAATACAGCAATTTAAACAAAATGTTTTTTTCTTTAATTTGGTTTTGGGATCAAAGATAGCTATTTGATGACGGAAAAAAGCCAGATAATAAACATAAATTTTGTCAGTGTTGTTGTGTGTATTTTTTTTTATTATGGAAGAAAGCATTTTGTTTTACTTCTCTTTCCGGTTATTTTAAAAAAAAAAATCTTTAAATTTTCGATACGCTCGCGCCCCCCCCAGGGGGGCGCGCCCCACACTTTGAGAAGCACTGGCTAAGGTACAAATATCCTGAAGCAAACATATCATTCTTATGACAACAGGTTCGCATGATAGTTTGTAACACAAACCCCCCTTTTAGTACGATAGTTTTTCGACCAGAATTCAACCAATTTTTATACATCAAAATAAAATCTATTATTCTAATTATCTTCGCAATGTCCTTAAATCATGTCTCTACGGAACAACTCCCTAATCCAAAAAACAATTAAATTCCTCAACAGGCACCTTGTTTTCTGTCCAGAATTGCCTTAATTTCTTTACTATTTGTATGCTATTTTCTGAGCGACATTCTTGCTTCCTTAAAAATATCAATGGAGTCTGTAGCACTTTATGTACATTTCCTGACCACTAATAAATTCATCTACAAACACTAATAAATTCATCTCCACTATTTTTGTAGTACATAGAAATTTATATTTTTAAGATGTTTCCTAATAGTTGCGGTTAACGCAAAGGGGCTTGACGTTAGACCAAATAAACTCTGGTCAACCAATAAACTTGCAGGTTTTTAAGGTCAAAATTACTAGGATTCTTTGTCCAAAATAATCGTGCTACATCTCTATTTTGTTCATGTAACTCAATCTGAACTCTCAATGCTATGGCCTGTTAACTAATTTATTATGCTATCTAAGGTCATTGACAAATTATCAAACAACAAATGTTTCATTTCTGGTTTCCAAAGCAGTCTAACTCTGTACCGATTACCACTGTATTCAATAGAAGACTCGAATGATTTCAAAATTTCGTTTTCCTTATATTTTCTTCTACTCCTATACCTAAGTTTTCTAAGTGCCAGAACTGGCTTAACTGCTCAGATATTGATCCTTTACTCACTACTAAATTCACTAATGTTTCATCATTCCCCTCATCCTCAGAAACAGAACCATGAATATAAAGCCCAAAAGTTTTTTCGACAACCACCAAAGATACATCTAACCTTTCTATTCTATTTCCAACAAATTTCCAATAATTATCTGAATCAACTAACAAGCCTATTTCACAAGCATCTAACGCTACAGGAACATCTGCTAATGCTAATCACAGATTTTCCAACCTTTTTCTTTTCCTTTCTCGGGTTACTGATATGTTGTAACGTCGTGAGTAGCTATCCTTCAATAAATAAGGTTACAGCTTCATATAGAAATAAAAAATATTGTTTATTTGATAAACAATTCTTAATGAAGTAATATTGCCAAGCCGGTGTAGTCAGTTCATATTCCATTCGCAACGCCACCGGCGTTCATCGTCTTTTTTTCTCCAATTTCCGGACTCAGCCCTTTTCTCCGTCTCTCCTGTCTTCTCATCTCGTCTCTCTCCTCTCCGTCCGTTCTCTCCCCCGGACTCTTTTCGTCCTCCTCTTCCGACCTTTCGTCCGTTCTCTCTCCCGGGTCTCCTCGTCCTCCTCTCCCGACCTTCCTTTTTCTTTTCCCTGAAAAAGAACCCTTTTAAACACCAGGGGTGTGTTCTCAACACGCCCCTCGTTCCTTCTCATTGGCAGGTCACAAAAGTCTCTCTTGACCTCCCTCGTCTGATTTGCGCATAACACGCCAAAACACACCCGAGCCGCCTGGCCCAAGGCGCCATAGTTCCTTGTCCACATCTGGACACACTTGTCCATCACGCCACCTGTTCCTAGTATTCCCTTCACACAACACTAGAAAAGACGGCATGATTATTTTAAGATAGGCTTCGCCTATTGTCAATGGGCACCGGCTCTACTTTACTATTATGGCGACCCGTCTGTCTCTCTTCACTCCCTGAGTTCAGACAATAAACAATGGCCCCATGGCCACGTGCACTGGTCATTCCACAGCTGGTGGATCATAAAAATTCAAGGACAATCGATGGGGTCGCAGTTGTCCTTGAACAGCTGGTGAAACCATAACACTTATCGTGAATCGAAAGATGGGAATTCACAACCATCGACGATGTCACAACTCCTTCCCCCTGAAAAAGGTCCATTTCACTGGACTGCTCTGGACTCAGTTTGGTTCAGTTCGTAACATTTCACACCAAAGGGTTGTCTTATGAATGAGACCGATCAGGACAGCAATCCAAGATACATATACAATCACAAGTAAAATAAACAAATAAACCCAAAATTCCTTAAAATCTACACTTTACAAAAAAAAACTTAAATTCAGAATCTTGGACCATTTTTTTCCATTTCAAACAGTTACATCACACTTCAAAATTTAGGGTTTTAAAGAAATTAACTTAAATTAGAATATTTCTATAATTCTAACCCATCAATCGCTTATTCAATTGTGTTAAACATCTGTGAGCGTACACAGTCCTAAGAATTACTCATTCCCATCTACTTATTCCAACGGTGTTTCCAACGATATTAAATAAACAAAAAAAAACATTTATAAATTCCAAGCTTTGCAAAAAAAATATTAAAAACCAAATTTTTAAATTAAGAAGTTTAAACTAAGACTTTTTAAATTTAATTAAATTATGGCTATCAGCAAGCACGATCACAACCATCATAACAGGTTATTCACAATTCATGGTATTGTCTTCCATTACGTTAGTTATTGAGGAAACACTTTAATTGGGAATATAATTAACAAGCCTCAGTAGCTCATGCAATCAGTTTTCTAAATCTACATTATGTCTGCACGGAACAAACT
Source organism: Trichonephila clavipes (assembly GCA_019973935.1). NCBI lineage: Eukaryota > Metazoa > Arthropoda > Arachnida > Araneae > Nephilidae > Trichonephila > Trichonephila clavipes. The sequence continues at coordinate 879,645 of BMAU01021348.1, read as the reverse complement.
TGCCCATGTCTCTAATTTACCTTTGGTCGGTCCGACTTCCGACCCAACCCTACTCAACCGTTTCAACACAAAGCCTATTTTCTTTACTCGGTTTTTCCAAATTTGTATCAGAATGTCTGTGTCGACCATTCGCAATACATCAATCTGCTCTAACAACCTCAAAATCAGAGTCGTTAAATTACATCCATCATAAGCACAAAGAAACTTAAACCTCGATTTTTTTATAATGTACATGCCAACTGTCATAACGCATGTGATGTGCTTCGGATAATTCATCATTAGAGAACGACGAAAATACCACTTCCATAAATCCAGTACAGTGACGCACGATGTCGCGTTGATCTTTTCTACCGAACTTTCCCTTTTTATCAGAAGATAAATCTCGGCTCGTGTCACTTGGTTCAAATTCCTGTACTTCACACATTTGATACGCGGGTACGGGTATCAGTTCACTCTCCCTAACCAAACAACGGGCAGAGTACGGTTTGACTGCCCCATCCCGTTTACACCTAAATCTAAAAGATACTCTGTATCCTCTCGTAGTGAATTAATCAACATCTGGGATGAACAACAAGTTTTGATCCTAAATGGCTTTCCCGTAACCAAATTAATATCCTTCTGTCTTAAAACAATCGTCCCAGGATCTGGTAGAAACCTTTCTTTCTTTTTAGCGTCAATCATACTTAAGTAGCTACTCCGATCAGGCGGTAATTTAAAATACAATTGACTTTTCCTTAAATTACCCTGAAAACCAAAATCCATAAATAGCTTTACCGAATAGAGAGTTTCGGAATCTATTCCTTCTGAGCTATTCTCCATAACCAAATTTGCCAATTACGGCTTTCTACGGTACAATTTTATTAAATTAAGACGATAAATGGTACTGCGATCTCTTTTTCCGGGTAAATCTATCTCGAAATTAAATTCTGAACCAATGTTAGACCTATTATCCGTCTCTAAACTATCCTTATAAATCACCCTTGGTTCTGAGAGAGGCAATCGCATTGCTAACCCGTCTTCCAAGCCTTTCCGCACATCTGCTTTACACATGTTTTCTCCCCCCCCCCATTTAACTGCCCCGCTATCTTAGCCATTGTATGATTTCGAAAACTTTCCCGTTTTTCACGTTCTTCCCGTTTCTCCTCCAAAATACCCTCCAACAAACATTTAACTGACTCTTCATCATAGTATTTACTTTGACAGATTCTTTTCTTGAATTCTATCTTGGGTAAAGTAATATCAATTTCTACTCTTAATTCCTTCGCAACCTCTAACAATACGTCTTTTCTTTCTCTTAACAGAAACGCCATGATGCACAAATACACACAAAATCAAATCTAAACTTAATCCTTACAAAAATTATACAAAGACTCAAGGTAACCTAAAAATACACTAGACCTAGACTTACCAATATTTTACCCATATGCGCAAATCTAAACACAAATAAGCTACACATCAGTGTTCTCCAATTCAACAAGTATAACTACCGTATACTAAATTCCACAAATCTAGAACCCCAATAATAACCTTCACAATACTGTGCCAACAAAACAAGTATAACTACTGTATACTAAATTTTACAAATCTATAACCACAACACTAATATTGCACATTTATACCCTTCATACAAAACTTAAAATCCTTCTAGTCTCTTATTGTTTACTAAAACATTACCTAGTCTTTATATTCCTTATTTAAAACATTTTACATACAAAATCAATAATCAGTTGCTGCCCCGAAAATAATCTCAATGAAAAGACTCACCTTCAAATTTATAGAAGACACACAGGCACACTTCATCACTAGCAGGAACGTGAGACACTTGCATCCAGCACTTCTCACAGCTGGGAAAACCTCTCATAGCAAGCAATTCCGAAAATCAGGCGAGCACACTTCATCACTAGCAGGAACGGGAGACACTTGCATCCAGCACTTCTCACAGCTGGGAACTCCAGGAATTCGCAGTCATCCAACTCGTCTCATCACAAACGCACCCGGCTGGCATTTTTTTCTCTTCACTTAAAACAAAGGATTCGGGCATCTATTTACTTAAATGCCGGATCAACACCTCTGCCACCAATTTCATATATATATATATATATATTAGCTGTAACGTCGTGAGTAGCTATCCTTCAATAAATAAGGTTACAGCTTCATATAGAAATAAAAAAATATTGTTTATTTGATAAACAATTCTTAATGAAGTAATATTGCCAAGCCGATGTAGTCAGTTCATATTCCATTCGCAACGCCACCGGCGTTCATCGTCTTTTTTTCTCCAATTTCCGGACTCAGCCCTTTTCTCCGTCTCTCCTGTCTTCTCCTCTCGTCTCTCTCCTCTCCGTCCGTTCTCTCCCCCGGACTCTTTTCGTCCTCCTCTTCCGACCTTTCGTCCGTTCTCTCTCCCGGGTCTCCTCGTCCTCTTCTCCCGACCTTCCTTTTTCTTTTCCCTGAAAAAGAACCCTTTTAAACACCAGGGATGTGTTCACAACACGCCCCTCGTTCCTTCTCATTGGCAGGTCACAAAAGTCCCTCTTGACCTCCCTCGTCTGATTTGCGCATAACACGCCAAAACACACCCGAGCCGCCTGGCCCAAGGCGCCATAGTTCCTTGTCCACATCTGGACACACTTGTCCATCACGCCACCTGTTCCTAGTATTCCCTTCACACAACACTAGAAAAGACGGCATGATTATTTTAAGATAGGCTTCGCCTATTGTCAATGGGCACCGGCTCTACTTTACTATTATGGCGACCCGTCTGTCTCTCTTCACTCCCTGAGTTCAGACAATAAACAATGGCCCCATGGCCACGTGCACTGGTCATTCCACAGCTGGTGGATCATAAAAATTCAAGGACAATCGATGGGGTCGCAGTTGTCCTTGAACAGCTGGTGAAACTATAACACTTATCGTGAATCGAAAGATGGGAATTCACAACCATCGACGATGTCACAATGTGCAATAGAAAGTTGTTTTGTTTCCAATGCTTCGATTATTATTTCTTTGTTGATTATTCAACTTTTTACTCTAACCCATAACTTTCGAATCAACGTGTTTTGTGGGCCTTTCTGATTGAACTGTCAGCATTTCCTATCCAATAACACAGCGTTTCTCAAACTGTGGGGATCGCCCCCTAGGGGGCGTGAAAACCCCACAAGGGGAGCGCGAGCATATCGAAAATAAAAGGTTTAAAAAATTAATTTACTCGAACGAAGTAAACAAAATACTTTCTGACATATAAAAAAAATTCGCATTTACACTGATATAATATATATACTCGTATATCAGCTGGCGATATTACTTCTTCAAAAATAAAAGTTTCCACTGTGATACGTTCATTATCTACCTGATCCTATAACTAAAAAAATTTTTTTAAAAACATTTTGTTTGATTTGCTGTAATCCCACGATGAGAGTTTTTTTATTACGTTTTCCTTTTAAACCTAAAATTCTACTCTTTCAGAAAAAAAGCAAAACTCAAACCCAGAGAAAAATTCCACGAAGATAAAAAATTCATCACAGTTATTATTATTAAAATTTAGTACATTAGCTGTAGAAAGAAAGGGATTATTGATACCATATGTATTGTTTATTTTCAAATTTCGGGGAATCCCCTAGAATCCTACTTTGACTTTCGTCTATTTGCCAAGAGCTCTGTCGCGAAAATGTTCCTACTGTAATAATTTGATCGTTCTTGTTGTCTATGTTTTCTTTCAGAATTAATACGCCCTACGCAATCTTTACAAAGTGTCTTTTCTCAAAAAGTCTTATAAGGCCTGTAAAGACCAATTTACATCTACAGTTTTTCTCGTAAAATCGAGAGCTTAATCTGACGGTAATAATTTAATAATGATAGATGATAAGAGATTGGCATACGTTTTTGTATCAACCAAAAGAGATTCTAAATTTCTAATTTGTGTTTCGATTATATAATACACTGCCACTGCCGTAACTAGTTTTGAGTGGGCCCTATATCAAAATTCCTTCGAGGCCCTCTTTTAGTTTTGTGAGACCTGTTGGTGGGGCTGTATTTCCACGCGTTGGGGCCCCTGTAGTTTGGGGGTCCAGTATCATTGATACGCCTGATACGGTAGTAACGACGCCCCTACTTAGAGTATTCAAATCATCTGTGGTTTCGGTCGATGTAATATATAATAATTTTCCGATGCGGGCTTGAATTAATTACCATAACGAGTCTGTAATATTTTTAATGCTGAATCATAATTTTCGTGTTTTATTCTTAAGCCTTTAATGCCCTACAACCTACAACATTTTTCAGATAAATAAGTTTTTCTACCTTTGAAAAACTATTGTTCTTATCGTTTGCGTATTTTCGGACCGTCCATAAAACTCTAAATATATTCATGGATCCCATAAACTGTATTCAAATTTAAACGAGGCAACTTAATGACTGGGTAGAATCCGAAATTTATTGCGATTGAAAAAAAATTGATTTTCTTGAAGTAAGTTTGGGCATTTTGACTAATCTAATCTCTTCGTTGTAATAAGCATTTTTCTGCAATGAATATTTAGTTATATTCTTAACTTACTTCGATTTTTGTTTCAATGTCCTTCCCATCAGTTAAATTAACAATATGATCATCAAAAATTTTAATGTTATCAATTTTACTTTGTATCTGTTTTACTTTGTATGTTTCTATGTAGGATAGATACCTAATCTAAAAACTATCAGCTTCAGAACTATCACACACAGAACTGAATTCTTACTTTCTTGTATTCTTTTCATTAATTTAGTCGTTGATGATGTACATGCCACTCGTTTGTTTTTATGTTGGTCTATTCCATATTGAAATTAGAAGTATTCCCTCGGTTGAAGAACGCCTTCATTAAAATACTAGGTAATCCATATATGGTAATCCACTAAAAACTAAGCAGTATTCCACGATAGCACTAAGCACTATTCCTGCACAATTTCTGCACTATTCCTGCACTGTTCCTGCACAATTTGTTGCATATCTTTCATTACTAGGCGTGGTTCAGTGGTTAAAATTATAACTAACTGTAGACACAATAAGTCACTACTAAAAGAGAGGATCGACCAACTATTTATTTCTTTTTACGCTTTTAATGATGTTCCATATACAGTAAAACCTGTTTTTGTGCGGTCCTTTTTTATGCGATTTATTTTGTGCGATTTTATTTTTGTACGATTTTTTATGCTGTCTTTTTTAATGCGGTGTATGGATTTCAACGGTTTTGGCGCCCCTGTAATGTTTTCTATCAGTGTACATATATATACTTAAAGACGCTCTGTTAATTGGTTATAAACATTCTCTCGACAATTATTTTCTCGCAACGCAATAGCAGCACGCACTTAATTGAAGGCGAAACTTTCAATGATAGTGACATTATCAATAATTTGATCGATTTTGAAGACAGACATGAAAAGTCGATTTCTTTGAGAGCGAATATAATATATGTTGGGATTCAGCTTTACAACGAATCGGGAAAGCATTTTCGTAAAATAGATAACAATTCCGAAAGAAGTTTGAAATTTCAAAAAGAGCTTCGATCATGCACATCTAGTTATTGTGACGTTCACAAGCAAATAACCAACAGATAATCGTCACAAAAAATTATCACTTACTTTATGGTTCCAAAAAATAAATCAATTGAAATGGTATCTTCAAGTGACGAAAACGATTTGGAACTAATTCATCACAGGAAGATACGTGCTTTGGATTGCGATAAAAAGCAGGGAATTATGTATGAGCATTTTGAAAATGTCTCCAAGTCTACTGTGATAAACGAGCTGTCACGTCTATGGATATTTGGGGATTAGAATAAAGATCAACCATAGTCAATACAATTCTAATTTATTGTTCTTTCACTTAATTTGACAGCCCAGCGTAGGAAATGCACACTTCTAAGTATAGGAGCAATTACACGGCAGAAAAGATACTTAATATTTAAATACACTGCTGGCCACCATAAATGCAACACCCTGAAGCAAGCATGCAAATAACATGGAATTTACAACATGCATTAGCGGAAGTGAGATATGCAAATGATTACAATTTCAGCGCAGACAGAGATCTTGTGCGCCTGTGGCGCCTCCTCAAAGAGCTATTTAAGGTTTGGAGATTTCGACGATTTCAAGTTCGGCAATTGTGTTTTTCTTGTAGTTTTTTCAAAAGACGACCAGTTATGTCTCGTAGAGAACAGCGATCAGCTTTTGATCACGTGTCCGAGTTCGACAGAGGAAGCATAGTGACCTACCGAGATTGTGGATTATCTTTCAGCGAAATCGGTAGTCTTGTTGGTCGAAACCAAACAACTATAATGCGGGTATGTGACCTTTGGATGCACGAGGGTACGACGGATCGACGTAGTCCATAGCATCCACCTCAGTGCATCACTTCATGCGAGAGGCAAATTGTGCGCATGGCAGTGACAGATCGCTCAGTCACAGCACATTGAGTCTATAACGCATCATTCATTATCTGCGCGTAACATTCAACGCCGTTTACAGCAGAGTGGTCTGTCCGCAAGACGTCCATTGCTTGGTCTACACTTGTCGCAGAACCATAGACGTCTCCACCGCCAATGGTGCAATGAAAGAAAGATTTGGGCGGCAGAATAGAAGGATGTTGTCTTTACTGACGAGTCAAGAATCCGTCTGCAACACCACGATTTTCAGATTCGAGCCTGAAGACACCGTAAAAGGGGATGCTGAACAGTTATGCACCGCCACACTGGTCCTGCCCCGGGTATTATGGTATGAGGTGGTATTGAATATCACTCTCGCACTCCTCTAGTATACATTGACCGTACTTTAAACAGCCAGTGCTACATATCCGAGGTGTTGGAGCCAGTTGTCCTTCCTGACCTTCAGGGCTTGGCCACAGCCATATTTCAACAGGATAATGCGCGTCCACACGTGGTACGCATTGGTCAAAGGTACTTTGTTAATTACCGGATTAAATTGCTTCACTGGCCGGCTCGCTCTCCGGATCTTTCACCGATAGAAAGCATGTGGTCCATGGTTGCTCAATGATTGACCCAGATTACACCCCCAGCTGTGTGGAAGCTGCTTGGTCTGTTGTACCCCAAGAACACATCCAAAGTCTCTTTGAATCAATGCCGAGGCGTGTGGCAGCGGTGATCTCCAACAATGGCGGCTACTCTGGCTACTGATTCTAGCAGGAACCACACTTCACAGAAGTCTATAAATTTAATCATTTGATACTTGGTTAACAGGATATCTACAAAATAAATTTTGTTGTGATATCTCTTGACTTTCTTGGTTTTGCATTTACGGTGGCTAGCAGTGTACACTCATAAACAAAAACATTAGCGCACGAAGAAATAATTGTGGGATCGTAACGAAAATTGACATGAAGCTACATGTCGGGGAGATATGCAAATGATTAGAAAAGCAACGTGAGCCGTTCGTATAGCCGTAGAGGGCGTGTAGCCGGTAGAGGGCGTTTAATGTCGTTCTCCGTGGTGCATAAAACAGGCAACCAAAGCTTGTTTGAGTGTGCTGAATTGTTTACAAAGCAAGAGCTGGGGTAGACATGCCATAATGCCGTTTTCGAAGACTATATGAGCAGCTGTCACAGTTTGAGAGCGGGAGAATCATTGACATGATGGAAGGTAGGTGGTCAGCTACTCGAGTAGCTCGTCAATTAGGCCGCTCAGATTGTGTTGTGAGGAGGTGGTGGGACCAGTGTCATTTAGACAAAGACCCTCTCGACCAACCGGTTGCGAAGAAGACCGCCCAATTCGAAGAAATGAAAGCGTACAGCCAACTGCTTCATCGGCCGCCATCTAGGCACAGGTAGCACCTTCATTAGGGGCCCCTGTGTCTTCTCGAACCATACCAACGCGCCTGGCTGAAGGACATTTAGGATCGCGGCGTCCATTACGTGTGCTGCTCTTGACGCCCACCCACCGACACCTCCGTTTGGAGTGGTGCCACGCACGAGGAAACTGGACTGAAGAGGAAGGGAACCAGGTCGTCATTAGCGACGAATCCAGATTCTATCTTAGCAGTGATGGCAATCGTGTTCGAGAGTGGAGACCCCGTGGTGAACGCCTCAATCCTACTTTTGTTTTACAGTGAACACGGCTCCCACAGCTTGTGTGGTGGTATGGGTTGTCATTGTCTATAATACACGGTCACCCTTAGTACTGATCCTTTGCACTATGACAGCCCAGCTGTGTGTCCATGACATCTTGCAACCACATGTATTACCTCTCATCCAACGGATCCCAGGAGTCATTTTTGAACAAGACAATGCTCAGACTCACATGGCAAGGGTATCAAGAGACTTTCTCCACTACTTCCTTGGCCTGTCGGATCCCCAGATTTATCTCCAATCGAGCATATCTGGGATCATTTGGGATGCCGAGTTAGGCATCCCACGAGTTTGAATGAACTAGAGGCAAGGTTACAGCAAATATGGAACGAAATGTCTCAAGACATCATACAGAACTTTTATGCCTCAGTGCCCGATCGTATCGTAGCGTGCATTCACGTTAGAGCTGGATCAACACGGTATTAAATCCTCCGTTCTTTTGCCTTTTTCTCTGAAATAAATGATCCATTTTGTTTCATTTTCTAATCATTTACTTATATCAAAGTAGTTATTAAGTATATAAAATTTCGTTTCATTTTAACGACTCCTTCTTGGTGCGCTAATTTTTTTGTCCATGAGTGTACGTGTTTCATTTTTATGAATTTCTATATTTTCCATGCGTGTATTATGCTGCTTTTTGTCTATCTATGTCAGGGCTGGCAAACGTTTATGCAACCGCGTGCAATTTTTTCTGAAGAAATGTTTAATGAGGTATAGACATGCCATTAAAAAAATTTTAAATAAAATTTTTAAATAATTTTTTTAAAAACTAAATACTAAAACAACTGAAAAATCTTTACTACGAAAAAATACATTTTTCAAATGTATTACAGTAAATGTTTCCGTTTACGGGTATTTCAAATTAAAGTAACATTAGTGTGATTTTTGGTATTACATATTAGATGACAAATAACTTATATTAAGATTGTAAGGCAATAACAAACGATTGTGCTTGCCGACACCCCACGCACCACGTCCGATCACTCGTGTTTTTTTTGTAATATATAATAGTGAACTTTATTATTTTGAACTAAAATGCAAATCATTTTGATCGATAACGTGCCCAAAATATTGTGTCACGTGCCAACAATTGCACGCGTGCCCCTGGTTCGCCATTCCTGTTCTATGTATATGCATATGTGTTGTGTGAGTTCAGTAGAATAATCTGTTCACATATATATAGAGAGAGAGAAAAAGAGGCGAAATATATGAAAGAATTGTTTAGTCTATTTGACTTGATCTATTTTTGCTAGTACAGCATGATAAACAAAAAATGGATGCATACTGCATGAGTTCAATTGCCTTGATTTCTGTAGCGAAGGTAAAGTCATGTGACTTGGAGACGCAGTTTCGAAGTGGGCGCGTTTTAAACGAATTACGCATCTCGATTCCTCTTCGATTGAAAAAGACATTTTGAATCAGAGAAACTAGTTTTTTCCCTCATTAATATCACGAAGAAAAATACGTGATAAGGTGCATTTTATTCTCGTTCTTTGGTAAGCAATATTTTATAAAAAAATTCTTCAAAGTGCTTCGTCTGAATTGATTTGAAAAATCAACCGTTCTTTTTATTTTCTCAATTCAAAGCATGTTTCAGAGAAATTTTAGAAACTCTTACTTTAAAAAAAATTAAATTAAAAAGGCAACAGCAAAAAGTTACTGCTTTAGGCAAGGAGATTAAATTGCTAGAATCCTTTTTAAATTTATAATTTTCATTTCGCCTCCCATCCGGCAAAACAGTTTAATTTTTAAGATTTATTTTTGATATGAAAAGAATGTTTGAGAAACTATTAAATTGAAAATTATAAAATGAGTTTCTACTGTCGCATTTAAAGCAACATCTATTCTATTTGAACAAACTATTTAAATGTGAATGATTTTCGCTCTAAGATTGGTTAGTTAACAATCGATTCAACCACCTGATCAATCTTTTGTCATCTCTCAATCTAATTTCAAAATATTGTCCGTCTTCTCCAATATGAAGGATTCAATTTAATTATAACGGTTGTTAAGAATGGCGGGAGCTAAGTAGATGTTTTTGTTTCCTGGGGAGTCTGTGAAAGATAAACGAAGCAGGACTCGAATACTGATAGGCTGAACACTTTCTCTTGCCAAAAGCTCTCTTTTCAGATCATCAATAAGGTGTTTTTTTTAAAAAAAAGGGACAGAAAAAAAAAAAAAAGCTTCACACAATCCAGACTGACCTCAAGTTTCGTATTTTGGTATTTCTTCTTCAAACAAATTTTCTCAAAAATTAATCAATTCAACTTAAGAAATTTAATTCATTATTATTGTACAATAACCGTTATGGATTTATAAGGTAACTTTCGTTTTATGTCTAGCGTCATTCTATGTACTTCTTTTTCAATTTTTTATTTCAAATTTAATTTCAGAAAGAAAATATTGAAATAGTTAGGCGTTTCTACTGTTTAGATCAACGGTCGTGAAACCTTTTGGCCTCACGGACCAGTAAATTCATAATTTAAATCCTGCGGACCACTAACAGGATTTTATAATTGTTAAATATATTTATTAAAAAAATTGTGATCTAAGAACACATAAAATGTGCCTAGTTAAAAAAAGGAAACTATTAATCGTAAGCAAATTATGAAATCTTTATTAATAAATCATAATAAAATAAACAAAAACTGTAAAAATGAAACAATTAAAAAATGGTTTAAGTATATCAAACTTTGAGCATTATACATTCCTATGAAATGGCGTTACTCTATTAAGTAGCTTTTTTATCAAAATTCACGCATTGTAATGAATTGAATTATATTTCAATGCATCTTAAAACATAATTTAACGTGATGTAAGTAAACAAATTCCGCATTCTTCTGGGGACCAGCGAAATTTTCTCGCGGACCACCACTTTGGCAACCTCTGGTTGAGATCATTGAAATATTAATATTATTGAGTTATAAGAGAATATAACATAATACCATAGAAGTATAATGTTAATGTAATAAAATACTTAAGAAATTCAATAGGAATATAATAGTTGGATGAAGTTGGTCTGGTTATATTACGCCCTTTCTAGGAATACAATATCCTGGAACAAGTGGACTGACAAATAATAATGAGGGCTAATAAAGGTGGCTAAGAATATTCTTTTCTTGCTGAGGATATAAAGTAAAATATGCATCGAAATTTTCTGTCAATGACTCACGTAAGAACCGAGGCGATTATATTATTACCGCGTTTCAAATATTTCCTATCCCTTAGTTTCTTCTTGATTACGGCTCTGAGTTTCCTGCTACTGCTTCTGACAGTACGCCACAGATTCCTTTGGAAAGCTTGAGGAGCTGGTGTTTACTCCAACTCATTTATTCCTAAAAATACTTCTTATTGCCTGGTCAGGCAATTTTGATGCTGAGATTTTTGCAACATTTATGGCTTTTAGAGCTATTATTGTTACTCCTGGCCAAAATACTGTCATCTTCATAGATTCTTAAGCCACAATTAAGACCATATAAGGCTACAATCTATTAACATCAGAACTTTAGTTCAAGTGCAAACAACTTATTGACTCATTTCTTAGTACTGGCAGGAGGTCGTTCTCTAATGGTTCTCTTACCATTGCGGCATTCATGGAAATGAACAAGCTGACAAGTTGGTCAAAGAAACTTCAAAGTTGCATCTACCTTGCTTATCGATTCCTCTTAGAAATGCCAAGCGACTTCTCAGGGATAAATTTCGTCAGTAAAGAGTATCCACTTTTACAGAGATGGCTGTTCGTAAATCTTTGTCTAGTCTACTTGATGGACAGAGATGTGCTCAACTTTCTGTCCTACCTAGAGTGGATGGAGTGGCATGTTTTAGAGTCACCACCGGACATGATTACCTGCAGGCCCATTTGTTTAAGGCTGATTCACCCCTCTACTCTCTCTGTAAATCCATACCAATGACTTGGGGAGCATCTACTTGATTTCCCTTCTCTACTTCATGTTCTCTCGCAAGTCAACAGTGGAGTTCTACCTCCTGCTAGTGCAACACTGCTTTCTACTGAATTGTAAGACAACTTGCGTCTGGGAAGATGTTGGCGGGTGTAATTTAAAGTTTCTTATTTTTAGCCTCATAATTTCATTCAATGTAAGCCTGAAAAAAAATTTTTATCGTTCAATCTAAGCCTTCAGTTTTGCCTACGATAATTTAAGAGCTGTAATTGGAAAATGAATCGGATACTTAACATACTACAGCTGTTAATCCTGAGCAAGAACATTAAATGAAAAAGAAACTCGAAGTAAAAAATTAAAATATTAAATTAAAAGAAAGAAGACGAAATAGTAGTAGTACATTTTACAAAAGGTGAAATTGGGTTGGTCATCGCGAAAAAATATGATCTAAACGTGGTTTGTAAATTGTTAGCTCGAAAAAATAAGCCTTTCAAATCGAAGCAGGCAGTGGAATTATGTTTAACGACGCTGAATCTTTAATTCTATCAAGTGCTTCAATTATATGAATAATATTAAGAATGTTTCTGTCACTCTTATGCTTAACCCCTCGCTGAGCACCCCGCGATTTCTACGGGTATGCATTTTTCCGACTATTTAGCTGTGCAACCCGTGCTGCTCTTGTTTATGTTTTCTTTTACGTTTTTCTGTTCATATTTTTTGATGATCTCTAATTCTATATTTTAAAATAAAAACTCTTTTACAAAAATTTATTGTATATTTTAACTCTAAAATGTAGATTTAATATGTAGATTTATAATACGTAATAAGGTCATACGCAATTTTTGAACCTACTTTGATAAAATAACGACGCAGGGAGAGGATAAACTTTATTTTGTATTCCCATCTTCATAACTGCGTTCATTGCTTCTACTAACTACAAATTTGTTACTTTTTCTGCCAATTGCATCAATTGGTTACATTTCCAGAATAGTATCCACGCAATGATTTAATTTTTTTTGCTGTATTTTCCTTTATAACATTTCATGCTATTCTGTAAATCTTTTTTAGAAGGAATATAATAATTGTTTAAAAATTATAATTAATTAGTATTTAACATAATCTCTCATCTTAGAAGGAAAGTTTGTTTATCCACTAAAATTACGATGAACAATAATTATTTTAGAAATGATTCACTACAGCAAAAACTTTTCGAATAAACTTTTTCATTCTTCAAATGAATTGTCAACTGAGTGAAAGGATTTTGTTCGTGGAGCATTAAACGTTCTATATGAAGTTTGTTTCATTTGAATTGCTGCACAGTAAAACATTTTGTCATTAAAACTCTTTTCGTGTATTATACATGTGTGTTATAAAATGGCCCGACTCACGAAAAATCGGAAAAATCATGTTTACAACTTTCAGCAATAACAAAAGGAATTGGAAGTGAACAGAGTATATGAATTCTAAATAAAGTTCTAATGATTAAATGTAGGTACAATAGACAGACTCGGTTGTGCAACATAAAATGTCATCGACACCTACACTCGATGCTTTAGTTCAAATAATCTCCATTTGCTGTCTCTTCAACCTATTGACAGCTATAAAAAAACCTAAAAAAATGCACTTCTTTCCACAGTCCTTACCCATTCCGAGAATTATAACTGGAACAAGTAAAACCAATGGCACAAACTTAAACTAAACAATTTACGTTATAATAAAAAGTCATATTTGTGTGTGGTCTAACGTAATAAAAATAACGGAATATTCTACGTTAATGGTGCAGGTAAATATGCATATATAAAGAACTTTATTAAACTTTCACTCTATTGAAAATCTCTCTCTCTCTCTCTTCTCTCCCTCTCCCAATCCACACTATTTTCACAAATAGAAAAAAAATGTTTCTATTTTATCACCAAAACTTTAAGGTAAAGTACACACATGGACAAAAAAATTAGCGCACCAAGAAATAATTGCGGGATCGTAACGAAACTTGGCATGAAGCGACATATCTCAAGGAGGCATGCAAATGATTAGAAATGCTGCGTGATTGCGTTTTACGTATAGCCGGTAGAGGACGTTTAGCGTCTTTCTTCGTGAAGTATAAAACAGGTAACCAAAACTTGTTTTAGTGTGCTTAATCGTTTGCAAAGTAAGAGCTGATGTAGACATTCCATTACGCCGTTTTCGAAGACATTATGAGCAGCTGTCGCAGTTTGAGAGGGCGAGAATCATTGGCATGATGGAAGCTGGGTGGCCAACTAGGTGAGTAACTCGTCAATTAGGCCGCTCTTATTGTGTTGTGAGGAGGTGTTGGGAACAGTGAATCCAAGGGATGTCATTTACACGAAGACCAGGCTCAGGACGCTCTCGACAGATCAGTCGTCGAGAAGTCCACCATATCGTAAGAAATGCACACGTACAGCCAACTGCTTTATCGGCCGCTATCCAGGCACAGGTAGTACCTTCCCTAGGGGCCCCTGTGTCTTCTTGAACCATACGAAGGCGCCTGGTTGAAGGACATTTGGGATCGCGGTGCCCATTACGTGTGCTGCCGAGTAGTTACTGGTCGAGATATGGAAGTCGATAGTGCGAAGTTTCCCATAAGGTAAGAAGAACATGTGGATGATTGTGAGAAAAATTTCGATGGAACTTCTGGAGCCATGGAGATGCATGCTGCACTAATTATGTAGAGATGGTCAAATAGTGATCGCTAGATGAGATTCATTTCCATGCTGAGTGAATGTGACTCACACAAAAACTTTTCAATTTTTGTCAAAAAATAAAATATATGGTTCTAGAGTAAAAATCGAAAAGGAGAGAAGAGTGCCTGAATCATAGCAAAGATTGGAAGGTGAAAAGGGTGACTTTTGCTGGGCGTATAAGCAGGGAAGCCTCACAGATAAAAACATTATGAAGTTACAAAATTATTACAGAAAGGCAATTAACGTTTTTAATACCAAAAAAGGAAAACTGCGATGTATGCCAGCCTGCTGCTATATATGCAATGCTCGTTAACTGCGAAAAGCCTACGCATGATAAGTGTCCTGAAAGAGAATCATTGTGGTGTTTTTATAAAAGAGCAATAACCATGAGAATTAACTTGTCGCCACAAGTAGTGGAGAAAATTATGCCCGTTTATCAGCGTTTAGCTTCAGGCACCATTCTTGAAAGATGCGTAGCAGGCAAGACGCAAAACTGAAACGAAAGTCTGCATTGGGTGAAAATGACCAAAAGAGGCATTCGTCTCCAAAAGGAGGTTGGAAATAGTAGTAAGGGATGCCATCGGAAAGCGCAATCTGGGCTGCGGGAAATCTCTTGAAGCGAAACAGAACCTCCAACTGTCTGGTGCTGAAAGACAAGATGAACAACCAATTTCTAAAAACATTTCTTTTAAAAAAGAGAAAAGCAAACGAAATACCACCTGCAAAGATATAGCCTATAGTGCCGGTGCTTTTTAATTTTTATTATCAGACTTAACAAACAGTTTTGTTTTTATGTGTAATTGAATTTGTTACGTTTTTTGAATTCTTGTAATTTAATCGTATTGTAACACTTTATTTTTAGTCATTGTGATTAATGAAATATATAATATATTATCTGGTTTAGATAAAATAACAATGAAATACTTTTTGCTAATTTACTTTAGATATTATATATATATATTAGAAAGTTTTAGCTTACTTTTCAATTTTTATCACTGTATATACCTCGCGTCAATGTGACTATTACAATAAATATTGCAGAATCTTATATGTATATATATAATGCACCTATTTTGTATTTGTACGACATTAGTGTTTTTCAATTTCAAACTTATATTTATATTTATATCTTCAATTTTTTGAAAAAAAAAAACTAATTTATTTTCCTTTAAAATAAAAAAAGCTGTTTTTCTCAAAATGAAAAATTTGCCTCAAAACCAAAATTTAAAATGTCCCATGCGTTGCAATTTTTGTCTGTGATTATAACAAAACTTTCCAAAAGTATTCTTCTAATTTGTAGTTATAACCTGGATGCATGTAGCAATAGTGATAGGGTGAAACAAGAAATTGAAGTTTTTTATGTATAAAGTCATTAAAATTCTTGAAAATTTCATATGAAATTTGCGTTTACCCATATTTTGTAAGTTACCCTATAAAACATTACATTGCTCGTATACATTTGTAAAGAATTGCTTAAAGAAGTTAAATCAGCTAAAAATATGAAATTTTAAAAAAATCAAAACGCATGGAATATTTTTTGAAATTTTTAAATTCTCGTTAAAATTTTTTAAAAAATTGAAAATTTCTTAAAAACTACTCATTTTTTCTATCCAAATTGTTTATATGCGGTTTTAATTGTAACATAAATACAGGCAGTCAAAGTTTAGAATATGTTTGGGACAAATTAAAAAATTTTTTTTTTTGCTGTACACTGTAGCCTTAAGATGAGAGAGGCTGGATAACCTGTCGTCGTAACAAACACTATCATTATGCAAAATTATTTTTTAAACTAAAAAATTGTTTTCAGTCATAATTAAGTGAGGTAGTATCATTATTGTGTTATACATAAATGCTTTGTGTTTCATAACTTTTGTGAAATCATTTTGTTAAGATTAGGCAGAATAACCCGTCGTCGTACAAACACTATCAATATTATTCAAAAGTATATTTTAAATTAAAAAATATTTTCAGTCATAATTAAGTGAAGTAGTGTTTTGATGTAGAATATAAGTTGGAAAATAACATATAATGCCGGTAAAGCTGTAATTTTTTAATAAGTTTTTGTATATTATGCCTTTAAAAACTTTAAATGCGTTTTTCTCGGCTTTTAATTTTGAAGATGTATTTTCTAATCCCAACGGCTTTTTTTCGGTTCAAGAGAGTCTTCTATAGATACTACCAATTGTATTCTCTATAAAAGTTACTATGGTTTTAGGTCTTTTAAGAAATTAGATTAGATTAGAAATTAGATTTTTAAGAAAATGCTAAAGTTAATATTTTAAAAAATTTTATGTTTTTTCCACGTTTAGCAAGAAAAATAATTATTACAAATCTACAAGGGAACACATTTTCAAATCCATGCTAACTTTTATTTGCTATAATCTAAGAAACATAAATCAAATGATTAAAAAAATTTAAAAACTGAGAATTTTATAAGAATTTGAAAAAACTTTAAAAATTGTTAATTTTTTAAAATTGCAAAGTAATGGCTGGTCCAACTGACTTTTTGCTTTGAGAATCAACTTAATATAATTTGAATATAAAACCTAAATTATTTTTACTGTTAGTGCTTCCAAAAATATTCTTGAAAAAGCGTACTGTGTAGCCTTAAAAAAAAGATTTTATCTTCATTATACGAAATCTTTGTGAATTATTGATAAATAGTTTATCTCAGAATTAAAATTCATTTGGAATGAAAAAGAAATCCATTGCAGAAAAACTTTTTGGAATGAATCAAGAGGTCATAGAAATTTTGTGCCAAGGAATTGGTCACTAACAGAATGAGATCCATCCGAACACCTCAGGTGTTTCCTTTAATGGGGAAAGTCCATTTGACAATATTCTGCTGTAATGGAAAGGGACTAGAATTGTAATTAAAGATCTTTTGAAAAGGAAAGTAGGCTGCCCAAGAACGACCTTGAATATATCAATATTAAAGAGTGAGAATCTTTAAATGTTGCTGGCTCAATTGCAATTTTTAGTGCCCATTCGACTTTTTTCCGTTTCTATCCGCTGCGTTTTCCTTCCCCTGAATTGAATTTTCACTGAAAGGAAGCTTTTCTCCCTCGCCTTTCTCTTTTCTAAATATTTGATACTTTGTACCAAGAGTTTGAAATCGATTCGATTCAGAAAAATTGGAACGCTCTGAACTTCATTGGAGCGTATTAGAAATGTTCACCCAAAAGTTAATTTCTATGCAATCATTTTGAATTGAAATTGACTTTAGAATGAGAATTGGTTGCTAAGTCAAAAATTAAAGCAAAAAGAAATGAGAAGCTTTAAATTTAAGATTCTAAAAATAGTTTTGGGATTCTTTTCTCTTTTCAATATCAATTTTAACATTATTTTAAGAGTCAATTTAAAATGTGTTTCTTCATAATGTGACACTGAAAGGAAACACATTTCAAACGAATGTAAACATTGTGATCAATTTAATTAAATAAAGATCAGAGCAAAACAATAAAATAACTTCATAATATGATTTACCCTATTTCTCATGATTAAATTTCGAGATGAATTATGAATTAAATTAATTTTCTTGAAGATAACAATGTTCAGCCTCTAAAAGGGCCTGAAGAACCTTTTTTGACTTTGAATCGATTTCATTTGAAACGGAAGACATGAGATCCCGATGAATGTCTTTTTCGAATTTTTAATTGATCTGCATAAAAGTTCAAGCTGTCATTTGAACTTTCGGTCGAGTGACGAGGATGACCCATGAGCTGACAAATCGATTTGAATTGAATCGCCGAAATAAGAAAAATCCAATTTCACTGTTTTAATAGGTTTGAATCGACTCTTTAACTTTAAATGATTTTACATAGAGGAAACTATACGAAACTTTTGGAAAAAACTCGATCACTATTATTTATGTCAATCAACTGAAAAATTTAGATAATTCCAAAATGAATAATACAAAAACTCGTTAGCGCGCGTTTCGATACCTTCAAAAAGAACAATATTTCAACGTGGAATTTCAGCTTGGTTAAAAAATGCACATTTTGACTTGGAAGCTCAAATACTTGTTATTTGGCTCATCGAAATCGTTCAGTCAAAGGAAGCAACATGAAAAGAACGTCTAAAATAGTGTCAAGATTAAAAAACCTTTCGATTCAGTTGTTTTTTCCCTTTAACCCAACCTATTCCCAAGTCCCATTATTCAAAGCAGTATCATAGATTGGAAATGAAAAGGAAGGGGAAAAGAAATAAGATATAGCTTCACTTCACATCATTTGTTCCCATTGAGAAACAACATTCGCTTTCATTTCCATTTTTGGAGCTTTCTGACAAATGGAAAATTCAATGAATGAAAATATATATGGATTCAGTTGTTCTTTCCATATCTTGAACTATTCTTAATACATTCGGATCTTTTGAATACAAAACTCTTTAAAATAGTTTTTATAGTTTGAAATGTTAATAGAATTACAATAAAGAAAAAAAATATCTGAAGCAATGATTACCCGTCTAGTGGGTAATAAAATATTCGAAATCTGCGTAGAAAAGTCTTTTGACATATATGGAGCCTGTTTATTACAAATACTTTTATAAGGTAGTTGAAGAAGAATATACGAGGGCGAGTGAAAAGAAAGTGAGCCCCCCTTCCTGCGCATGAATGGTTCGGTCCATCATCTGTGATGCAAGTGCGTAGCACAGAAGCATCCCTCATTTACGAAAGTGATGCGAAACTGTAAGGTTCAAGTTCTTTAATTTGCTCATACACTCAGTGGCGTAGCTAGGTATGCAAAGGCCCTCGTACAAAAAAGAATGAGGGCCCTATATTGGTTGGGTTTTATCTAGTAAAAAAGTAAAGATATATGATTATTTTAAATATACTAAGCTACTTTATAACATTATCGTCCTCTGCAGAATATAGTAAAGCAAAGCTACATACTACCTACATGGATAAGTAGAAGTTTTCTTGTGTGAATTTTAGTAATAGCCCGTGAAAGCATTTGGTTAAGGTAACGGACTCGTAACCTGCGTGTCATGAGTTCGAGCCTAGTACCCGCTGTGTAGGGGGCGGTGATGCACGTTAAATCTGTCAAGACTCAAATGTTCTCACATTGGAGTGGTGTGGAAGGTGCCAGCTCAGGTGTAATCCTCGGCACTTGAAAAAGTCACTTGTTGGCTCAAAATGACGAGGTCCGTCGCCAAAAGCCCTCGAGTAGATGAATAGTGCGATGTTAATACTCATTCATTCACTCGCTTAGTGACCGTCCAGGTTCGACTTGACACCACGACACTCGTAAAAGTACTAGTGGAAGGCTGACTAAAAATTTGTCAAAAAAAATGTATGTACATATGTACACGCGTAAGAAGTTATACTTCTTTGGCACAACAAGATTAAAATCTTTCTAATCTTGCAGGGCAACCTGGGCCAAGGTGTCGTCCTCGTCATTTAACCATGATTCAAAATTACGAGGTCCGTCACCAAAAGCCCTCGTGTAGCTGAACAGTGCGACGTTAATATTCATTCACTCACTCACGTTAGCTCGGGAAAGGAAAACGAAACTAACTCCCCCCGGGAGGGGGAACAACTATGACGTAAATGGTCACTTATATCCCAACGATACCCAGAGTAGTATGTGATCCCAAAGTTTCATCCTTCTATCTCTGTAATATCGTGACGTTCTCAAAAGTTCGAATACCATAGGAATAATATGGGGAATCTAATTTTAGTGATAATGTCCCCCTAGGCCCACAATCTACACACGAGTTATAATAGGTGAAAAAGGAGAACGAGGATAACCTATAGTCCGAGTTTCATTAACGAAGCTAAAAAATCCTCGGGTGAAGAAATGGGGCTATTGTCCTGAAAAATATATCTAGGATGATCATAGGGAGAACAATCGAATCCAGTCGGCACGGTCGATCAAGGTAGCACAGAATTACTGGGGAAGGGGGGGGGACATCGCAGGGGGTCAATTCCACGTAAAGCTCGTGCTAATACGAAAATATGGTGGACCTCCAAAAATCAAGTCCCAAGCTCAATTCCTTACAGTCCCCATAGGATTAACATGAGAGCATATTTTAGTGCTTAAGCCCTCCCCAAGCCAACACAATGGGAATTAAGTGGATAACTGGATGGGTCTTGACAAGTGGAACAGTTGATTCAAATCTTAAGTCCGAGACTCCAACAGGAGCCAAGCTATTGTGAATTTAAATAAATTTAAAAAATTTAAAATAATTAAAAACTATAAAAGAAATAGCCCTATGAGCACATGGAATTATAATAACTGGAAGAGCAGATAAAGAGGGATTGAATGACCAGGTTCGAATGGATTGTCAGGCTTGGGTTACGAGATATTGCCCCAAAAACTGTAGAAGGGGGGATTGACCTCGGAATGCGTCTCAACAGATATGGTTTATAACAATAGTTATTTCGATCCCCCAAATATTAGTCGAATAGCACCAAAAAAGTGGCAAATTAAAAAATTTCCTTCCCCATAGAAATAACATGGATGACTGATATTTTAGTGTGCAAACCCTCCCCTAACCCAACCAAAAGCACATAGATATCAAATACATGAGGGGGGGGGCACGCCAATTCGATCGACACGAACATAGCCAAGATCCCTCAGTAACTTCCAAAGTTATTACGACAACGGTGTGCGCGCGCATCGATGTCGTGAAGGTGGGCACGCGCATCGTTAAAATTTACACTCATCATTTTTCCCTAACGCGCAAAAAGAAGTAAAGAGTGTTTTTTTTCAAGGTATAGAAGTTTAAGTTGGCATTACTTTCCAAGATGGCGACCGATTTAACAGCTATCAAGCGATTTATTCTCAGTTTTGTTTGGCAATTCATCAAAACGATCATCAAGCAAGGCGTAGATTCGTCGAATGGGCTCAAAAGGAGATTGCCGTTGTTCCCGATTTACATAAGCGAATTTTGTTTAGCGATGAAGCGCACTTCTGGTTGAATGGCTACGTCAACAAACAAAACTGCCGCATTTGGAGTGAAGCTAATCCACAAGTGTATATCGAAACACCGTTACATCCAGAAAAACAGACTGTTTGGTGCGCTTTATGGGCTGGTGGAATCCTTCTTCAAAAACGATGAAGGCCACAACGTTACAGTCAATGGTGATCGGTATAGAGCCATGATTACTAACTTTTTCATTCCTGAATTGAACAATCATGATGTCCAGGAGCAGTGGTACCAACAAGACGTCGCAACATGTCACACAGCTCATGCCACAATCGATTTATTGAAAGACACGTTTGGTCACCGCCTAATTTCACGTTTTGGACCTGTGAATTGGCCTCCAAGATCTTGTGATTTAACACCGCTAGACTATTTTCTGTGGGGCTATGTAAAGTCATTGGTCTATACGGATAAGCCACAAACGCTTGACTATTTGGAAGACAACATTCGCCGTGTTATTGCCGATATACGGCCACAAATGTTGGAAAAAGTCATCGAAAATTGGACGTCCAGATTGGACTACATCCGAGCCAGCCGTGGCAGTCCTGTGCCAGAAGTCATATTTAAAATGTAATGCCACAAGATTATCTTTCGAATAAAAAAAATTCATGTCAATCGAATAATACATCGTTGTTTTATTGCAATTTAAAGTTCTATTCCTCTAAAAAAACACCCTTTATACACACACACACATATATATATATATATATGTATATATTTCTTATGCAAAACAAAAACAAAAGTTAAAATAAGGAACACAGTTTAATTTTACTTTTTAGAAAATGTTTGACATCGTTTTTTACAAAGCAAGTCATCAAAATTTTGTTCAATATATTGAGTTGATGCAATTTTTAAAATTGATAAATGTTGATCGGGATTAATCTTGATCTATCTAAATTTTTGTTTTCAGTAAGGAAAATAGTTGCTCGCATAAAAATAAGTGCTTCCAAACAGCCATTATTAAAGTGACCAGTGTTTGTACAATAAAAAGGAGGACGAAAATTTTAAGAAAAAAATTATAACGTAAATATATGAAACATTTTTATAATCCTAACA
Source organism: Trichonephila clavipes (assembly GCA_019973935.1). Taxonomy (NCBI): domain Eukaryota; kingdom Metazoa; phylum Arthropoda; class Arachnida; order Araneae; family Nephilidae; genus Trichonephila; species Trichonephila clavipes. Next base: position 856,951 of record BMAU01021348.1, on the reverse strand, counting down.
AAATTACGCTAATTACGCTTAAATTCCTTTTAATCACACCCTATAACAAAAAATTAATCAATTAATTAATTAATTGATTAAAAAATTTAAAAAAAAGGCGCACAAAGAAGGAATTGCCCGATTGTAAAGGAATTTCGTCTGCAAAGACATTTCAACCGAACATGCAAATGATTAAAAAGTGGTGCCAACGAATGAATAGCGGGAGCTACAGCACATCGGAACTGAGCAATCAGCAGGTTTCCATAAGAAGCTAATCTCAATCTGATGGAGAAAAGTTCTGTTTCATTGTGAGATTTAGGATACCTTTTTGAGAACAACTGAAAAAATGCCTCATAGTAGGATTCGGCCAACCAGATCCCTCTCCAATGGAGCATGTCTGGGATATGATGGGAAGGCGACTGTATCTAACAGGAAATGTTGATCCCCTGGCCCAACAATTGGAGCCAATTTGGCATGAAATACCGCAGGAGACCATCAGGGTACTTTATCACTCTATGTCATGTTGTGTGGCAGCTTGCATCCAGGCTAGAGGTGGGTCAACTCCTTATTGAGCTCGTTACTTTGTAACTATGTAACTCTGAAGAAAACCATTCAATTTTTTGAAATTTTAATCATTTTTTATTGTATATATCCATAATCTTTTTTACCCACCAATTTTGTCTCTATAGAACAACTCGTTCTTTGTGCGTTTTTTTATGTTATAGAGTGTATTTACTTAAACGAGTATTTTTTAATCAAATGATATTATCGGCATCTCTTCGGAGCAAAAAAATAGAATTTATACTGAATTTTATGGTAAGTGCTGCAGCTAAAATATCAACATTCACTTTTGATTTTCCACTTGTCCACAAATTATTACCAATTGAAAAATCTCTTTCAACTGCTGCATTAGTTCCAGGGCAGCACAACGTAGATTCAGCAAGAAAATAACTCGTTTTTCATATGGAATGTGTTCCTTTTTGAAATGATTCCAATGGTTAAGTATTTCCACCCATCTTTTGTCAATTTTTGAATGTTGATTTTCTTATTGTTCTAATTTATTAGAATTTAAATGTATACATTCACTCTTCTAATTTCTTCAAACAAAGAATTGTCATCAATATGTTGGAATTGATTAAAGATGGGTAGAAATATTTAACCATTTCTAAAAGAAACACATTCCAAATGAAAATGTAGTTATTTTTGTTGAATTTACATTGTGCTGCCCTAGAACTAATGCAGCAGTTGAAAGGGTCTTTCCAATTGGTAATGATTTGTGGACAAGTGAGAAATCAAGATTCGCTCCAAAATTTCCGATATATTAGAAAAGGATAAATTGACAAAAAAAATTCATTCAATGGATAAATGCTCGTTTAAGTAAATAAGTGAAAGGGATACAAGCGTAATTAGTGTACTTTTTGTGTTTGAATTATTCAAATATTTTACAAATATTTGCGTTGTAAGTTTTTTAAAGCTTTTCGTCCTCCTTTTATTGTAAAAAAATTGGTCACCTTAGTTTATTGTATAATTGATTATTTGATTTTAAAAAAATAAATGAGCATCAGGCGCAGGAGAAAGAGTCTCTCCGGTGTTGACTGCATCATTAATTTTTTTTATTTGACTGTACATACCATCCTATAGTTGGAGTTCTGTAATATGTAGTAAATGTTAAAAATTCATCCTAAATAAACATCCAAATGAATAAAAGCTTGATAGGAAAGAAATTTTAAAAAGCCTTGGGCCGCGTGTTTGGCCCAAACAATATCTCCAATGAGCATTCATCCACTCTTTCAAGCCATTGGTACACAGAACCACACAAATAAATAAAAAAATAAATGCAACCAACATCTCATCGGAGGGTTTCACAATTCATCGAAAGAACCGTTCATCTCTAATATTAAGTTTTTGATCGAGTCATTCCCCCAGGTTTCCATGAGTCAGTCGTTGAGATCCTTCTGCTTTGTTAAGGAACCTTTTCTAGCTCTAGAAGATGAAATGACGAATCATTAGAGCAGTGACTATGGATAGACAGAAGCGGAAAAGTAAGTCATATTTTCTTCGTCTTTCATCCAATATGGTTTACGAACGCAGTCAAGCGTGTATTTAAGCTTCATTAAATATTACTGTGATGTGACGTAAATATGAGGTAGCCTTAGGTAACGTCATAAGTTACAACTCCTCAAGACCCACCGTGTGGAGGAGGCCTATGCACGTTAAATATGTCGAGAGCTCAAACGTCCTGCTGTTGGTGTGGTGTGGAACTTGGGAGAGCGAGTGCCAGCTCAGATGTCATCCTCGTCGCTTGACCATGGTTCAAAATTACGGTCTGTCATTTTGACTGATGACTGTGACATTAATATTCACTCACTCATTCTCTCACATGACGTAAATATCTAGTGGTTGAAATATAATCCAACTTTTATTTAATTATAATTCTTAAGAAAAGCCGTCAGTCAATATTTATTTTTGAATTATTTTTGATTTGCTTCCAAACGCATTCGTTTCATTTGATTGCTTTAATCACCTTGGGCCTGATCAGAGTCTACACAGTATCGTTACGGATAGAACGCTAAACATTTTTATCGAGTGAAGTTTATTAACATTTTCAAAACGTCAAGTTTCTTGTTACGTCTTATGCCTGGCCAACCCAGAATTCACTCATTTGTACTTGTGTTCTACCCATGTTTTTTAGAATAGACCTGTTTTAACCCTTAACTTGGCACGGTTGCATTTCTGCAACATAAGATTTATTTTAATTTAACAGACTCAATATTTTTTTTTCGTTTCCTACAAATCACTTATCTGAGAAAAAAAATGATTACTGTAACGAAATGCATGCTAATTTTGTCACTAGATGGAAGTACGTTTTTTTCCAGAAATCACAACAATTATAAAAATCTCTGATGCCTCAAAAACTGTGTTTTTGCTATAAAAAGAATCCATTATATTTTATGCTTCCTCTTGTTTATTGACGAAATAAATTACCAGGTAAGAAATTTAAACATTTTATGATGAATAATAAAATCCTCATATAAAAAAAAGTTTTGCAATTTAGAGCACAACTATGTAATGTTACACTTCCGCAAACAAACAAAAAAATGACTGAAATTCAATTTAAAACTACTTAATTTTTTTTCATATTTTTCCCTTTTATTATTACTTGAGAACTAGTTGATATAATTTGTTCATAGAAATTTAAAAAAATTGCGAAGTTAAGGATCCGAGTGTCTTTTTCACACTTGAACAGCAGAGCTCCCCTTGCAAGGATTAATGCGGTGGTTTTTTTTGATTGGATTGGATTCTTTATGCGCTCTCTCTAGCCCAGTGCTTTGCAAACTTTCAATATGCAATCATCATTTTCATTGCGCCCCTACCATAAAATAATACTATACTTTGACACTAAGGCTACCATATGACTTCTTTTATGCCACCGACGTATATCCAAAACATTAACTTTCCGAGAAGTACGATCTTTTCTGTGCACTCTCCATACAATTATTGCGAAGGAATGCAATAAAAGAACCTTATTTATTCCTTTTCTCCCCCCCTGTGGAAAAGAGTGGCATTGGGGAGCGTCCCTTTGAATGAAGAAATTTGAATGAAGATCAGTGTTTCATGGTAATTATCAAACTTGGTATTGTTCAATTAATAATCAAATATACACTGCAGGACAATTGCTAAGGACGGATCACAAATTGCTATGTAGCATAACATTAAGCGAGACATGAGGCCTAGTAGGATAAAATATAGTTGCCACACTGTTCAGACATTATAATAAAGAATATTTATTGTTCTGGAAAGTACAAAAGCTGTGAAATATCTGAAAGAAAAAAAATGTTCATTTGATCTGCGTGCGGAGAAATGGAACAATGCATCTAAAAGTCAGCAGGCACCATAAAGAAAGGTATCAGTACGGGATATGTCCACCGTGGAGTGTGATGCAACATTCCACACGTCGTACCATACTTTGCACAACATTATCCAGCAGCTGTTGAGGCAATTTATCCCATTCCTCTGTGAGTGCACGGATGAGGGTGTTCTTGTTTGTCGGAGGATAGTTTCGACCAGCAATTTGCCTCCCCAAAGCATCCCACGCATTTTCAATGGGGCTTAGATCTGGAGAACGCGCTGGCCATACGAGACGTTGAATACCCTCGCTATTTAGACAATCATGAACAGCGAGTGTTCAATGACATGTTGCGTTGTCGTCCATAAAAACAAATTTATTACCGACAGCACCACGGAAAAGACGAACATGAGGAAGTAGAACTTCATCAATGTATCGTTGGCCCGTCATAGTCCCATTCGCAACCACATGTAGGCGCGTGCGGCCATTGATCATGATGCCGGCCCACACCATGATACTGCATGTCGGATATCGGTCCTTTTCCTGGATATTTTCTGGACGATAAGCAGTACCACTTTTGCGCCAGATCAGTTGGCATCTACAATCCGATGACAGACTGAACCTACTCTCATCTGAGAATAGTACGCATGCCCAGTCCTGTTCAGTCCAATTGTGATGCTCACGACACCATTGCAAATGGGCAGTACGGTGCTGTCTGGTCAATGGGACACACACAACAGGTCTGCGTGCGTATAGTCCTCCTCCCCTGAAAAGTCTGGCAACAGTTTTTCGGGAGATCTGCTTTCCTGAGGCAGCAAGAAACTGATTTGCCACCTGCTGAGCTGTGGTGCGCCTGTTCCTTTTTGCTGATAGGACGATATATCTGTCTTCTGCAGGCGTCGTACTTCTAACACGACCTCCCCCGTGCCGTCTACTACACATTCCAGTAGTTTTAAATGACTTCCACAGCCGTGAAACAACGCCGTGAGCGATGTCGAACTCCCTGGCAACATCTGTTATTTTTCGCCCTTCTTTGATCTTTCCAATAATTAGGCCACGCATAAAATCATCTATGTGATGTCAGGAAGACATGCCAAAAATTTTAAGTTCGTCTATTAAATCTTTCCTGTAAAACTGTGACTTGAAACAACAACTGTCCACACGCGTCAAAACCTTTAAAGCTGTTATGAACGGTATCACGTGATGAACAGACGTGGAAAAAAAATTTGCATACTCATACTTCTTCTTACTAATATCCCGCACTTATTCTAATTTTCCACATTTTGTTTCCTTTCATTTTGTGGTTGCTATGGATGATAGTGTTATCCGTCCTTAGCAATTGTCCAGCAGTGTATTATGTAGTACTGATACATTTAGAAGTGTATTATATCAGGGGAAATATGTATTTTATAAAATCCAAAAGTATTTTTTTGCTTACTTTCAGTAAATTAATAAGTTTTTAAAAATAATCTTTTGTATTGGACTTCTCAATAGGCTCATGTCCCCTCGTAGAGTGGCCCCACAGTTTGAGAAACGCTGTTCTAGCCCTTCAATCAAAGTTTTTGCCAATTGTCTACATTCCACTTAATTTTATGAAGAAACCTCTGTGTGTGCCTTTCCGAGTGCACTTTCATAACCATTGACCATGTGTGAAAAAAAATTACTTCGGTTGTGTAAGATTTTTGGCATTTGAATAGGGATCAAGTGACTTGGAGAGATATTTCCTGTAAAGGTGGGAGTGAAAAGAAAATTACTTCTCCTCTGTCAATGTTTGATGTGGCATTGGAACATTGATTGGATAGATGCCAGATTCTTGGGAAATACTGTACGTTGCCAAATGTCTACAAACAGCTGTTTTCCAAACGAATAATCAGTATTATTACCTGGACTTATTTATTGATTTTTTTTCTTAACTTATGATTACATCTCGCGTCAAAAAAAACGTAAAAATTGGAAAAAGGAAGAAATGATCAGATCTACACATTTTTTATTAATTTTTATGGGATATCGTTGTAATCTCAAATAACTTCCTTAAGGTATCCGACTACATTCGGAACCGTGATTTTAAAAAGGCGCATAAATGGATAATTTCCATGATATTTAGTGTCACTTAGACTAGAATACATGTATAAAATTATTTAAGGACCTTTTGACAAAAAAATTTATTTAAATACAATACTTCGACAAAAAATTAACTTAGAATAACCTTTTTTCAAAATGTTTTCCTTTTGTGAAAAATGCTTCCGTTATAATAATATTTTGCCTGTATATAACTCAGACCTCTGTACAGAGGCTCAACTATGATTTTTGAAAAATTCACATTATTTTCAGAGTTACAACCAATTGAAATAATTATCAACATTTTTTTTTAAAATTTCTCCCCTGGATACATGGATCCCCTAAACATGGATAGACCCACTTCTAATCCTTCCCATCTGATTCAGAGGAAAAGGACCATATCTTTCAGAAAGACTATCGTCATGCCGCGCGTGCTGCTTACCCTTCCTTTTTTGATCCTTCTTTTTCCTATGATCAAGTTAATACAATGGTTTCTATGCTAAAGCCAAAGAAATCCGGATTCTACTTCAAATGAGAGTATTAAACAGTTTCACTTAGCACTCCCCTCTTTTCTCCACAAGCTTTTTAATGTTGGCCTCGGTTTAGGTATCTTTCCTCGGATTTCGAAGCTTGATTCTCATCCCCAAAGTTAATGAGTTCCCCATTTGGATAACCTTAGGTGCAGAAGCTGACTTCCGGCTCTTGGTAAATGCTTGGAGAAACTTTTTGTTAACAGGATTTCCTGCTATCTGCGCCGTGGAGACTTTCTCTCTAGTGATCAATACGGTTTGACTCCTCATAAGAGTACTGAAGATGCTCTTTACGTTTAAATGAGATTGTTAAGAGAGGCAAAAAGAAACATTTACACTCAATCTTGATATCTCTTGATATAAAAGGTGCTTTTGACAATGCATGGTGGCCTTGCATTCTGAATCTCCTTAAGAAAGCTGAAATTCCGATAAATATTTTTTCACTTGTTGCTGACTTTTTAAATGACAGAGTGGCCAAAATGCAACTGGGTTCGACGTCTGCTATCCGCTGCCTTGAAAGGGGTTGCCCTCAAGGATCAGTGTCTGGACCTATTTTCTGGAATATCATTATCAATGATCTCCTATCTAAACTTAATAATCTTGCCTGCTGTGAAATCATAGCTTTTGCTGATGACATTTAAGTTTGTTTCCAAGGTAGGGATCTTTCTGCGACTTTCCTACATGCACAGGAAGCTTCGAACTTCGCTTCTGACTGGTCAAAAAGTTTTAAATTGGATTTTAATCCTGATAAAACCAGATTCATGGCTATTGAAAAACGAAACATTTGCTATGATGCATTTCAGCTATATCTCGATGGAACTCCCTTGACTATGGTAAAGCAAATGAAGTATCTTGGGGTTCTTCTTGATACTAAATTTTCTTGGAAGCAACACTTAAGTTACATATCCGAGAAATGTGATAAATTACAGCGTGGATTAAATCGGATTGCTCGCAACACGTTCGGAATAAATTTCAATGTACATTCTCTCATTTATAAGCAAGGAATCGAGCCTTTCATTTTGTATGGCTCTAGAGTTTGGGGCGAGGCACTTAAAAGAAAGATGAATTCTAAGTATCTGCGACGCATACAAAGAAGGATACTTTTACGGGTCATATGTGGTTATCGCACAATAAGTTACGACTCAGTTTATACTATTTCTGGCTTCCCCCTCCAATCGACATTACTATTCTGCATGATATTGCTTTTAGAGAAAATCTCTCTGCTTCTTCCATCTCTAATTATGATTGTATTCTATCTCCATTTTTTATCCCTCATCCTTCAGAGAGGAATGCCATCAATATTGTTTTATTTAGTGACAAGAGCATAGAAGATTTCCTTGTTATTTGCTATACTGATGGCAGTAAAATTGATGGAAGAGTTGGTTACGCCTTTGTTGTGTTCAGGAGTGGTGTTGAATCCAAGAACTTTCAATTTAGAATTCGTGATGAATGCACAGTTTTTGTAGCTGAACTTTTATGTTTAAATTTCGCCGTTAAATGGATCACTGAGCAAAATAGTGTCATCTCAGAATATCTCATCTATACTGACTCTCTTTCCTCGTTGGATTCTCTTAAATGTATTTCTTCATCTAACAATATAATCGTCGAGATCCAGAAGCAACGTAAAAGCCTAAGAGATAAAAACATCTCAATAGATTTTGAATTTGTTCGCGAACACACGGGCGTTCTTGGAAATGAGCGAGCCGATTGGCTTGCAAAAGCTGCAACCAAGCGCAAAATTGACATTGACGTTAATATTCCTAAATCGTTTTACAAGAAGATCACGAATGAAAGAATGATGAAGTCTTGGAACCAAGAATATCTCATTTCTAATAAGGGGAGCATAACAAAGAAATTTTTTCCCACCATTAATAAGAGACTATCATGTCATCATTTTTACACTAACTACAAATTAACCCAATTTCTCACTGGTCATGGTAATTTCAAAAGCTACCTGAACAAATTTAATTTAGCTCTTTCATCTTTCTGTGACTGTAATATTGGTGGCGAGGAAAATGTAGAACATGTGATCCTTCTGTGTTCCAAGTATGTCAGAGAGAGAAAGATCATAAGACTGGCGTTCAAGAGACTCAACACTAGTTGGCCACCGAATTTTCACCAACTTCTTTCCACCAGAAGTGCTTTCAAAAATATCTGTAAATTTGTTGTAACTGTTTGTAATCCTTCTTAACTTCATTTTTTTAATTGTTTATTTCCCTTGAATGTGTGTTTAATACTTACTTCTGTAAGCCCCGTGTGATACTTTGTGGTGCACGGGGATTTTATAATTGTTTTCAATAAAAAAAATTTAAAAAAAATAGAATATTCTGTCAATTTCGCATAAAATCTATAATTTATTTTAACTTGAAATTGAATTGGTCTCTATTTTTTTTGCTTTAATTTCCGTAGGCAAGAATGGACAAATGCTATTGATCGCATCCCCCCAAAAATGAAAATATTGAAAATGAATCTTGCTTCGTATTTCGCGACGTCAATTGTTACGATTTTGCGAAATGCGGAACTGAAAAATTGAATTGAAAAAAAAAAACTAATCATTGTGACGTTCCAAATAACTTTTTCAACGAATTCGTTTGATCAATTCAAAATGGTTCTAAGGAAATGAATTGATTTTCCTCGTGACTCCCGAAACTAAGGATGGCGAAGAGATGAAGGAATTCCTCGAAGATCAAAATAAACATTCTTCCGACAATGGAAAGGCTGCCGAAATTAAAGTTCAAGTAAAAGTTTCTTTTGCAATTCTGTGTGGTGAACTTTATTTTTATTGCGTTAGATCCATTTCATTAGGCGTGAATCTTTGCAGAAGGATTCTTTTCATCGTACATGCAAAGTGATAAAAATATCCTAATTTGAATGATTTAGAATTAAAAAATCACATATCAGAATTCGTAAGTAATTAAAAGTTTTGTTATCTCTCTCGCAGGAGCCAATTATTCAAATCTATATTTTTTTCATCTTATGGAATGGTATTAGAAACCATGGTACGAGGGCATTTTGCTCATTGATGTAATCATCTTTTTTTAAAAAAAATACTTGATTTGATAGGTGTGAATGTGTATGGAAATAACGTGCACAAATTAGGAAGAATTGGTTTTCAGAAATACGTTTGGGTACTCACTAGGACTCCAACATTTGGGAAATTTGGACTCCTTCTAAACAACATAAGGTTGCCTTAAGATTTCACAAGCAAAGATTTGCGTTTGAAAAAAGATATTTTCAATGATCAACAGGAAAATGACGCGATTTCTATTAATTCATTTTGCGAAAGTCAACCAATTTTTCGTATGTTCCCTTATTCAAATCTCATTTGAAGTGATGCGATATTATTCTTTACCCTAATTTGGGACTGAATGTAGTTCTGTAGAATCGATATAATCCAAACTTTTGGGATATACCGAGAAAATGGAACCAATTGAACGGAACCATTAACTCATTGAAAGGAGCCTCTCACTAGAACACGTTAAACTATTGATTTTATACATTATGGAGAGAGCGTAGAAATAAACAAGCAATAGGAAAAAAAAGTAAATTCTTACTTTGGCCAACAAAAAAAAATATTTTGCTTACTTTTTATTAAATATTTAAAATTAATATAAATATGTATATTCATATGACAGAATCACAATATTAAGTGGCAAAATAGAAAGCATATCCTCGTAATTTTTCATTTCTCTTTCCATATAGGGTGTTATTTATTATTTTTGTTTGTAACTATTTTTGCTCATGAATTAAATTGAATTATTCCAATAAAATAGTACGAGAAATAAATGACATTCTCAGAAACGAGGCTATATCAGGGGGGATTCGAACAGATGACCTATGAAGTCCAAAGCACTATCCATTGCACTACAGGGACACAACGAGTGATTTTCCTTTCTCTCTATATATATATTGTTGGATTATTATTTTTGTTTGTTACTATTCCTTCATTAATGAAATGAAATGAATGAATGGATATTTGAAAAAAACTGTATTAACATCCCCTACAAGTTTCAAAAAATGTATTTGAGCTTAATTGGATGAGTATTTTTGAGGAACGATTAAAGCCATATCTACAGGGAGAGTGGGAAGAATTGATAAAAAGGAAAAATAAGTTCCGTTGAGTTGCCGCGAAATCCTTGCAATAGATTCATGAGTGATATTATTAATCTAGTTAGCTACTTGAGGGCTTTTGGCGACATCATTTGGAACCATGGTTAAGGAATGAGGAACTCTTCTCCTAACTTCCACACCACACCAACGGGAGGACATTTGGCAATATGTTTAGCAAATGTATTTTAGAGCTGTGGATGAAAAATTTAAATTTGAATTTTTTGAGAAAGTTGGAATCTTTTCAATGCTCATGATTTTGAAAAAGATTAAGACCCATTTTTTCCCATTAAAAACTAAGAATATATAAGGATTTTGTATAAAAAATATTTTTATAATAAAAAAGCAATTTTTATCATAAAGTATGGAAAGAATTTCAGTCCTGACAAGAAAAAAAAAGCTCTTCTATAACAATCTTATTTTAGAGAAGAATTTCGGTTTCAAAAGTGCAACTTTCAATTATTGTTTTAAAAAGTGTTTTTACATTCCCATGCTTTCTATTTCTATTTTTGCTTTTTATTTTATGCTTTCTACTGTATCAAACAGAAGATCGTCTTAAATAGTTTGAAGATTTAAAATATTTTATTGAATTAACAAAAATTATTCTTTGTTTTCCTCTCTATTCGTGTATTTAACATAGTCGGAAACTTTCAGCCATATACTGAAAATTTACATCTGTTCTTAGTTGAAGACTAAAATTTCAGCAGGAAATTAGCTATCAGTATAAAAATAAATAAATTATCTTTAATTTTAGAATAAAACTTGCTTCAAACTAGCCCGTGGTTAACAGCCGAATAATTTATACAAAACACATCTTTGAAAATCAAAGAGATATTTTTCTTTCCTGTTTTAAATAGATATTGAACATGAGAAAACTCATTTCTATTACGTCTCAAAAAAGGTGGCCTTTTTTCTGAAAGTTATAAAAAAGTCCCTCATTAAGAGTGCAAAGAAAAATATCCTTTTTCTACTCTCGAAGTTGCATTCCCTTCTTATTCACCTGTACTTTCTTTTTTTTTTTTTTTTTTTTGCAAAATAAACTTTGGTAGTAAAATACTTTAGTTAAAATAAAAATTATTGATAAAAAACCTAAAAAAGGCGTGAAGAATTGTATATCATTCCAATAAGGTAAGTAATGAACTGCAAGGGATCAATCATCATGACTGAAATCAATTCAACTCCTCTTTCTAGATGGCTGACCCTTCGTCCAAGGTCGCAGGAAACCATCTCATCACAAGAAGAATTACTATCGCTGGTGGTTTTCTGGATATTGCCCTCTTTACAACCAATTGTGAACAGCTCAAGTTCGTTTTGGAATTGGGAGAATTCCATATTTATTACCACCAAGTTCTGGTTCTCTTAATTACTTCTTTGGTGCTTCAAGTGAGTGCAATCATTTCTTTGAGAACATTTGGACACCAGCAATATTAATTACAAAATACATTTGCGGTTTATTTTTTTTCATAAAGAAAACAATAAAGTTTTTTTTTAAATGCACCATTTCAATGTGCACGCCATTTTTTTAGCAGAATCCATCGAGTTTATATGACATTTTGAGACACGTTCTATGAAGATCAACCATTGGAACTCTCATTCGACTTTTCATGCACCACTCATTGAAGCAATACTTTGGTCGTATTCCTACAAAAGCAAGTTCAAAAGCGTTAGCTTTAGAGATCTGGCTATTGGACTTGGCATCCCTCGGCCGGAAAACATTTACGCTCTACATGCGTTGTAGATTCCAATTCGATTAACCATGCTACACAACTTGCGTTCGTTCTTGCACTTGGAAACGAAAATGTTAAAAAACAAGAACATTGCGCCATCTAGTTTGCAATTCGTTAAACACAGAAACTTTTTCTTTTCTTTATGGAATCTAAAAAACCTTTAGTGAAAATCGTTGTTTATTTTTGATTAATTTGTTAAAATGTAGAGTCACCCTTTTTCGAACACCCACCCTATGTATGTACATTTTGAATACTTAATGAAACTTGCCGCTTACACCAAATCTTTATTTGACTATTTGACCATAATGATTGTCATAATGACCTTTCCGGAAAGAATATTACTTCGGCGCTCATAGCAAATCATGTTCTCGTTCTCAATTTATATAGTCCCTGTGGATTCTCAGAAAATCTTCTCTGGAAAGTACAATGGGTGCTCTAGTGACTTACATTAAAGGTCAGACGTTCTTTTATTTTTGCAAACCATCGCGTAACATTCAATGCAAATTATCGAATAATGTTTTGTAGCTATGGTAACAGTATTGCGCCCTAGCTCATGATTTATTTGCATCTTGTTCATGAATTGGGATTTCAAGAATTTCAAGAGAATTTTTTTTATAATAATGCTAAGTGAAAAAAAACCCTGACAAAAGCTTGTAAGGGCACCCCTCTCGATTCTCCTTGATTATCAGGTGCAGGAAGAACTAGAAGCTGCCATCATCTTAATTTGACTTGATTAAGATCTTAAACATCTAACAGATTAGATAATAATAGCATAGGTCAGAGAATCGACGGTGGCTAAACACACAATATATATATAATACCGAAATAAAGTAACCCGGGTCACTATCAATACTAACTCGCCCAAACTCAATTCCAATACTATCACTGATCCTCATATTAAATAGTCATTCCTACCTTAATGTCGACCGATCCATCCAATCTTTCTAGAAGTTGCACATTTATTGGAGTGGAGAGGTATGCACCTTGACCTAATGGCTCTCTGTCACGAATAACTTATTTTAGCTGTCACTTAATCTTTCCAAAACCTCTTGACGCTTGAATCATAACATTCTTGAAATTGCCACCCCGCTTACTCTAACTTCTGATATTTAAAAAATTCATAATTTCCATTTTTCCATCACGCTTCACTTCTTGGCTTGGGTTGGAAAAGAGTTGCCATTAATTCTGGCTCCAAAGAACCCAAAGGACATGTTAATGAAAAGACGCGTGAGCCCGTCACAGGCTTTTTCTCTACATTAAGTCAAATTTTGAATCATGTACAGACTTATAATATAATGCTCAAATGATTTTACCCAGCCTTTTTCATGTACACAAAAAAGCTATATAAAATCAAACAATTGTTAAAAGACTTGTTGGCGAAATTCGTAAGAATTGTGAGATACAATAAATTGCAGTGAAGGTAAAAATAATAAATCTTTGTGGTTATTCATTGAGACTACCTACAATTCTTATAAACTAGAATCGACGGAAAAAAGCCCTAACAACCTCAAAAATACTGCCTTTTCCATATATCAGGAATTTTCATTTAACAGCTTAACTTTTACTTAAGATTTGAATCCATTTTTTCAAAACACATGATCATCAAAAAGTATTTAAATGTGTAAATAACCTTTTCACCAATTCTCTTAAGAACTTTGAAGATATTACCTCAAAAAATCAATCTATTCCTTTTATTTGAGCAGCGTGATAGTAAAAATGCAACATGTAGTAGCTAGAAAAAGTTGCAAGCAGCTCCCGTGATGTAAACCACTCAGAATCCACAGTTGTTCAGCACACGGTGAATTGTGATCGGTCTAAAAAAGACAGGTTGGTATATCCGTCGTATCAAAGTGAGCAGCCATTTACAAACGTCCAAGGTACATCGACTGTGACAAAGATGGTCAGAAGAACAGAATGCTTTGCATTTGAAGGATAACGAGGCAGCCAGAAAAACCCGTCAACATAAGTAGACCGACACTTACAACAGCATGCTTTGAATACCCTGCAATTCACTTTCGTCAAGATGTTGGAGGATGCACAGAACAGGCAGACTATTTGAAGATCAATATTGATAATTATTTGCTAATTGACCCTCAGTCGTTTGCAGAGGGTGTCCTTTAAGAAGATTACCACTGAACAACGCCTCCTTTGTATGGATGCGAGGCTAAATTCTTTGAGGTTTCTCTTTCAGCAACCCGTGAGTGAGACATGGCTTCAGAATAGAAGTTCACCCAAAAAGGAGATGAATTGGTTTTCAACTTTCATAGAATAGTAGGGATACAAAGGTAGTAAAGAAACATTTTTTAAAGTATGGCTTTCGGAGGCTCCACATAGGGTTCTTTGGATAAACTTGGCCAATAGGGCCCCATTGAAGCAAATACCCCCTTAATGGCTTGGAGTTGGTGCATTCGCATTGAGGCGATGACAATGCTCAAGTGTCAGGGCGACTGTGTGATTTGTTTGTGTTGCTGTGCGGTTAAAACGGAAGTGCACAGACGGACCCTTTCTAATGTAAGAACAACTACCTGATATTTTAAATTGGGGTTGTTGTTACATTTTAGTTATCTTAAGATTTAAGATGCAAAATTAATTAATTTTACATGAAAACTATAAATGGCTGCAATCTTATGTGAATGTAATACGTGTAGCCTGGAGTGAGTGGTTTCGTTCATTCTCCGTTCGACAGCTGAAATGCCAACTATTAAAATAATGTCACTAGAACAAATATGGACAGTAAGATTAAATGAAATATGGGTGGTACTGAAATGTTATGAAATAATGCTTTGTGTAGAACTATTCCTCACGTCCTTTGAGCTCGTCTCCACAAACCTTTGATAACTTCGGCTAAATTAAAGCAGCACATCTATTGTCACTACTAAATTCTAGCAGTCAGCAGCAGTATTTTTGGAGAAGCCGAGTTGAACACTGAAAACAACCTGGGGAAATCGTCAAAGCGTTGCAGGAAAGCTGACAACTGCAGAAGGACTACGGAGTTGCCAGTGGAGGTCCTAGAGAAGGTGCAGGCATACAGCAAACTCAATGCATCCTGTCTGCTGAGCTAACTATTATGATCAAAATCAAGGACAGAATTACTGTGACTCTTGTTCATCCTGGTTCCATGAGGAATGTGTCGTTAGAGGGTGACTCATGTGGCTTAGTGGTCAAGGTCACGGACTGGTGTCAGGCATGTCATGAGTTCGAGCCTAGTGCCGCTGAAGGGACACAGTACGATGCACGTTTAAATATGTCGAGGCTCAAACGTCCTCCCGTGGGTGTGATGTGGAAGTTAGGAGAGGGGGCTCAAGCTTATGTGTCATCCTCGTTACGTGATCATGTTTCAAAATTACGCCAATACCCCTCATGCAGTGTGACTAAATATAACTTTACTTGATCTCCCTCTACTGGAATGAGCGTAGTGTATGATACAAGTGAAAGTCCTCGTTTTTAGTATTGTTTTACTTTAAGTTTGTAATTTAATAGTTTATCTGATTCTAATCATTCAATTATTTTTAATGAATATAATTTTTTTATACAATATATTCAATAGCAAAAGTTTAATTTTGCTTCTTATCATTTACCAAACATGCAATTTGTGCAAAAAAGCGTTTCTGGTTGGAAAAGGTAAATTATGAAATGTTAGTCTCTCTTATATCTTTTTTATAATGCAACCTGCCCATATTTCCCCCCGGCAACTGTATTTATACTACCTAAAGTTTTAGTCAAATATGGGACACTGCAGAATTTTTTTGGAACTTTTTTATACATACATTAGCAAGAGAGTTGGAAGGTTTGTTCCTATACCATTAGTAGTAAGTTTGAAATGCTTTAACTTTGGAAAAACTGAAAGTGTTTAGTTTGGTGCATTTTCAGTTAAGTGTTTTGATGCCCATATTTTTCAAATTTACCCTATAAATTTGTTCAATGGCTAGGTGAATTGGATTTATGCCAAAAATAGCATGTGTGGATGTCAGTAGCACTGCCGCTATACTTTCAAAGTATGTCAACAAAAGAACGTGCACTCGCTAGGCCTTGTAGGGTCTAGAGATACTCCCGTGGCTTTTCATGTCCCATCTGGGGCGCAATTGGGCATGAACGTGTGGCAAATGCTTGAGAGCGTTGGAATTCTCTCAAATCGCACGTTGAATGATTTTTTCCACAGCATATCTCTCATCTGATGTGGTCGAACAACATCAGATGAGACATAAAACTGATTGTTCGACATTATACTTATTTTCTACTTGCATTTACACTGTCTACAAAGATCACATTCAAGGAAAAATTGGGTATTCCATGTCGCTGCTTGACCACGTCAAGATACTTTTTCTGTTGATTGAAATTTCTTGTTTAATGCTTTTTTATTAACAAAACGACAATTTATAATCTTTAGAAATATATATATATATATATATATATATATATATATATATATATATATATATATATATATATATATATATATATATATATAAAAATTTCAAACATATTTATAAAATAATTTTAAAAAAGCATGGATTGTTTTTTAAATTTTATTTTTTAATTGCTTAATAATTTATGATTAGCGCTTTATATTTTCCCCCAAGTGATTTTCCTTCTTCTCTTCTTTAATTAAAAAAATTATTTATGATAATAATGTATGTCTTTACATCTTGACAACTGTGTCTAATTTTATAAAAATTAGCAAAGTAGTTATTTTACAAAAATAGCAAATTAAAGAAAAATTCTGATATGCATGCGATTTGAGATCCAAAATTTGTATTATTAATTTCATAGCCAAATAATATTTCCTTGATGCAGTTCAATACATTTATATTCCATATAGCTTTTTAATAGACAAAACTGTAGACGGGGTATTAAACCTTTTGAGGGAATAATTTTTTTGCAACAAAATTTAATGGGATCAAGTTAAGAATTGTCCACTGAAATCCAGTTTTTCTAACACTAGATGCCAATTGCTCTTTATTCATTTCAGCTGCTTGTGGGATTCACCATGTTTCTTATGGGATGTCAAGGAATCTACAAAGATGGCAAAGAAACGTATTCCAATTTTTTAAATCATTCTACAATGGGACTAGTGGCTCTCATCACCATCATCAACATTTTCATTAGCACCTTTGGGCCCAAAGGAACAGTGATGGCCCGTTGCTTAGGAGCGTTCGCTTATCCCAACACAGTCGGCCCTTTTTGGACGTCCTACCTAAATGCTACGAGAAACTTCATGGCCAGCAGTCCGTGACATTATTTCTTTGCAATTTATTTGGCTGCACTCGTATCTATTTAGAAAATTTATCCTATTTTTTCTTCCACTCCGATATTCATTTGATGCACAATAAAAAGTGGTTTGATTTTGGCTCAAAATCAAACACATCTAATTGTTGAAGCATTTTCCTTTCAATATGGATATACATAATTCACTTTGTTTCTAAAAACTATAGTATTACATTGTATTGGGACTCGAACAAAATTTTCGATTTTCAACAAATTTCCTTAATGATAGTTTTGGGGAAGCTGATACATATAGTATCCAAATATTTCTGATTTTTATAACATCGCCTTTGTCTAATATTTTCACAAAAATCATCAACTTGGCATTTGTAAGGAACTCTCTAATTTTAAAATCTAAATAAAATTTAACATTTACGATTTTAAAGAGCGAGTCGTGGTTTGATTTTTGGAATTTAGTTTTAATTTGATGGCAACCTAACTAGGCATGACCAAGGTAACACTTCTTATGTTACTTATAAATATAGCCTCCAATGGCCTCAATTAGTAGGAATTTAAAATAATCCTAATAAATATCTCATTTGTTTCTTGCCAGGTATGCATTGACAAAAAACACGATACAAACTCTTCTATATAGAAGAATATGATATCAAAACACACGACGACTCAAAGCAGCTTCATGTCAAAGAACCTAAGCTTAGATATTCCTTTCACCGGAAAAACGTTCTTTTCTCACATGATTTCTTGCCCCAGTGGCACTTTTCAAAGAATTCTAGCTGTATTTTTTTGTTAGGAACGTAAGTAAAAAGAATGCACGCCGTTTAGGTACTAGTCCGAAATTTTGACGTTTCTTCGTGCATTTTTTTAAACCAGAAAATAAAATGCGTTCGTTTTGTAATTTTTACTTGCTTTTATCAATGTGTACAAAAAAAGCTTTTTTTCTTGACTTAATTTTACATTATATAATTTGTTTCTAATTTTTTCATGCCAAAGTGTCCTTAAAAAGTAGGTGAGCACAGCCTTCCGTAGTCATCGGAAGTTACAAAAATCAAAGAGATTATTGTTTTGTAAACTTTATTCTAATGAACTAACCAATAATATGCATATTAAGGAAGTCCGGCACGTTCATAGAAGCCCATGTTAAATGCGTAAGTTGATGTACCTTTTTCTCAGAAACTGCTTACTTTTCATGAACAACACTTTGAACTGTAGGTTATGTGTACTAGGAACAAAACTTTAACCAAGGGTTTTGTCTTTTTGTTGAAAATTAAAGTAATTATGAAGTTTTCAAAACATGTCCAATTTTTTCCCTAACATTTTTTTTTAAAAAAAAAGACTTTAATTTAATGCAGTTTTTCAGATACATCTAATTCCTTCCTTTAAAATATGTAAACATGTTGAAATTATGCTAACTGAAAATTTGAGGATTATATATTAAGTAGATTTTGGGGTAAAGGTAGATAAAGTGAAAAATATTACATTTTGAGAAAACAGGCTTTAAAGGCTTTTACTTTAAATTGTTTAAAGTAAAAATTTGTAATTTGTTAAGCATTTACATTTCTTGGTACTTTCCAGAAGCATATTAAGCATTTTCTTTAATCTACGAAATACCATTCTAATTTTCTTTTTTTTTCATTATTTTTAACAATTTTGCCTATTTTGGGGATCTCAAGATGCTTTCGTTGGGCTACACGAATAATACGTGCCTCTAATTTTTTGAAGCATGACACACAGTTATAACTTGGTACAATATGACAATGTTCTAGGATCATTAATTTTGCTACATGACTCATATTAAACTGTGCAATAGCCTAATTTATGCCTATAATTTTAGAGTTTTTAATTCCAAAAATGCTGGTCTTAGAATTACTGACCATATGGTGTTATTAACATCATACCCTGTACTCATACACTTTTGGATAAACCTAATATTTTCTAATTTTGCTGCTTGAACATCATATGGATTCGCGCTCATCAGAAACTAATGGAAGGAGAAACACAGGTGCTCCTAGCAGAGCTAATTTGATACGCTTAAAAAAAGGAGAGTATCTTCATTTAAAAAATAAATAAAAATACTTCTAATTATCGTATTTCCTCATATCACACATAATTTTAAACAGATAACGCAATTTAAAAAAATAAAAAGGGAAAATCGATTATTTTATAAAATTAATGTGCCAGATCCTCTAAAAACTTTTTAAAAAAATGGTGGACTTGTAGAAAAAAGGTTCTGTTAAAATCAAATTTACTAATCTCATTAGCAAATTGTTTAAAAAATTAATTATTATTATTACTAAAATTTGAATGTTTTAAAGGTTACGTATTTTTAGTTATGTGTATCCAGAATAACATTTAAAAATTTTAGCCTAATCGGTTGAATAGTTTTGGTCAGTTTTTCGCCGAAATTTCAAAAACATGGTTTCGAGAAAAACGTGTTTAAAATTTTGAGAATACTTACATTAATCAGCTATGCCTGGTGCATAGAGCAATCCTTCCGTTTCCTCAAAGCTATTTTCAGTGACTTTGTGAGCCCCGCGTAAGGTTCTGACCTCTTTGTATTGGGATTCTGCAATTTTGTTTGCCCACAAAATTCGTGCGTTGTCAACTCAATCCCTAGCTATTTGACCTGTTGTGACACCCATCACCTCTATAACTTTGAGTACAGGTAGAAAACCCTTATTAAAGCTGCAGGCAGCCGTATAAGTGGCAATTTCCGAAACGTTTCTCCCTGTCAAAGTGGGCTTCGGGGCGGAATTCCATACACTGGGATCAAAACTTTCATTGTCATTTTTCAGGTGTTTCCACCCAAACATCTTTTCAACAAATCGTTAGATGCTAAAGTTTCGTACACTGCTTTTATAAAATTTGTAAATTGCTCGTCAAACGTTACTGGGTGTTCATAAGTGCTCTCTTGATTTTACGCTTTCTACAGTTAATATTTGCACCAAGAATCTTGGCAGTCAAAGTGCTGAGAGTTTTGTATACTGTACAAAATTCTTCTATTTCCTCTTTGTCAATCGAAAAAGTTTGTTATAATACTCATACCTACGTATCCTAAGACAGAAGGACAATAAAAGAGGTAACGTCCAGAGTAGCTGCCGCGTCAACACACATTCATAGACACTACGGCGCTCTCTCTTTTGGCTAGAACTTTGAAAACATTAAAAATTTTAGTCTGAAAATTTTAGGGTACATTTTTAAAATGTTTTTCTTCCTAAAAATGGAAAGAAAAAAAAAGTCGATTTTATTTACCTCGGACTACTACCTTAATGATGAATTGAAAAAGAATTCCTCTCAAGAAAATTAAATAGAGAATCCTATGTATATTAAGTTCTCGATTCGAAATCAATGAACGTATTAACGTTATGAAAACTGAACAACGGAAGTCAAAAGTGGATTCAAACTGAGTAGACGATACTTCTTTTTCTTTGCTTGAGAAATTCAGTGATATTTTTAGGGTGGAAAATGTATCTACTCCAAAGAGGAGATTCTTTTCTGTCAGATATTACGAGCAAAATGTAATCAAATTAGAGCAAAAGTTAAGGTCAAAAGAAAAAGAAAAGCTTTCGCTTTTGTACGATTGGATTAGAACAGTGAAATGTTTATTGGGTTGAGTAATTCATGAACTTGGAAATGATCATGTTTACTTATCTTTCTTTGGACTCGTAATTTAACTATTAATGAAAAGGACAGATGATTAATTCAATTGAGATTTTAGAAGATCGTTATCATGCCTAGTTACCAGAAGAAGATAAGACAAGCAAGTTGCAGATCCCCAAAATAATTAGCTGATTTCAACAAAGATTGTGAGAAAAAAAAACAATTGATAGTTGTAAAAATATTAAACGGTTATGCTTGTTATTTTTAGTTTAAGATTAATATTAATCTTCAGGAATAATCTTCTCTAAATTATGTTTGTATCCTAACGAAATATATTAGAAAGTCGACTCAACTTCCTTTTGGAGAAAAATGGCTTGAATACGAAGATAAAAAAATAGATAAGAGAGATCATATCAATGTGCAAATTTGAATACGAACATAAGAGAAAAATAAGAGAGCATATCAATGCAAATTTGAATACGAAGATAAAAAAAAATAAGAGAGAGCATATCAATGCAAATTTGATTTGAATGTCCCACTCAGAGGCAACACCAGGGCTATCAACGACGGACCTCTTAATTTTGAACCTCGGTCAAGTGACGAGGAGGACATCTGACCTCTATCTGAGCTTCCACATCACGTCAACGGAAAGACTTTGAAGGATTTCACTTCCATCTCCTCCTCTACACGATAGACTTGAGCTACGGCCATGACCACTCGGCCTCTAGATCCCAGTTAGAAATTGAAATGAGAGAGGCACTCGTACTTTTGCGATTGAAATCCTCCTAATCTGGCAAGCTTGAAAAAATTTCAATTGCTTCTCTCTTCTGAAGGGATATAAAACATAATTTACAGAATAGATCAACCAACAAATTCAGGGAGGTGATAGTAGGCAGCAGGGTAAGGACAAAGGACTATAGGGGGTGACAAATCCCGTGATAGCAGCCATTGGGAGGACAATGAGCCAGACAAGGAAACGAATGAGGTGATCCCCATGGTAGGGTTGTAGAAAGCAACATTCTCTCGGAGCGCCACCCACTGCTCATCAGAACGTGTGCATGATGGTGAGCCAACGCATTTTTCGATAGCCACCTCTAGGCTACATATTTCGGGAGGTCAACACCTGTGGCTCGGCCTCCCCGAACCTCAGTTGCAAGGATTTCTCCTGAAAGCACTCCTGTAGGAGACACCAGATTGGTCACTTGAATTGGTATTTCTGACGTCGAGCCAAGTTGCATTGTTCTGCGTCGTCCTCTCATTGCCCCTATTCATTCCACACCCTTCCTAACCGGCGATTGGTACTTACTATCACCCCTCTCAATGGGTTCTGCAACGCCCTGCATAAATTCTTCCAAAATGCATTTTTATTTTAAATTTCGAAATATGTAATAATGGTATGGGTTAGCATCCCAACATTTTTAAAATGATCATTTTTTGTTGCCCAATTCTCTTTAAAAATTTTATTCGACAGAAACTCTCACAAAAAGTTTTTAAAAAATGAATTGCCACAAAAATATTATTTTAATCTAGTGTTTATGTGAATGTGCGCATGTGTATGAATTTTCTCAGATATTAATATTCTGCATATAAAGGCAGCGGAAAGTTTGGATCGATTAATAATGCATTTTTAGATCGTCTTAAAGCTTTGAGGGATATTGAAACGGTTGCATTTTGTTTCACAAGTAGTCTTTGTAAATTGGGATTAATCCTAGGAATTTTACTATGTTAATTTATATTATTTTGATCGCCCCCTACCCATATACCCGGCGTAACTACACTGCTGCTTGTAACAAATGCAACACCATGAAAGAATCATCAGAATTAAATTAAATTTGCAACAAATATCAATTATAGGATGTTACGTAAAATAGTAAAGTTTCAGAGCCCCCGCGCATGTGTGGCACGTGCAGTACCCTCTGAACTGATGCTGAAAGCGTATCAATAGAGGGCTGTAACGGGACGTTGAAAATATAGTTAATAATTATTTGTTAGTGGCGAACATTTAGTGAGATCTAAGTATACCTCCACGACGAAATAAGGAGAAATTCCAACAACTTACGGAGTTTGAACGGGGGAGGATTATCGGTCTTCGAGAAGAAGAATTTGCTTTCACGCAAAAAGAGCTCGTGGGCAGCGGAACATTTCCACAGTGATGCGAATATAAAAGCAGTGCACCGAAAAGTCCTAAACATCTCGAAAAACTGGCAGTGGACGACGGAAGATGACATCAGCGCGCGACGATAGACACCTGCTCCACATGGCGGTGAATGACCATACGGCTTCCTCCAGGCAGTTGGCAGCACGGTGGTCTACAATTATAGGTGCACTAATGCGGATTCGTCAATTCATCGATGTCTACTGCACCGTGGATTGCATGCAAGAGTGCCTTTATGCAGGATCCCCCTCACGGCAAATCATCGACAGCTGCGTCTGCAATGGGCTCATGAGCACAAAGCCTGGCAAGCTGATTAGCACCAAGTTGTTTTTTCAGATGAATCACGCTTCAAATTTTGGGAACATGATGGCTGTATTCGTGTTAGACGCTATGCCGGTGAATGCTGCCTTCCAGAGTGCGTTATCGAACGACATAGTGGCCTAACACCTGGAGTTATGGTTTGGGGTACGATTTCGTATCATGGACGATCCAATTTGCTACGAATTGAGATTAATCTTAATAGCAGCAGATTCGTCCGTGAATTGCTACAACCCGAAATCATTCCGATCCTTCAAGGCATCCACGGAGCTATCTTTCAGCAGGACAATGTACACCCACATGTTGCAAAGACTGTTCGAGACTTCTGTTCAGCCCAACACATGCAACTTCTTCCTTGGCCTGCCTATTGAGCACGTGTAGGATTTGGTTTTTCCACGTCTCGCTCGTAATCCGCGTCCTGCAGCTTCAAAATACTCTTTTTACGAACGAACTCACTCGAACGAAATACTTTTTACTTTATACGAACTTTTGCTGCCTCAGACAAGCAATATGGAATTCTTTTCCACAAACAGACATTCAAAATCTATTTAACTCCATGCCACGTCGTAATGCATCGTGTAGTAGCTACACCAAATACTGTTTTTGGACACTTAATATTGTGTTTTTGCTTTGAAAATTTCGTCATTTATTTGTACTAATACGTCATTTGTACATTAAATTTCATTTAATTCTTATGATTCCTTCATGGTGTTGCATTTTTTAAAAACAGCAGTTTAAAAACGCCGCAGGTGATACTAGCCAGTGTGTTGGGTACAAAATAAGCTTTCTCGGAACACATCTTTCTTGTGTGATTTATCTGACGCAAAAGGATGTGATTATTGGCTTTTGTGCTAAAAATGGGCAGTGTGTGCATGCTTTTTGTAATGGAAGTTGAGTAGGATTTAAGTAACTAAAAATAAACAGTATAGAAACTGTCATTGAACGGAGACAGTGCGTGACGACACGACATGCTATAGCTGAAACGTGTGTAGTGGACTTTTAAACATTTGTCTATGACAATGGAACATATGGGACTTGAAAGCGGATTTATGGTCATTGCATCCATGCTCATGACTTCCGAGAAAAAAATCCCATTGCTGGAAAAGCATAATAAGGTAGTGGCAGTGTGTTATGGTATGGTTTCCATGACCTTACTTGAGTTGTCTCTTACCTGTGGAAAAGGGTACTCTATGAACTGAGTTATACATCCATTGATACCGATCATATCCACGTTTACAAGTTTTAACCGTTTCTTCATTTATTTATTTATCCAACACCCGTGCTTGGTTTCTTAACCATTTGACGCCAAGCCTCCCAGCACCGACTGATGACAGTGGAGGGGTTCTCCCAAACAGTCATGCCCGATGGTTAGGCGAAAGCCTCGGCTCTCTCCTGGTGCCTCGTAATAAGACCCACAGTCACCAGAGTTTCACATGGCTATCCAAGGCTCTTGGTGTTTTGGGTCAGGGGGTAGTAGATTTGTCATTGCATGTGTAATGCGCTTTGCTCTTCTGAAGAGCGAACTTTTGGTTGAGACGACTCGGCTCCCTGCTTGGCTCTTTGGTAGGCTCTCTCATGTTTCTCCAGAGAGACAGTTCTGTCTTTCAGCAGGACCAGAATTGGGGTCCGAAGACTTCCAAGACTCCGGTTTCACATCTCATTCGCCAATAGGAATTCAGATCGTTTGTCCTTTATGTCTTTTTTGTGTCCTTATGCTTATTGTGAAGTCCTTTGTTGTTTCATGTGAAAATAAAGAAGACTAAAATGAAAATTAGAAGTTATCCGTTTATTCAGAAACAACCAGCAAGATAAATAGGCCAACGCTACACACACACACACATATATATATATATATATATATATATATATATATATATATATATATATATATATATATATATATATATATATATATATATATATATATATATATATATATATATATATATATATATAGCTAAATCCTTTTAATACTATTTTCGAATATAAAATTAGAATTTTATTGGAATATTTTGGAAATATTTACTTAACGTAATTGACATTTGAATCTCTTTCCTGTTTCTTATTGTGATTAGAGAAATCAAGATATTCAATACGAGAAATTTGTATTTGCTTAGATAATGCAGCTCTGAGAGCAAGAGAACATAACTCCCTTACGCGATCATTTTTGGATCTTTACGAGAAATGTCCTGTTATCTAATTTTTTTATATTTTTCATTAACATCGCAAGAAAACGAATTCTCAGTAGTTAATCGAATCAAGTTCTGATGATTTCAATTATGGAGGAACAGTGCCTCTCTTAATAGAATTCTATCATATGTATTGAAAATATTCCAAAGGTGCATCTTCCAATAATTGTCCAAGAATTTTTTCCTCATCAAAAGAAAACGAAACATGTAGAACAAATATACCGTATATTCCGGGTATAATGCGCCTCTACAACACAAAAAATTAGACCCAAATTTACACATGCGTGTTATGCGCTAGATATAAAAATGATAGCTTTAAAAAAGTGAGCAGCAAGAATGAAATTTCTGCACGCATCTAAATAAATAGTATTTATTTAAAATAAATAGCACATCTAATAAGCTTTCATTATTGGATGACACGAAAAGTCCGTTATATCTTCCCTCTCCTCCTCGAAATCTGGGGGGCTGCGGTAGCCCAGTGGTTAAGGTATCCAACCATGGCAGGCATGTCATGAGTTCGATCCCAGTACCACCAAAGACCCGCCGTGTAGGGCAGCGATGCACGTTAAATCTGTCGAGAGCTGAAACGTCCTTCCGTTGGTGTGGTGTGGTAGTTAGGAGAGGGGGTGCCAGCTCAGGTGTCGTCCACGTCACTTGACCATGGTTCAAAATTACGTGGTCCGTCGCCAAAAGCCCTCGTGTAGCTGAACAGTGCGATGTTAATATTAACTAACTAAAAAAAAATCCTCGAAATCTGTTTCATCTCAGTCACTTCCTCCGATCCATCAATAAATAATCCTTTACCTTTTCATCTAGGTTGGGAGCCATACTGCACTTTTAAAGGGAGTCGGTACTCCCTATACCGACGATGTTAAACTAAGCTTTTTGATGGAACTTTTTCTCAGAAGGTATTAAATATAAAGGCTTCAAATTTTGTCTGTATATTAATTAGTTCTTTATATTTATATTTAAGTGAGATTTTTCAAATATATATTCTTAGTTTTAAAATCAGTTTCAATATATTCTTTAGTTTAGTAAAACATACTTTTACGTAATATCACTATGAATTTTTTGAAACTTGTCATTTTTTGTCACGATGTCTGAACTCTAGCCAAATATCTTGGGAATATCTCAAATGTCTCACTTCAGTATATATACTTACATATGAATAATATGCAGTAAAAGAACTACAGGTGCATTCATATTGTAGATTCTGAAAAATAGGTAAATGTATTTTTTTTGAGAAAATTGCATTTTTAATCTAAAATGTCACTTGATCATAAAAATTATGAAGTACAATGTATATTTGTCTCGTCTTACTAAACATTAGCTTCTTAGTTTATTTTAAGAGTTTTTTGTTTCCTATTTTACTTAATTTGCCTAGAAAATACATACATAGCATTTTCAGTTTTTGTCTTATGATATATTCCTCAAATTCTGTATCAATTTTTGAACAACTTTCAACTTTGATGCATTTCCCACATCAAAGTTGACCATAAAGCATTCTAACTAAAATGTGAAAATGTATCAATGGGGTTTGGGTGTGCATTTGGGGATGCATGATTGTACGACATTTCGAAAGTTTTCATTGGGGTTTTTTGTGTGTTCACATGCAAACAGAATTTCTAAAAGTGCCACATCTCAAAAGTTTAGTGGACAAATGATTTCTAAAAGAGCCCAAATAAAACTGTTTTTATGTTTAAAAACATGAAATTTATGTATTTTTATGTATATAACAAGCTGTACATGCAACGACAAAGAGCATTGCATTTCAGTTATCTTTATGTATCTTTGATTGAGAAACTTTTGAATATTAAATCTTAAACACTTGTCTGTTCAATCAATAGACATTTACAATTATACTGAAGTTAGATTTTTCTATTATAATGTTTATTTTTTTTCAAAACAAACTTTTACCGAGCATCATTATGAATTTATTCAAAATTGTTACTTATTGGCACGACATGCGATCTTTAGCTAATATTGTTTTTGTAATATTTCAAAACTTTCACTTCAGCATGCGTAAAGAATATATAATGTAAACTTGCAGTCTATTTATTCGATAAATTTTGAAAAAAATTCATTCTTTAAGCAAATTTTAAAAATGTAATTTTTAGGAAATGGTAATTTTTGTTTAACAATCTTACCTCATCAAAATTCTTGCCCTATTTTTCCCTAATTTTTTCAAAAATATTATCGCCTTCTTTTATTTTTAGTCATTTTTTAAAATTTTTTTTTTTTTGGATTGTGCAGAAAATACACATATTGTCTTCCTTAGACTTTCAACAGGTTCTACTCCCTATTTTTGATGCATTTTTTAAAATTTTGGATGCATAACCAGCATTAAAGAACAAACCACATCATAAACATGACGTGGAAATGGTTCACTGCATAAATTTTTTCTTTAAAAACTCACATTGAAGCTGTGAATTTTCATTTCTTTTTCTTATGATTTCTTTACATTATTATTGTTCGATTAGCATTAATACACAAAATGCGTTCGTTAAATTCTACGAGATGCAAGCAAACTTCGTTCCAGAAACAGAAAAACAGACTTAGCGATTATACTTCAAGTTACTCTACTATTAATTGCGTATAAATGAATAAAACTATATGATGCATTGAAAGTGCTTACCGGATTTAAAAGGTTGGTGTTTTCTTTTTTATCTGTCAAAAAAAGCATGGCGTGTCAACCGATTATTTCTTAAAAGTCATTTTGACATACTTTTAATTCATAAAATAGCAAACATGTTATATCACTGGAAAGGTCATGAATTGGAGATTTTAGAAATATCAAAATCCCAAAATCGATATTCTAAATATTTTTAGCTTACTGACTTGTCTTAAATTATGTCAGATTGAATTCCATTCCTTGATTTTACTATTTACTCACACTATTTCTAGATTTCAAAAGATAAGAACATTTCATTTGTACATACTAGGTTTTTTCCTTGAAAAAAGGTGTGCGTTATACGGCAAATACACCTTGAGCTTAAAAAATGCAGTTGGAAAACGTAGGTGCGTGGTATATGTCGGTGCCCGTAAAACACTGTATTTTGGTTTTTTTAAAGATAAGTTCGCACGTATATATATATATTGAAAAATTTAATGAACATCGGCTTTTCAGAGAAATGAAAAAATTACTGAATAAATAACATTCCAATATTTTAGAAGAAACGAAATTATGTTTGATTCAGAAATTCTCTCATTCTTTTCTGTATGAAATGTGCCATTACAACTTGATCAGAACGTATTTCATTAAAATGCACTTGTCGTTTTTTTTAAATAATCTGAAATTAATTTTTTAAATTCCTAATTAAGTGTAATTACGTTTATCCTGGGCATTCACCAGCTTAATTTTTTTTAAAAAATACCTTAAAAACACTTTTTACAATAGTTTTCTTTCAAACCTTTTCAGCCATCGAAAAGCAATCCATTGGCAATCTTGGTCCTGAACTTCAAAAAGCTTCCTCCATAGATATGTGGCATCTCTCAGACTCCTTCTTACGCTTCAAGATGATTTGATCATTTGATTGGTGTGATTTGACATTAAAATATACTTGACATAAAATAATACTTGAAATTTAATCAGAGAAATAGAAATATTTAAACGAAAAAACTTTCAAAAGGTAATGGCTAGTTATCATTGAGTTACCACTGCTTACATTGTAAGATGCCTTGTTGCAATTTTCACAAATTATTTGACATTGTTCAAGGCACTTGAAATTTTCCTATAACACGTAAAAATTTTAAATAATCTTGTCAAGAGGTAGCAGTACCTTCTTTTTCAAGTTCCTGGTGATGTTTTTCTTGGTTTTTCATCTTGAATGGGGTGTTGTGTGTGTATCAGATATTTCTTCCATCAGGAGTCAAAATGAATAAATCCTGTGAATCTTAGACCGTCTTCGCAGGTGCTCTTTCAAAAGTTGGTGACCTATTTTCCTAGCTATGTGAGCGAGGATTTAGGTGATTGAATTCCCACATAGATATTTTGGATGTTTTATACCAGCTGCATTGAGTATTGAATAAAATAGTCACCAGCCAGGAGCGTGGCACCTCTAAGATTCATCTCAACTCACAGCAAAATACTATCATACAAAAGTTACAAAATACTTGTTTGGAATTATTTTCGTGTTCAACTGAAATCCACTCTGTTTTACTAGAAAAAAATCAAAATTAACAAAATAGTACCAAGTCATACAAATCGAGGCTGTTACATCTATCAGATTCAATGGCCCTTGCCTCCTGAAATATGAAGAAATTGTCCTCGATCTTGACATTGAATCCTAAAGCGAGTGACAAAAGGCAGATAGAAAAAGGAGAGGTACGTTCCAACCCACTGTGTGGATGCAACAACGAAACTATTTTTACTATGCATCTGAGATATTCATGTGCCTAACGGAGGGTTAAGAGTTTTCAAATGTATTACTGTGACTTTGTTGTATTTCTACAGAATGTTTTAGTTTTAGGTTAGATTTAGAGCAGTTGTGTGTGTGTGTGTGAACTTATGTGATGAAAGATTTTATATATGTAGAGATGAGAGTCGGGTATTATGGAATAACATTTCTAAAAAAAACTCTTGACTGGTTTTTGATAAAAATCTCCAAGATCATCAGAGATATATACTATAAACGATTGTAAGAAATTATTACTTGTAAAAAAATAATATTTATTTTGTTTCAAAAATCTTGTTCGTTTTTTTTAAAAAAAATGATAAATGGAGGGTAATATGGAATAGTCCAGTAATATGGAATATGTGGTTTGAACTATATACACTGCTCGAAACAATTAAAGGATATTGTAAGTTTTTAAATAAAATTAAGATATAAGTGAAATTTTCTTTGCCGAAAATGGAAGAAGAGAATCACAAATGCAAATTTTTCTGATTTTCAAACTGTGGAGTATGCTACTTTCGATTTTGACGTCAAAAACGTCGCTTCAGAGGCAGCGAATGAAATTTGACTTTAAACTGAAATGAAGACAAGGATGATCGGCATTCAGTGACTGCTCTTTTTTTCAATGAATACGATGTCTCAGCGAAAACATTTAACCGAATAAGAAGCTTGGAGAGTTGTTGGTAGGTTAGAAGGGGGCCAAACTCAAGCCGAAGTAGCGCAAACCATTGGAGTGTCACAAAGTGCGATTTCCAGGATCTGGAACCGTTTTTTGGAGACTGGAAATGCAAGCCGAATACCAGGACAAGGTCGTAGACGGGCAACAACGCCCAATGAAGATCGTTATTTAGTGTTAACGACTCGGAGACATCGAAATATGAACGCTACTCTTCTCCAACAACACCTTCGCTCGGCTACTGGCACCACGGTTTCAACTCTGACTGCCCGAAACCGGCTCCATGGTGTAGGACTGTATGCTCGCCGACCGATGGTATGTGTTAGACTAACATCAAGGTATCGTCGCGACCGCAGGGAGAGGGCAACAGAGCATGTGAACTGGAGGAGAAATGAATGGAGCAATGTTCTTTTTTCTGACGAGTCCCGTTTTTCTGTTCATCCAGATAATAGGCGTATTTTCATCTGGAGGGACCGTGGCAGTAGGAATAATCCTGCGTTCGTGCACGAAAGTGTCAGATTTGGCGGTGGGGGAGTGTTGGTGTATGGTGGCATCTCCATTGACGGGCGCAAAGACCTCTACATCATTCGAGATGGACCTCTGACTGCTCGCCGATATAGGGGTGAGATCCTCAGACGTATTGTAGTCCCTTACGCTGCAGCAATTGGAGATAACTTCATTTTAATGGATGATAACTGCAGGCCACATCGTGCTAACCTGGTGGAGGATTTCTTTTTCGAGGAAGGAATCGTACGAATGGAATGGCCAGCGTGTTCTCCAGACATGAATCCAATAGAGAACGTTTGGGACGCTGTAGGAAGACGAGTTGCTGGCCACCAACCACCCCCACAAACTCTCCAAGAAC
Organism: Trichonephila clavipes; assembly: GCA_019973935.1. NCBI lineage: Eukaryota > Metazoa > Arthropoda > Arachnida > Araneae > Nephilidae > Trichonephila > Trichonephila clavipes. The sequence continues at coordinate 825,286 of BMAU01021348.1, read as the reverse complement.
TGAAAAGAACTCTTCTGGAAGAGTGGGACAGAATGCCCCAACTCGTCCACTGTCCCCTTAATAGTCTCATTGACTCCATGCCTCAAAGGTGCTCAACGCTGCTGGCCGTCCGTGAAAAACATACGCCCTACTGAAAATGATTTCCTTTGAAGAAAACACCTTTTCTTATTCTTTTTTTCTCATATGCACAAATTGTGTTTTTTCCCTTTTGTACACAAATGCGCAATAAAATGCATTTTTTTCTCCCAAACATGTGTAATTTATTCTCATATAACCTACTATGTCTGTCGACCACGTATCAATCAGCTAAAAAGTTTCCCAGCTACAAGATCCACCTAAAACTGCAATATCCTTTAATTTTTTTGAGCAGTATATTTAACAACTAACTTTGACTTCATAAAACATAGTTATTTTTAACTAAAAGCCCTATTTTCAGGAATACGTGAAAATTATTTCTGTTTCGAATTTATTTACAAAAATCACGAGCATAATATTTCTCTGCTCCAGTACATTCAAGGTGAACTCCCAAAAAACAGCTAAAGAATTTATTCCAAATTTCCTTTCGTTGACCTTCGAAGAATTTTCCGTTACGGAGAGGAACATTAAGCATATTTATCCTCTGTATTTTACATATTCTGGTTCTTTAGTTGATGTCGTGAAATCGATTACAGCAGTGCTTCTCAAACTTTCAATACTGGCGCCCCCCTTTTCAATCACAATTCTTATCGCGCCCCCCCTTATACATTAATAATGTACTGAATGCAATAATAATGCACTTTGACGCTAAAGCAACAATCTTTATTATAAACCGTACAAATTCATGACATGAGTATTAAATTTCGTACATGTTACTTTTGAGCAAAAAAATTAAGTGATAGGATAATTATATTAAGTTATTTTTCCTTTCTCTAATTTTTAAATTGGAACATATTGCAAAATGCGGTGGTTGCTTAGAAGACAAAATATAGATATCAGCTAAATGTAGAAAAAGAACTCAGAGGGTCAATTTCTAATATAAGCATTCATTTGAAAAACTTTGCTCTGTAAGACAAGCCCATGGAAGTCGCTAATACTTATTAAACTTGTTCTTAATTTAGTATTAATTAATTAGTTATAAAATACTCTGTGCAGCACTGATACATTAAAAGTATACCGGCCGAAGTACCCGCTGTTTGCTCAAGTTCATTTATAAGAAAATAAAACATTATTGATATAATCTCTTAATTGTAAGGAGAGTAAAGCCAAGTGTGCGACAATGTTTACAAAAATGTAAAATGATTTTTTTAAATGATTGCTCAAATTATAATTAGTTTTAAGCGAACTGTAATTTTAAGTCTCAAAGAATTAGCATTTAGAATTGATGTTGAATAATGAACAATAAAAAAATTCTGATGAAGAATAATTGTATTATTTTTAATATTTAAAGTGAAAAGACTTCAACATGTTTTAAACCTGGAGCAGGCGCGCACTCGATACTAATGGACGAGCGGGGTTATTTGGGTCACCCCAATCCTTTTTTTTATAATTATTTTTATAGTACACAATAAATATCGTAATTCCAGTGAATAATTTACTAATTAAGAAAAAGTATACTCACACTTGCTTTCAAGGACACAGAAAACATTTCGAAAAAAAAGTTATCACACCGGGAACTCAGACAAAACAAGTACCTTAAGATCGTAAAAAAAACGTCTGTAGTCCCAAGAAAGAGGGAGATATGTGACAAATATATTTTAGTTCACGTTAAGATTGTCAAATAGGAGGGTAGTGTGTGTCAGGGCCATTGGTAACAATTAAACAATTTTGCCAGAATTACCGATTTCGTGCACTGTGTGCTCGGCGTGACCGCTCCCGGATTAAAAGTGTAATTATTACAATATGGATGTTCTAAAAAAATTATGTAAATTTTTTTCATTATGCTTGGCTTAGTAATCCTTCAAACTTCCCTAAATGAAGAAACAAATACATAAGAGCAGGGACGTACAAGTGAGTTCGAAGGTCAAACCGCAGCAAATACATTCTGCTGCCTACAGCTGATGACAATAATATATAACTGTGATGAACTTTTTATCTTCATAAAATGTTATTTGATTATGGCTCTGGATTTTGTCTTTCCTCTAAAAGAGTAGCATTTTCGCTTTGAAAAGAAAAAGTAATAAAAAAATCTCTCATCATGGGGTTACAGCAAATCGAATAAAACGTTTTTTATTTGGTTATAGTATCAAAAATGGCTAAAAAATGAGGTTTTGAAGTAAAAGCTTTTATTTTTGATGATGTAAAATCGCAGATAATAAATATATATATATTATTTCCGTGTAAATGTGTATAGTTTTTATTATGTCAGAATTTTTTTTTATTTTACTTCATTCTAGTAAATAAATTTTTTTTAAACTTTTATTTTCGATATGCTCGCGCCCCCCTTGTAGGTGTATCGCGCCCCCCGGGGGCGCGCCCCACAGTTTGAGAAACACTGGATTACAGCAGAATGTAAGGTTTCATTGTTGCTAACACTGGAGTCATCTCTATTAAGTTTAGGTCTAGATGGTTAGTTTAAGTATGATGTCTTAACGAAAGGTGTTTGAATGCTCTTTTGTTGTTTTGGAGCATCTGATTCCTTCGTTTTGACCTTTTGTTTTAGTTTGTTTTCTAACGTTTTTAACTATTGTTTAGCCATCAACATTATATTCAAAATTCATTTTTCAACTTTATTTTTATTAGTATATTTTGTCGGGTATTATGGAATTAGTACTTTTCTGTAATACCCGACACACCATCTTAGAAAATGATACTTTAAACTGAAGGGTCACATAAAACTGATTGAACTGACATAAAACTGACTGAAACATAAACTCACTTCAACTGAACATTGTCAGCTAAAAAACAACCCCAGTATACAAGCTACAATTCTCTTATAACACATTATGCTTAAATTTATTGTTGAAATCCCATGTGTTAGTGTACCTATAAAAATGTTTGAAAATTTAAGCGCAATTTTTTTTGAAAATCTCAAAATATGCCACATTCTGTAGGTAGTTGACAACAACAAGTGTTGAATTCTCACTCTCAACTGATCATCTCTGAAATGCGAGTCTTTCTTCAGTAGTTAAAGGTTTTCCCACGCTACAAACAGAGACAAAATTGTGGTATTTCATATTCCTCAATACCCGATTTTCATCTATTTTGACTCTTAACTGAAGCAACAATGTACACTTGAAGCAGAGAGCCATGAAAAGAGATTAGTGCAATGAACATAGTCCCATAACAATTTTTGCCTCAAGAACTGAAATCTTGCTTATTAAGGAGGAAAAAAGGATCATTTCCTTTTTACTTTGTCCGAATCGATAATGAAAACACAGGAAATAAAGATTTTTTGACTGGAAATTTCTTGGAGCTACACAAATTCTACGCATAAATCTAGAGCTTAAAAATAGTCTGAGCTCAGCTTAAGGATTGGTAGATTAATTTAGTTGATCAAGGATTGAGTGATTATTCCATTCACCCTTATTTCAAACTTAAGTGTTGACGTCATTCTGGTGGAGTAACCTGCTACGGTGTCATTTAAGAATACTATTCATCGGGGTGTTTTGCAACAGGATCACGTGCACCCTTACACCACTGTTGTAAGTCAACATATTCTATCCCTTTAAGAGACCCGAAATAACTCTTTACCTTTAAATATTAGATTCTTCTGGTTATAAACACTGTGTAGAACCAAATGACAGTGTGGAAAATGAAATAAATTTTGGCTCCCCGCAAACTAGAACGTAGACGGTACCCATAAGATCGTGCGGGTTAGGCTTTACCTGTGAAGCCGTCACCCGCAAAATTTTACGAGCTATACATTTTTACGCTCTAAGTTGTAATGGAAGAACTAAACTTAATTCATCTAAAATTGTTACTAATAAGGAAATTATTGATGTATATATATATATATATATATATATATATATAGAGAGAGAGAGAGAGAGAGAGAGAGAGAGAGAGAGAGAATAATAAAATAAAACTGAAAAGTTCTAGAACCTACAGTGCAAAAGAAGGAAGGAATTGAAATTCACAAGACACAACAAATGTAGATACAAAAAAGTATTTGGACAAAACTGGAGACCTATTATGATTTCTAAAGCTGTCGTTGAAATAGACCAGCGATTTAGGGTTAGCAATATGCTTTATGGATACAACCTTCCCCGTACAGCAGCAATTTTCGACATAATAGAATATATATATATATATATATATATATATATATATATATATATAATTCTTTTATTGACTCGTTATTTATTTACTAGGAAAATCTTTAAAGTCTCTGTTTTTGTGTTTTACAAGAATAAATAAACATTGCATTTTTCATGACGTGTTTTCAAACTGCTTTCGCAGTTTTCGGATCTGCACTTGCGAAGCCTTGAAATATCATGAACACATCAAAAATGGCTCTATTCATGTAATGCTTTTTATACTGACTTAGCCTTTTACCAGACGGATTACAATACTTGGATCTTTTTTACGGGAGGAACTACAACACTGTCCTCTTCATCATCAGTTCGAATGCTTTTGTTAGTAAATGGAGATTCTGCCAATGCTTCAGATGTATCTAGTTTAAATTTTAAGAGATACATTTTGATTTTTGGAGGAAATTTATTTGATTTTACATTGGGATTGTACTAAAACTAGAATTTGCTACAGCTAAATCAATGAAATGAATGCATTCAAGAGACTTTAATGGTAAAGAATGATCCAAAATTGTCTTTCCTTTGCAAATATTTTCATCTTTTTCTTCATCGCTCTCATCTGAACTTGATTCACCTTCCAGTACACGCGGTTCATAAGTTTCGTCCGTAGAATAGCCCTCATCTTAGATATCACTATAAGTTCAGAATCTGATTTATTCCTCAATTGCTAAATTTCTTCCTGTGTGACAATTATTTTTCTTTTATACACCTGAAAAATGTTTTGGATAAAAGTTAGTACACTATCCCATGAAAAAAACCCGGAAGATATGTTTTCATAAGGTGCAAGACACAATAGTAGCTCAATTAAATACTCGTTTTACTGGTTTGAGTGTAGTCTGTCAAATATTCACTTTTCTAAGAAGAACTTTTTTACTAGATGTAGATGAAACAACTTTCTGACAAAAGTGTAACGAATTCCAAAATAAGTATTTTGACATAATAGACCCAAACTTTTCCTTTCACTTTTTAATATTTACCACCTAGTTCTCCCTAAAATAACCCAAGCATGGACTGTTGCCCAATTATGTGTGGAAATAATATGCAAATATGGAATCCTGGAATACGCCTTAAAACAGAAGTATTTACGGTAATGTTATTATTCTATACAATTCCTGTCATTGCTGCAGCAGCTGAAAGATCACTCAGCGAATTAAATATAATTAAAAAATATTATAGAAACGATGTAGGCCAAGCCCGACATTTATCGCAAATAGCAATTTAAAACAAAGTCCCATCAAGCCAAATGGCTAATTTATTGTTAGGAGGTCTCAGGGGTGTTAATCTCGGATTTTTTCAAATTTTCGAAAAAAAAAAATGTTGTTCCTCATTTTCTTTTGAACATTTTGATACCAACCACGTGATAGTACTACAAAAAAACCACTTATTCACTTATTATTATACCACTTATTATTGATTTCCGCATACGTTTCATTTTTCTGTTTTTAAAAAGCCTCATGAAACATTTTAAACTCTTGAGTGAATGAGAAGGAAGTTTGCAATTCAACACATTCTTTCTAATGTGTTTTCATTCTGTTTTGGTAATGCTAGCACGTTGTTTGAAATAACTTATCGAAATTCAAAACAACGTTGTTTGAAATCGCTTATCTAAATTCAAAACCAGATTTATCTCTTAATTTGAAATGGAAAATACACATCGTAGGCCTCAGGTAAACTTCCTAAGAAAAGAAGAGAGATTTAGAGGGAACCAATTCATGAAGGTATGTCCTATTACAAATGTTGCAGAAAGGAGAGATACGGGTAAGTGTGCTTCCAGTAATAAAATCTCAGGAATTCAGACTTCATTAAAGTCAAATCTTGTTAAGGTAAGTGAAAAAAAACTTCAAGAGATATCGTATTTTTTGATTTTATTTCAACCTTTAGCTCTATTTTGTCAGTATCTTGCTGTTTAAAATGTCATAAACCGTTAACAATTAATGAAAAGTCCACTCGTGGTTTATGTTCGAATTTTGAAATACATTGTAAAAACTGTGGGAGTGTTTGTACTTTTTCAAGCTGTGAAAACACTGGGAATAAAAATAATGCTCCAGAAATTAACAAAAGATCTATTTTAGCAATGATATGCATAGGCCAAGGTTTAGATTCATTAAAAACCTTTTGTACTGTAATGAGTCTTCCTAATACTGTTGAACAAAAATCATATGATGTTATTAATAATAAGCTTTCCCTTGTTATGAAAAGGGCAGGTGTCAAAGAAAATTCTTCGTCATCTGATAACATTTTAACGGTAAGTGGTGATGGGACCTGGAAGACGAGAGGTCATTCATCGTTGATTGGAGTATGTGCTGTGTGTGTGTGTAATAGGGTTTGGGATCGGAAAGTGTTGTCCTCATTTTGAAAAGGATGTGAAAGTTGTAAGGGGTAAAGTTAGGTATCAAGTACAATAAATGGCAAAGAGCGCATAAGATTTCATGCAGAAAAAATTATTCTGGCTCTGCTGGTAAGATGGAGGTTGACGGGATGTTGAGAATTTTTAATCGATCAAAAAAGCTTCAGAACCTGAAATATTCGAACTACATAGGAGATGGTGACAAAAAAACATTCAATGCCCTTTCTGAAAACAAGCCATACAGCGATGACCATCTTATTCAGAAAATAGAATGTGTAAGCCATGTGCCAAAGAGAATGGTTACAAGACTTAGGAAGCTTAAATTAGTATATGGTAAAAACAAATTATCTGATAGTAAAACTATATGCGGTAAAGGTAGGTTAACTGATAGTTTAATTGATAAGCTTGCGCATTACTATGGTAATGCTATTCGATGCAATTCTACTTGTGTAAAGGAAATGCGGAAAGCCATTTCGGCTGTTTGTGGTCATTCTTGCAACACTGATGATGAACCGATGCACTGGTTTTGTCCTACAAATCCAAATATATGGTGTAAGTATAATGCTGCAATTAATAACAATTTACAAAATTATAAACACAAACTCTCAGTTGCTAAAGCTGTTCGAGATGTAATTAAGCCTGTATTTTCAGACTTATCTCATCCGGCACTCTTGAAGAAATGTTTAGGAGGTAAGACACAGAATCCTAATGAAAGTTTACATTCATTAATCTGGAAGTTTTGTCCTAAGACGATTGTTTCTAGTCTTCAGATTGCAGAGATTGCTGCAAATCTAGCAACCAGTATTTTAATGATGGAAATCAAACACTTATTACTATTTTAGAGAAATTTGGCTTACAAATTAACAAAAATGTTTGTGTGTCCCTGGCTGAACGTGATCGTCGTCGAATCTTTAAATAAAAAAAGGTCTTAGCATCATCTTTTGAAGCTCTCAGAGCCAAAAAAATTTTAAAGACTAAAGAAATTGAGCTGTTCGAGCAACAGGAAGATATATCTTATGATCCTGGAGCATTTTAGCATGTAAGTTTTAAAATTTATTTTCTCAAATTCAGTTTAAAACTTTAAAGCCTTTTTCTCAGTTTGTGTTTTTTTCATTAACGCGCATTGCGTTCCAAAAACTATCATATTTAGATGTATAAAAATTTACAGAATTATACATTCTATCATAATATTTATAAATCTTAGTTATTTATAGTATTATATACTTTTAATTTTTTTTTTGAAAAATTTAAAAAAAAAAGGAATTTTTTAAAATTTTTTTAAAAATGTACTTTATTTTTAAAAATATTATTTTTTTATTCTATTTATATAAAATAGGCTACAATGTAATAAGAATATATTTGAATTTATAAATCAACTTATTGCTAGTAATTAGAATTTTTATAGCAGAACATATCATGCGCGTCGTAAAACTGACTATTTCTTATTTTTATGTGATTATTATTTTTACAATTATGATTATATTTTAGACATTTTATACTTTTTTGAAACTTTATTCCTTTATAAAAAAACGTGTAAAAGAATCAATTTATTTCATTTTAACCTCAAAGAATTATTTTTAGTCGAAAATTGTTTATATTTTGTGCCCTCGAAACATTTTTATTACCCCTGAGGCCTCTTAATAGGCCCCAGCTCGACCTTCAAATAACAAATCTTATCTACATTGTTTTATTTCCTAATACCTATATATATATATATATATATATATATATGTTATTATTTGTAATCTTTTTTGTTATTGTTTATTACCTATTACATTACATCTGGTCTTCCGGGCCCGGCAGTTCCTAAATTCTTCATAGCTGTTCTGAAAGAAATCTGTCGTGGTGTCGAATCAAACCTTGGCGATCACTAAACCTCATTCAAGAAAACTCATACCTATACATGTAGATTGTATGTAGCTTTGCTTTCTATGCTCTTCAGAGCACGGTAAAGAGCTGATATTAAAGTAGCTTTGAATATTTAAAATATTCACATATTTTTACCTTTTTTATTTTTGATAAAACCTAACAAAGATAGGACCCTTATTTTTTTCCACCAGGGCCTTTGGAAACCACTGTATATATATATATATATATATATATATATATATATATATATATATATATATACTGCTGGACAATTGCTAAGGACGGATAAAACTATCATCCATAGCAACCACAAAATAAAAGGAAGCAAAATGTGGAAAATTAGAATAAGTGCGGGATATTAGTAAGAAGAAGTATAAGTATGCAACTTTTTTCCACGTCTGTTCATCACGTGATAGCGTTCATAATAGCTTTAAAGGTTTTGACGCGTGTGGACAGTTGTTGTTTCAAGTCAAATTTTTACAGGAAAGATTTAATAGACGAACTTAAAATTTTTGGCATGTCTTCCCGACATCACATAGATGATTTTATGCGTGGCCGAATTATCGGAAAGATCGAAGAAAGGTGAAAAATAACAGATGTTGCCAGGGAGTTCGACATCGCTCACAGCGTTGTTTCACGGCTGTGGAAGTCATTTAAAACTACTGGAATGTGTAGTAGACGGCACGGGGGAGGTCGTATTAGAAGTACGACGCCTGCAGATAACAGATATATCGTCCTATCAGCAAAAGGGAACAGGCGCACCACAGCTCAGCAGGTGGCAAATCAGTTTCTTTTGCTGCCTCAGGAAAGCAGATCTCCCGAAAAACTGTTGCCAGACGTTTGAGGGGAGGAGGACTATACGCACGCAGACATGTTGTGTGTGTCCCATTGACCAGACAGCACCGTACTGCCCGTTTGCAATGGTGTCTTGAGCATCACAATTGGACTGAACAGGACTGGGCATGCGTACTATTCTCAGATGAGAGTAGGTTCAGTCTGTCATCGGATTGTAGACGCCAACTGATCTGGCGCGAGAGTGGTACTGCTTATCGTCCAGAAAATATGCAGGAAAAGGACCGATATCCGACATGCAGTATCATGGTGTGGGCCGGCATCAAGATCAATGGCCGCACGTGCCTAAATGTAGTTGCGAATGGGACTATGACGGGCCAACGATACATTGATGAAGTTTTACTTCCTCATGTTCGTCTTTTCCTTGGTGCTGTCGGTGATAAATTTGTTTTTATGGACGACAACGCATTATGTCATCGAACACTCGCTGTTCAGGATTGTCTAGACAGCGAGGGTATTCAACGTCTCGTATGGCCAGCGCGTTCTCCAGATCTAAACCCCATTGAAAATGTGTGGGATGCTTTGGGGAGGCAAGTTGCTGGTCGAAACTATCCTCCGACAAACAAGAACACCCTCATCCGTGCACTCACAGAGGAATGGGATAAATTGCCTCAACAGCTGCTGGATAATGTTGTGCAAAGTATGGTACGACGTGTGGGATGTTGCATCACACTCCACGGTGGACATATCCCGTACTGATACCTTCCTTTAAGGTGCCTGCTGACTTTTAGATGCATTGTTCCACTTCTCCGTACGCAGATCAAATGAACATTTTTTTTATTTCAGATGTTTCACAGTTTTTGTACTTTCCAGAACAATAAATATTCTTTATTCTAATGTCTGAACAGTGTGGCAACTATATTTTATCCTACTAGGCCTCATGTGTCGCTTAATGTTATGCTACATAGCAATTTGTGATCCGTCCTTAGCAATTATCCAGCAGTGTATATATATATATATATATATATATATATACATATATATATATATACATATATATATACATATATATATGTATATATATGTATATATATATATATATATATATATATATATATATATATATGTCTATGTGTTTGTGTGTATTGTTTAATGGAATTTACTTCAGCAAAGGTCCTGCATTGCACACCATTAAGAATATTAATAATTTTTTCATTCATAAATTCAATAGAATAAAATGAATAAATATAATACTAATTACTCTACTTTCTTGAAAATATTAATTTTTCTGGTGTAATTAATAGACATTTGTCACTTTTTCCTGTTAGGAATGTCATTGTTAAACAAGCATTTAGATATAATAATAGATGGACAGGTTTATCTTTAATTACAATAGTAGTTCACTATCTCATCGCATAGATGATTGTAAATGTAAAGACTAGTAGGATTTTATGAATGGTTATCATCAGCAAGTAATTACAGGTAGTATAATCCAAGAAAATTTTTTAAAAGATATGTGTAAAAGCACTTGTTTTAGAATAACAATTTATAATAACAATACTGTTAAAAAACAGATTAATAAAGATATAAATAACTTTATAACAAAATCTTCTGTTGAATATGGTTGCCTATAGAGGCATTTGAGGAATTTAAATACAATGTATTAAAAGGCATGATGAATCGGAGTCTTAATTTACTCATAAAGATGCATATGCAGATGATTAATGATTTACAAAAGAATTTTTTATTGTTTACAGTGACAAAGTGCCTGGTAATTATGTTATAATTTGTAAATATTTTTATAATAGTATGCTTAGTAAACATATTTTGAACAATGAATCTTTTAAAAAATTAGACTTGACTGATAGAAAAAATAGTTATCGTATTACTGTAACATATTGTTACGAATTTAGTCTTATTCTAATTGTTTCTACTCATTTGTGTTCATTTTTACAGTTTAATTTGTCGTATCTAATGTGATTTTAACCCTGTTTAACTGTAATATCATTTCCACTGCATTGCACGGCCCCCATGCTTTAACATTGGTTTAAATGGTAAACTCGCCAAATATTGCAGCTAGCGCCAAGTTGGCGACGGATTTGGCGACTTAATTTTTGGCGCCAAATGTGGGCGATAAGCTTGGCGACCATGGCAACCCTGCTCCTAATAACCCTGTCTGGCAACCCTATCGCGGTATTGTAACACTATGTATTGAGCTTTTCTCATACCTTCCGGATTTTGCTAGATCTTTCTATTTCTCGATTATTCTGGCAAGTGCCAGAGGTTTCTGACCGAAAGGTATAAAAGGGCCCGGGCCGGCTAGTCAGTTAGGCAGATCTCAGCTTTCATGCAAGTGATACCTTTCTGCTTGAGAGAGACGATTGCATAGTGCGTGTGTTATTGCTTTTATTGAGTCATTATTTTTGTGCTGAGTGTTTGCTATTGTTTTTGTTAGTGTATTGCATCTGTGTTATCAGTATTTTCATCGATTGTACGTGAATTTCTCGAACTGTTCTACAATTTGTGGAGGACTGTTTTGGCCAAGAATAAAATTGTTTTGGATTCCGCTCTTCGGCTTCAATCATTTCGAACCCCCGAAAACGCAACAATTGGTGTCAGAAGTAGGATTGAATGCCAACAACAAGAGCGATGGAGGCCCAGTTCCAGATTTTTCTAGAAAAATTGACCGCCAGCATGAATGCCAATATGGGCGAAATGAAATCGGACTTGACCGCCAGCATGAATGCCAACATGGGCGAAATGAAATCGGAGTTGACCGGCATGAATGCCAATATGGGCGAAATGAAATCGGAGTTGATCGCGAACAAGGAAGAGTTGAAAAGTGATTTGAAGGGCATTGGCGACAAATTGACGACTATGGACAAGAAATTTGAAGAAATGGAAGGAAGAATCGAGTCGGTGGAAAATAAATTCGAAAACAAATTTGTGGATATAGAGAACAAATTTGAAAATAAATTCGAAGATATGGAGAGCAAACTAGAGAAATTGAAGCAGAAAGTCATGACTGGTCAAGGGGATGAATTTAAGTTTCAAGCTCCTTATTCCAAGCCTTCCATCAAGCTTTCTACATATGACGGAAAGTCCTCTTGGCAGGTGTATAAGATCCAATTCTCCATCGTGGCGGATGCAAACCAGTGGGACTCCCAGACCAAGGCCTGCCAGTTAGCTGCTTCTCTTCGAGCCGACGCTGCTGACATTTTGCAAACTTTGCCGGAAATACAGCGGCTGGATTTCGACGCTCTCGTTAATGCTCTGGAGTTACGCTTCGGAGAGAAATGTGTGAAGGATTACAGCAGACTCCAGCTGAAGTCACGGCAGCAGAAAGTGTCCGAAACGCTCCAAGAACTGGCGACGGACGTCGAGAGGCTTTCTCACTTGGCGTTTTCTGACTGTCCGACTGAAGTAAGAGAAGTCCTGGCGCTGCAACACTTCATCGACGGGGTGCGTGATCCGGAAATCCAGAAAGCTCTCCGAATGGCGGATCTCAAGGACTTAAAGGGGGCCCTAGTGTTTGCTATGAAATTCGAGGCAGCCCAGCAAGCAACACGAAAGGACAGACACCCCATACGAGCCGTCAACGAATCGGACACGTCGAACTCAAGTGTGGAGCGGTTAGAGCGACAGATGAGAAGCTTCATGAATAGAGTTGAGTCTTTGATGTCCCAGAAAGCAGACGGGAAGAAGACCCTTAAATGCTGGACCTGCGGTCGAGAAGGGCATCTGCAGAGAAGCTGCCGGGCACGCCAAGGCGCTGAAACTAATAAGCGCCTCCCAGAAGGAGGTGTCGGAAAACTAATTAATGGCCATCTCGTGGGGCGGAGGTTGCCAGATTTTGGAAAGCCCCATTTTCCAGTGTGTCAAATTTCGACAAAGAGTACCGGTGAGAATGGAATTTTTATAATGGGACATGTTAACGAGCTTCCCTGCAACATGATCATCGATACAGGAGCCAATGTGTCTATCCTTCGGAACGATCTGGCTCAAAAATTAAAAGAGAAACTTATTTGGACCCCGCCCCGCGTGGTGCTACAAACCGTGACGGGGGAAAAGATTGATATTCACGGAAAATTAAAAGTCAAGATCAGGTTTGGAGACACTACCTACCAACATGCTGTGTATGTCGCAGATATTGCAGACCCTTTCATTCTTGGACTGGACTTTCTAAAGGAGCATGGTTTCACTCTAGACTTCAACAAGAACGAATTACGTTCCATACACGAAGAAGTCACTATATTCAAAATTAAACACAGGACAGAATCTATTCGACAGGTAACCGCTAACGAGAATATTACCATTCCCCCAAGGACTGAAATCATAGTACTTGGATACATCGGTAACGATGTGAGTTTCAACTCTGGCCTAATTGGATCTGCGGAAAATAAAGCGAATGGATTGCTAATAGCTTCGACGCTAGTGGACCTTTCCAGAAAAACTATCCCGGTAAGAATTTGCAACGTAACTGAAAAATCTAGAGTGTTCCAGAAAGGTGAAGTGTTGGCAACCTGCAGTCCAGTAACGTGTGTCTGCAAAAGTTCGAGCTTGCTCCTATCCAACTCGCCTCAACAGTTGACTCCCGACCTTCTAGAAAATGTTGAATTGTCCCCCGAACAGAAAAGCTCCGCAGAAAGACTGTTCCAAGAATTTAAAGACGTGTTTTCTAGAAACAGTAGCGATATTGGCCATACTACAGTGACACAACACAGAATTGATACAGCAGACCATCCGCCGATTAAACAGCACCCAAGACGCTTGCCGTTTGCTAAACAGGAAGAGGTCGGAACACTACTACGAGAGATGCAGGAAAATGACATCATAGAACCGTCTTCGAGTCCGTGGGCATCTCCAATCGTCTTGGTTCGTAAGAAAGATGGCTCCACAAGATTTTGCGTGGACTATCGAAAACTTAACGACGTCACCAAGAAGGACAGCTACCCTCTTCCAAGGATAGATGACACCCTGGATACCCTTTCCGGTCATAAATGGTTCTCGACTTTAGATTTAAAGAGCGGATACTGGCAAGTGGAGATCCATCCCGAAGATAGAGAAAAAACAGCATTCACTTCCGGCCAAGGACTATGGCAGTTCAAAGTCATGCCTTTCGGGCTCTGCAATGCGCCAGCTACTTTCGAGCGCCTGATGGAGACCGTGCTAAAGGGTCTGACTTTTGAAGCTTGCCTTATTTACCTGGATGACGTCATAATAGGAGGGCGTACGTTTGAAGAACATCTTCAAAATATCCGGAAGGTGTTATCAAAATTAAGCGACGCTAACTTGAAGCTAAACCCTTCGAAATGCAAGTTCTTCCAGAAAGAAGTCAATTATCTGGGACACATCATCTCTGCAGAAGGTGTTCGTACGGACCCCGAAAAAGTGTCCGCCGTAAAGAATTGGAAACGCCCTGAAAACCTCCGTGAGCTGCGAAGCTTCCTGGGACTATGTACTTATTACCGAAAGTTTGTGAAAGGGTTCTCTAACATCGCAAGACCCTTGCACAAGCTAACAGAAAGTAAACAAAAGTTTCAGTGGACAAAAGAATGTGAAGATTCCTTCCTCCAGCTTAAAGAAGCTTTGACGTCTTCACCGATCTTAATATATCCACAACCGGACAAGCCATTTATCTTGGACACTGATGCCAGTAATGAGAGTGTCGGAGCAGTATTATCTCAGGAAATAGATGGCCAGGAACGAGTCGTAGCTTATTGGAGTAAGTGTTTATCGAAACCGGAAAGAAATTATTGTGTCACTCGAAAAGAGCTACTGGCTATTGTGAAAGCCATCGAGCATTTCCATCACTATCTCTATGGCCAAAAATTTCTTCTACGTACCGATCATGCCTCTTTAACCTGGCTAATGAATTTTAGAAATACTGAAGGCCAGGTAGCCAGATGGATACAACGGCTCAACGAGTATTACTTTGACATCAGACATCGTAAAGGCTCCTCGCATGGAAATGCTGATGCCCTTTCAAGAAGACCATGCCCAGAAAATTGTCGTCATTGTTCCAGAGTAGAGACCAAATATGACTATGCTATACGCCAGATAACAACTTCAACAGCGACGCCACCCGATCCCTGGAGTGACGAGAAAGTTCGAGAAGACCAGATGGCGGATCCTGATATTAAACCCCTTATAGAGTTTATGGAGTCTTCCAGCAATAAACCAAGTTGGCAGGACATCTCGGCTTATAGTCCTACAACTAAGCAGTATTGGGCCCTCTGGAATTCTCTACATCTCAGGAATGGTGTTCTATACCGAAAATTCGAATCAGAGGATGGAAAGACATTCAGGTGGCAATTAGTACTTCCTCGATCTCGTATCCCAGAGGTACTCAAAGAATTGCATGGCAGCCCAACAGGAGGTCATTTCGGCGTCATGAAAACTTTGCACCGAGTTCGAGAGCGATTCTGCTGGGGTAAAGTGAGAGCTGACGTGGAACAGTGGTGCAAGTCCTGTGATGCCTGTTCAGCTCGAAAGGGGCCAAAGATACGTAGACGAGGGAAGCTGCATCGCTACAATGTTGGAGCACCCTTCGAACGTATCGCTTTCGATATCCTGGGACCTCTGCCAAGGACTGCGTCTGGTAATAAGTACCTACTTGTTGTCATGGACTACTTCACGAAATGGCCCGAAGTGTACCCCATTCCGGATCGGGAAGCCCCACCGTAGCGGAGGCTGTAGTGCAGCACTGGATATCGAGATATGGGGTACCTCTTCAACTTCATTCCGATCAGGGAAGAAATTTCGTCTCTGCGGTATTGAAGGGGGTCTGTGAACTACTCGGAATTGACAAGACCAAGACCACACCTTTGCACCCACAGTCAGATGGCATGGTGGAGAGGTTTAATCGTACCATCCTGAATAACCTCTCACTGATGGTCTCCAAGAACCAACAAGACTGGGACCAGAAAGTTCCTCTCTTTCTGCTAGCGTACCGCAGCGCCGTTCACGAGACTACCGGATATTCACCATCCCAGATGTTTTTTGGCCGAGATCTTCGTCTCCCTTGAGACCTGCTGTTTGGTCGCCGTCCGGATACACCTTCATCGCCTGAGGAGTACGTGCAGAATCTCCAGGCACGTTTTGAAGATGTACACAATTTGGCTCGAGAACGGATCAACCTGAGGACGGAGAAGATGAAGACTCGGTACGACACAAAAGCCACAGGACATCAATTCAAGGAAGGTGACAAGGTGTGGTTCTACAACCCGACTCGACGCAGAGGACTTTCTCCTAAGCTACAATCGCATTGGGACGGTCCTTATACAATTTTAAAGATAATAAACGACGTCGTAATCCGGATCCGTAAGTCAACGAATTCGAAGCCTAGAGTCGTTCATTACGACAGGCTTGCTCCATATTATGGCCATAATTCTTAGTGTGTCAATTATCGTGTAATTTATTTTGACCATGGTCTTGTATAAATAAGTTAGTGTGTAAATAATCTTGTAAATAATTTTGTATATTGTTTTGTAAGTGTTTATTTTCTACTATGCATTACGTGTTTATTTTGTACTATGCATTAGGTGTTTATTTTGTACTATGTATTACATGTTTATTATTGCATATTCATTTAATTGTTTTTAATCAATTGCTTTATTATTATGTTAACGTCTGATGAAGGGTTGTACTGCCCGGGACGTGCAGTTCTTGAGAGGGGGCAATGTTACGAATTTAGTCTTATTCTAATTGTTTCTACTCATTTGTGTTCATTTTTACAGTTTAATTTGTCGTATCTAATGTGATTTTAACCCTGTTTACCTGTAATATCATTTCCACTGCATTGCACGGCCCCCATGCTTTAACATTGGTTTAAATGGTAAACTCGCCAAATATTGCAGCTAGCGCCAAGTTGGCGACGGATTTGGCGACTTAATTTTTGGCGCCAAATGTGGGCGATAAGCTTGGCGACCATGGCAACCCTGCTCCTAATAACCCTGTCTGGCAACCCTATCGCGGTATTGTAACACTATGTATTGAGCTTTTCTCATACCTTCCGGATTTTGCTAGATCTTACTATTTCTCGATTATTCTGGCAAGTGCCAGAGGTTTCTGACCGAAAGGTATAAAAGGGCCCGGGCCGGCTAGTCAGTTAGGCAGATCTCAGCTTTCATGCAAGTGATACCTCTCTGCTTGAGAGAGACGATTGCATAGTGCGTGTGTTATTGCTTTTATTGAGTCATTATTTTTGTGCTGAGTGTTTGCTATTGTTTTTGTTAGTGTATTGCATCTGTGTTATCAGTATTTTCATCGATTGTACGTGAATTTCTCGAACTGTTCTACAATTTGTGGAGGACTGTTTTGGCCAAGAATAAAATTGTTTTGGATTCCGCTCTTCGGCTTCAATCATTTCGAACCCCCGAAAACGCAACAATATAAATTGGAGTATTTGCATTCCAAAGATTGAATTTCATGATATATTTTTAACACCTAAATTCCAGAAAAATCCTGTTAAACTTTGCAGTGTAACAAATGGTCTTAAAGCATATATCATTAAAGAAGGTAAAATATTGCATAATAATCTACAAAACTTCATCAACAACAAAAAAAAAAAAAAAAAAAAACGAAGCTGTAATTAAAAATACTAAACATATTATAGATTTTTTTAAAAAAAATAAAAATATTTATTCAGTTTTCAAATTTGATTTTCAAGATCTTTCCAATTCCTTTGATATCTACACTAATAAAATTCGTAGGTAAAAAAAAAGTATGCACATCTATTTTTTCACTAACTTCACGACTCAGAAACTCGCCGAAGGTACCAAAAGATCGTGATTGATCCGAGGAATCCGTTTTTACCATTCATATTCCGATATTTTAATTAGTTAAAAAGATATTAATTAAAAACCTATGTTTTACTCCTGCATGTTGTTTCTTCCGCCAAGCAGAATAAAAAACCGGGAGGTGAAAACTTTTTTTTTTATCCCCGGCGATTTTAAAACACGATATATTTTTCTTATGAGACTCAGACAAAAAATCATTATAGAATCGGAAAGATCATTTACCACGATACGGTATAATTTATTTTACAAAATAATGATTTTTTTACGATTTTTTCTAAAATGAGTAAAAATCGATACGTTTTGATGAAAATGATTTCTAAATCGCTCCATTTGCATTTTCTTTCACGTTAATGAAATGATATTCTACACAAAAAAGTTTATGCCTTTCTCTTTTAGAATCCGCCATTTAAAAAATAAAATGTCAAAAACTTTTTATTTACGATTTTTCAAAAAATATTCAAAGTTTTAATTAAATACTTAATTACTACGTGGTTGATAAAAATAATCTCAGGAAACATTTTTTCTGTGTGTAGAACAATATTATCCGTAATCTGTAGAAAGATTGAAAAAATTGCTTAAAAATTGCGGCTTTTAAAAGGTTGTTGGTATTTTTTGTTTTTACCCTCTTTGCGAGAGTTAATCACACACACAAAATGTAGTATTTTTTTAATTTTGTTTAAAAACTACTGTTTTTGCAACCGATATATGATGTTTGAAGGCATTAATTTAAAAATGAAGCCCTAAAAAAATTAAAGTCTTAACAAATAAAGCAATTTTGCAATACCCAAGGGTTTGGCGAAGAAAACCTGTTTCGCGCCAAATTACTCTTTTCCCTGTGCACGTCACGTTTGATGAAAGGTTACACTATAGAAAAGAAGATGCCTGTAAATTAGTGTTTCTCAAACTGTGGGGCGCACCCCATTGGGGGGGGGCGATAATCTTACGAGGGGGGCGCGAGCGTATCAAAAATAGAAGATTTAAAAATAATTAATTTACTGGAATGAACAAAATACTTTCAGACATAATAAAAAATGCACTTTTACTCAGATATAGTTTATAGGCACGTGATATTAAGTCATCAAATATAAAAACTTCTTCAATACCTATTTAGCTATCTTTGATCTTATAACCAAATAAAAAAACTTTTATTTGATTTGCTGTAATCCCATGATGAGAGATTTTTTTATTACGCTTTCTTTTTAAGCCTAACATATAACTCTTTCAGAGAAAAAACAGATCCCAGACCCAGAATCGAAGAAATTTAGGAACATAAAAAATTCATCACTGTCATTATTTTTGAAATACTGCACACTATAGCTGTAATCTGTATGACCTTCTAAGTTATTGGTACAGTTAGTTATGACTCCTCTCTTACGCGTGTTTGTTTCTCATTTAGGGAAGTTGTAAGTAATGTATTTCTCTGTTGTGCTTTTTTCCATGCAAAAATACGTTTTACACAATTTTTTTAGCAGTAACATACATATTATCATAATGAATACAACTTTTACCCGGAAGTGGTCGCGCGGGATACACAGATTACAAAATCGTTAATTCTGGCAAAACTGTTTATTTGTTACCAAAGAAAAATTGAAAAGTTCTTGAATGTAGGTAAGTAAACTTTCTCTTAGTTAAATTATTCACTGGAATCACGATTTGTATCGTGTACAATAAAATAATTATAAAAAAAAGGATTGGGGTGACTCAATAACCCCTCTCAACCGTATCGAGTGCACGCCTGCTCCCGGAATAAAACATGTTGAAGCCTTTTCGCCTTAAATATTAAAAATAATACAATTATTCTTCATCGGAATTTTATATTATTGTTCATTATTTAACATTAAATATAAATGCTAATTCTGTGAGGCTTAAAATTATAATTCGCTTAAAATTAATTATAATTTGAGCAACCATTTTAAAAAGATCATTTTACATTTTTGCAAACATTGTCGAACACTTAGCTTTGCTCTCCTTACAATTCAGCTATTATATCAATAATGTTTTATTTTCTTACAAATGAACTCGGGCAAAGAGCGGGCACTTCAGCCGGTATACTTTAAATGTATCAGTGCTGCACAGAGTATTTTATAACTAATTAATTAATACTAAATTAAGAACAAGTTTAATAAATATTATCGACTTCAATGGGCTTGTCTTGCAAAGCAGAGTTTTTATAAGGAATGCTTATGATTAGAAAAATTGACCCTCTAAATTCTTTTTCTATATTTAGCAGATATCTATATTTTGTCTTCTAAGCAGCCACCGGATTTTGCAATATGTTCAATTTAAAAATTTGAGAAAGGAAAATTAACATAATAATTTTCCTATTATTTTATTTATTTATTTATTTATTCTTGCTTAAAAGTAGTATACAAAATTTAAAAATTATGTTACTAATTTGTATGGTTTATAATTAAGATCGCCTATTGTAGCTTTAGCATCAAAGTTCATTATTATTACATTCAGTACATTATTAATGTATAAGGGGGGGACGCGATAAAAATTATGATCGAAAAGGGGGCGCCAGTATTGAAAGTTTGAGAAGCACTGCTGTAAATATTGAAAATCACCAGATTGGGTAAAATTCAATATCTCTTTCTTATATTTTAATGGTCTTTAGGTCTTTTCACTCCTTTTTTCCCAAGAATATCATGGCACGTTCGGCAGAGCATTCGATTATCCGGGTTCGAAACAACAGCATCGCTTTATTTTTGGAATTTTGCAATTGGAAAGATCTTTTATTTTGTCACGATACAGTAATTTTATTTTTTACAAAACAACGATTAACGATACTTTATATATTTTATTTTTTCTAAAATGAATCAATATCGATGCGTTTGTATGAAAATGATTTAAAAAAAAACACTTTGATCTTTCAGAGTAAGTGATTTAAAAATAAATTGCCGAAACCTTTTTTTTACGAATTTTTAAAATACCTCAAATTTTAAATATTCAATAACTACTTTTCAAATTCAAATTTTTTATAGCTTTTTCAATTATAAAAAATAATTGCATGAAACTTTTTTCCTGTGTATCGAACATATCGAAAAATGCTCATAATTTTAATTCAACATTTAATATAGGTGTGAAATTTTGTAATTATAAAAATATCTACTTTTTCTTTTTTTTCAACATACAAATATTTTTAAAAAAGGTACATTTTTTTCCGGGGCTAAAAAATTGAAAAGTTAGTGAGAGAATATTAAAGTTGCACTCTGTTCACCTACTTGAGAGCTATTGGCGACGAACTTCAAAATTTTTAACCATGGTCAAGTGTCGAGGATGAGACTTGCGCTGGCACCCATCTCTCCTAAATACCATACCACACTAACGCTAGGACGTTTAAGCACTCGACGGATTCAATGTGCATCGCTCCTCTTAACAGCGGCTCTTCATCGGCAGCCAAAATTTTATAAGAGCATTAATAATTAATTGTGGGAAATTACCATGAGAATTTTGTATTGATTTTTATATAGAAATCCCACGCACACACCAGGAAAGACTGATAGCGAGAGGGGAATATCCATGACAATATGCTATGCATTTAAAAATGTTCGTGCAGAAACCTGTCTGACAAAGTAAAGAAGCGAAAAAATTTCGAAACAGGTACTTTTAAGTTATACACTCAGTAAAAGCCCGAACATCGCCGGGCGAAGCGGAGAGGGTAAAAAGAACAAAGTAATTTTGAAAAAGAATATTGGAAGTTTTTACTTTTTATGAAGGGAAGGGAAAATTTATAAAAGTAGAGAAAGCCGGTGCGACGCCGGGCCATCAGCTAGTCAGTGATATTATTAACTAGCTGGTATACCCGTTCTTCGCACGGGTGAACTGAAAAGTTAAGCAACACAGATTAAAGGATAAAGAAGTTTTTAATGAGTTAATTTTAAGTGAATTGCAAATTAAACAAAAAAAGCTTTTCACATATCTGAGCTGAAGAAAAAAAAGAAAGAAAAAAATACCTTTTTGTTAAATTTTAAGTCTGTAGATCTAATAGCTGATAAAAAGGATTTTTTTATATTTATAACTCCCCGTAAAACTCTTGAGGGTTGATTTTTGAAAATACCTCCCTAAGCTGATCTCTGCTCAGCAAAAGCTAGTTATAACATAAAATTAAATCTTAAAAAGATATCAAAAATAAAAGACGACTCAATATTTTGAATAAAGCAGTATAAACATTTTCATACAAACACAATATATATATTGTAAAATATTTATTTTGCTATTTGCATTTCAGACAGACATCAAACTAAATTTTAAAAATTGTCAAAAACAGATAAAAAAACATATTTAAGAAAAATACCACTGATTAATTTTGCCAAAGACATCGCAATGTGCAAAAAAATCTTTGCAGTACATAATAACAAAAAAAATGTAAGTACTAAAATATATAAAAAAAAAATTATTATATATTGAATTAATTAAGGATTACTGGAGGGAAAGACAAAACAGGTTAAGATAATACTCATAATATTAATTTCATATTGGTTGGCTATACATTTTTGGCATGATTTTGAAATCACGCCAAATTGGTATGTTGCGGCCAGTCTAATGTTACAGTAATGTACAGAATTATAGGTACTTATGTATTATCGCAAACTATTGGTGACATTATACAAAATGAAGCACATGATTGCCAATTCAATGCATACAAAGTTGGAATTGCCAAAGTGGCGAGTTGTCTCGAACGTTGGCGACTGTGCATTGTAGTACTTGCGTATTATACGCAAGTACTACAAAAATTATCCAAAGTATATATATCCCGAGAATAAAAATAAATTGAAAAATGAAGTACAATACTAACATTAACCGACATAAAAAGAACTGAACTAACTTTATCAATGCAAAAGCATAATTTGAAAAAATAAGGTACTTACATATAACCCCAACCTTTTGGCGACATTATATGAAACAAAGCACATGACTCACAATTCAGCATATATATGACATGCGAAATTAGAGTTGCCAACTTGGCAAGTTATTTTGAATGTTGGCGATTGTTAGGATAGTACATAATTGCCAAAAATAATTTATCTTACCACTACCTGCTTCCTCAACATACTCATTTTTGGCATGATTCTGAAATCACGCCAAATTGGTATGTTGCGGCCAGTCTAATGTTATAGTAATGTACAGAATTAGAGGTACTTATGTACTATCGCAAACTATTGGTGACATTATACAAAATGAAGCACATGATTGCTAATTCAACTCACACAAAGTTGGAATTGCCAATGTGGCGAGTTGTCTTGAACGTTGGCGATTGTGCAATAATACGCAAGTACTACAAAAATTATCCAAAGTATATATATCCCGAGCATAAAAATAAATTGAAAAATAAAGTACAATACTAAGATTAACCGACATAAAAAGAACTGAACTAACTTTATCAATACAAAAGCATAATTTGAAAAAATAAGGTATTTACATATAACCCCAACCTTTTGGCGACATTATATGAAACAAAGCACATGACTCACAATTCAGCATATATATGACATGTAAAATCGGGTTGCCAATTTTTCAAGTTATTTTGAATGTTGTCGATTGTCAGGATAGTACATAAGTTCCAAAAGTAATTTATCTTACAACCACCTGCTTCCTCAAGAGGTATTTAAGTCATTTGTCTGTTTTGCTCATTCTCTGATGCCTATTCCAGTTAGATATGTAATTACTACCAACACTGCTTTTGTTTGGGCAGTATGATTACCCAAGTTTGATTTTCTGCAAGGCAATTTTATGCACTGAAGCCAATAGTATACCCTTAAAGGTTAAAATAAAGACACATGAAATTGCAAGGAACCATATTATTCGATCAAGTGTAGTATAGGGGGCTACTTGGCGCAGTCCTTTATTTTGGTTACTAAAAGTGGTCTTCAAGGTACTTTTTTCGGAAAAATTTATTTTAGAATGAATTCGATATCTCACCATGACATTTAGATAAAAATCGAAAAATCCGAAGAAAAATTGCCAAATCCAAAGTGCCCCCCTATACTACATTTGAACCGAACTTAAATATAACCCTTATCAATGAGAAGTTTTAGTTTGTCAAAATTATAATCTTCGCATTCTAAATAAATAAATAAATAAGTTGTAATTCGCAAGCAAAATCACACACATAAACATCTCGCGATAATACCTAAATGTTGCCAAAACAACAAAACAAAATTTTAGTTGTTAAAGAATAATCCTTAAAAAAATGATTTATTCGAAAAGTAATCCTAATTAAATATCAAAGAATAGAAAAATTGAATAAATATTCCAACCGATAAACACAGCTACAGTAAAAATATGTAATAATCTTGAAAAACTGCATGTAAAGTATAAATTGTCCTCTTAGTGAGAAACGTGACTACATATGACGTCATAACACTGGAAAATCACTTAAAAATCAAATTTAAAAAAATTTGGAAGGAATTATGAACGCCAAACCTATCTAAGAACCTTTCTCGTGTAATTTTGTGTACGTGTACCAAGTTTCAAGTTATTTGGGTGTCTGGATCTCGAGTTATGAGGGAACAGACAAACAGACAACAAATGCGTCTTATATATATATAGATGTAACTTTAGAAAATCACAGAAGTTATAATCAATATTAATTTCAACAGCTTTAAAATTCTCATAGATTTAGTTTTTAAGGAAAAGTACATTAACTTTAATGGTACTCTTTATAAACAAATAAAAAGTTTGCTTCAAGGGGGACTTGCTAGCAATAGTTTGGCAAATTTATAATGTTTGTATTCTTATGAAAATAAATATGTTATAAATACTGACGACTACATTTTTAGATATATTGATTATCTAACTGTTTTTGGAAAAAATAATAATTTTAACTCCAATATTAAATTTATTCCGATTACTTACACTTTGTTAAAATTAACAATGATCCATTTAAAACTGATTACTTAGATGTATCATCGTTTTTTTTCATTATAAATTATATAATAATATTTATGAGAAAAGATATGCTTTCGATTTTAACTTTCTATATGGCATAACATTCTATATTCACAGTAATTGATATATTAACAATGGCCATATTGAAATTCTAATATATCAATTTCTATACATGGAAGTATTATTTTTAACTATAGTAATCGTAATAATAATTAGTTAGCGATAAATATAATATCTTTATTAGTCATTGTATTGAATTCGGATAACCAATTAACTTTGCATTTATTACAATTCCATTTCTATTGATTTTGAGTTAAATGACAAAATGTAACAATATTTGTATTAAGTTTATTTATTTGTTTATTTTTTCATTAAATTAATTATTCAGTTACACTTTTCATCTCACAAAATGGCGCTACATGTTTAATAAAATTAAATATACTTTATTTTGTATTAGCATCTCTGGGTATTTCTGAAGGTCCTTTTATTCCAATAATTTTTATATCAATCTTTAATGTTTTTAAATATATGTATATAGACTTACTTTTATTTTATTTTATTTTACTAATTTTACTTTTATATGCGGTACAACTCTTACTTTCTTTGTATTGGCGGGAAACATTAACTAGATGTTGTGTTCACGAGGTAAGTTTTATCTTCTAGTTTTCATTCCAACGATTTTATCTTTCTACTAGTAAGTAGAGTTCGGAGTGTTTTCGGTCAATGCAAGAAAAGCGGCGCGCTTACGAGATCAATTTTTAACCCAAGGTCCTTTCTCAGAAGAACTCTTCACGAGAAATTTTTAAGCTAAAGAATTTTACTTTTGTAATTAATCTATTTAATAAAGAAATAAAACTCAGACAATAATGGGAATAAGGAATTTATTTTAATTTCATTTGGAATTCATGTACAAAGATCAAGACAATAGGATTTTTCACATAAAAGAAATTTTTCCCAATATTTCAGGAATTCAACAACAAGTGGAGAATTAGACATAATAAGATGAAACAATTCAAATAAGCAGTCATTGAGTACTGTTGACTGTTGCGTCATCTATAGAATCTATTCAACTATTAATATTTAAATGACTCAAACTCTAGGTAGATAATTTTTCTGGCAAGATAGTTCAAAAGCAATTGATCCAACTCTATGAACATTTCATTCCAATCGAATGGATTTCTATTATATAATACACACAGACACATCAAGACATTCCAAAGAAATCTCCTTATTCAGGTACAATCCAATTCATGGGGAAATACAAAGTACTTTTACACAGGAAAATATATATTAGACTCAAGTAAGATTTTTCTTTATTTATAATACAAAAATAAAAATATTTCAGTAAATTTGGAAACAAATCATTTATTATGCATAGCATTATTGTGTATTCAAATTTATTCTTTGAAAAAATTATAAATATAAGGATATATTAGAAAAAACATAATTTCGAAATAAAATACTATCCAAATAAATATGAAATTTAGGAAAAATGTCTTGTATTTTTTTCAATGACGAATATTTCATACAATTGCAATTTTATGCTGACATTTTCTAAATCCAAATGAAAATATTTTTCAAATATTCCTCCATTGTAAAACCTTCAAAATTCTACACTATTTTTGACAAAGCAAAAATTGGAAAAGCAGAGGGGTACAGTTCTAAAAATCCAACTCAAGTGGAGGAAAAATTCTCTTCCGAGTCCAAGCTGAAATGGTTTCAATTGAAAAATTCTAACACTTCCAAGTCGAAGAGCACATTAAGGTACTACAGCAGGAATTTCAGGAATATGTCTACATTTAATGATGCATTGACCCCAGGAGATATTTTAGCTGACAATTCTTTTCGCGTCAAATTTTAAAAATATTCAGATAGAGTATTCGTTTGGGAAGAATTTCTTAATTCATTTGATAAACCCTTTCCAAAAGAAAACCACTGAAACGCCAAATTTTATACTTTCCCTTGGAACAATTGATTCCAAATATTCATTGTTTTTCAAGCGAAAATGTTTGGATTCGAAAAATGAAAATCGATTTATAACAAAAATCTTCTCACAGGTTCCAATCAACAGATTGCAGAGTGCATTTTCTATTCTTCTTTTGTATTTCTCTTTCTTTTCTTCTCAAAAATAGAAAGGAATTTATTCGAATTTATCTTTTTTTCGTGAAATGAATTCTTTTTGTATAATTCTATACTTTCAATAAGCGAACGAGAAAAATTATTAAACTGTTTATTCAATTCTAAAGTTCAATGTCATTCAGATCACTGTCTCTGGAGATATCTAGGCATCGTTAAAATAAACCATTCTTTAATTAATCATAACTTATTTATTTTCCAGCGTTTGGTGAGCTTTTTGTCGAGGAAATAATGTTAAATTCCCAAAAGGGAGCACAGCTTAACCTACCAAAAAATTCAAAGGATTATTGAGATTTTGCCTCAGAATTCGATAGTTCTTGTGTTATATTCCTGTGTTGCCTGAAATATCTTTGAGTCCTGGTTCTGACGAAAAAAAGTTGGAGAATAAAATCCAGTTTCCATTCTTCCGATTGATTGGATCGATCCAATCCAGTTTAATTTTCTGGAGCTTGTCTTTGATCTTTTCCATCCAATAATAATATTTTGATAGGAGTGTTTGATCTCTTCGTAGGATTCTCAATTCTCTTGGGTCTATTGGATTAGAATACTGTTGATCGAGGGATCTTTTGCCTAATCCAATGAATATCCATCCCGGATTATACCTGGGACGGTTATCACGTTCCCGTTTCAGCTTGTTTGGGCTCATTGCCTTGAAACCATCAGGGGAATCGAAATCATCTAATATAGAATCGTTAATAAAAGACTCAGTTTTCAAACCATAATCGGAATGGAATTTGCTATCATTTCCACCCCCTTTTTTACGGGATAAATCTTTGCATAGTTTCGAACACATTTCTGCAGGCGAGGATTTTGATCGTGCATTTATTTGATCGTGCTTGAGATATTTCGTGGTATCTTGAATAGGTCGAGGATTCCTTCTAACAGACTCCTCTCCCTGTAACAGAATTATGTCATGTCCATTTCGCGTTGCATCCGTATTTTCTCTGTTGCCTCCTTCAGTGGAAAGGTTTCTTTTACCCATTGGTTGCTCAAATGGATCAGGTTCCTTAATTTCATTTTTTTTCTCATCAGCTTGTTTTTCTAAAATTGTTTCGGGATACTCTAATGGAGAGGTTTTGTTTAAAACAACAGTACCTGTGTTGGGACGAAAAGAAGTCTGTTTGGGAGAAAGGGTTTGTTTAAAGGAAGGATTCAAATCAAAACTTTCCCTTTCTTTCAAAACTGTTGTTGGATTGATTCTTGAACTATCCTTTTTTCCCATATACTTAAGAGCTGGGTTGTAACTGACGCCCTTTTTTCTTAAGCCTACATATTTGAAATCATAATTGAAACTTCTTTTCCCCAAACCCATGTATTTTAGAGCAGGATCATAAACATAACTTTTTTTGCCTAACCCCATGTATTTCAGCGCAGGGTCGTAACTTGAGCGCTTTATATCCAAACCTATGTGTTTTAATAATGGGTTAAAATTGCTACTTTTTTTACCCAAACCCATGTATTTTAAAGCAGGATCAAAACTAGAGCTTTTTTTCCCTAAGCCCATGTATCTTAACGCAGGGTCAAAGCTAGAGCTTTTTTTATTCGAATATCTAAGACGGGCGCCATGATTGTAAACGTTACTTTTTTTACCTAAGCCCCTATATTTTAGTGCCGAATCATAATTCTTTTCCCTCAAATCAATGTATTTAAGATCCGGATCATAATAAGAGCTTTTTTTCTCCTCACTCCTTAGAATATTACCATAACTACCTGTGGAGCTATTTTCTCCTAACCTTTTGTATCTCAATGCAGGATCATAATTACAGTTCTTTTTACCTATGACCATGTATTTTAATGCAGGGTCATAACTAGAGCTTTTTTTACCTAACCCCACGAATTTTAATGCAGGTTCATATCTAGAACGTTTTTTACCTAAACCCATATATTTTAAAGCAGGATCATAACTGGAACTCTTTTTTCCTAATCCCATGTATTTTAATGCAGGATCATAATTAGAGCTCTTTTTTCCCAAACGCATGTCTTTTATTGCTGGATCATAACTATAACTTTTTTTTCCTAAGCCCATGTATTTTAAAGCTGGATCGTAATGGGGACTTTTTTTCCCCAGACCCATATATTTAAGAGCAGGATCAAAATTATGACTTCTTTTTCCTAATCCCATGTATCTTAATGCAGGATCGTAATGGGGACTTTTTTTTTTTTCCCCAGACCCATATATTTAAGAGCAGGATCAAAATTATGACTTCTTTTTCCTAATCCCATGTATCTTAATGCAGGATCGTATGCAGAGCGTTTTTTGCCTATTCTAGCATATTTTAATGAAGAATTAGAGCCAGAACCTTTTTTACCTAGCCCCCCGTACCTAACAACTGGATCATATTTTGAATCTCGTTGGATATTTTTTCCGGCACCTAGTACATCTCTAAGCTGTGGTTTATAAGAGCTGTTTTGTCCGAAATCTATACTAGGTTCGCTATTAAAGTATTTCATCTCTGTTTCTTCATACTTAGTATATGGTGCCACATTAGGGTATGCTAACTGGTCATCAGATCTTAAGTACATTCCATTAGGATTCTTGTCTTCTAAGAGCGAGTTATTTTGCATATCCAATGTCATTACAGATTCCCGAATTCCTGCGATCAGCATTAATGGTTGAGTCTTCATACTACGTTTGCTGCGTGCATTTGAATTTCCTTTCCCTAAGACAGGAAGAAAAGAGTCCTTTTTTTCGCCCAAGGGGAAATCCTTTGTCCCATTGTGTAGAGAAACTAGTTTCCTTTTACCAAGTCCCATGAGCATGAGTGCTGGATCATATTTGAATTTCCGTCCGAAATGCTTTTTAGCATTCTTTCGTTTGGCCTTGCTTAATTTTAGGGAAGAGTTCTCTTCTGTGTTCTCGGGCATTAGCATGGAGGAAAAGTTGAAGGAAGGATGCTTTTCTGGAGAGATGTCCAATGGGAAGACGTCGTGAGGTGTAGGAGAGATTTCCGAATACTGGTGCACAAATGGGTTCGCTGCAAAACGAAAAGGACTTCCATTAGGTCAAAGTAAAAACATTTCTATACGGCATGTACTTCTACTTAACAGGCTTGATTCATTGGAAGGTTTGGGATTAAGTAAGGACACTCTGCACAAACACAAAGTGAGAATTTAGAGGCGGGATTGGACGACTTGTCATACTTAATACACATAGATGTTTCTTTTCCAAATTTAAAAGAAATTGAAAATTTTAATATTATCGTAAAATACATCATTCAACATAGAAATAGGAGGGAGGAGTGATCAAAATACATTGGAAATGCCATAAACGCCTAAATCCAAAAGTTTAAGTAATGTACGCGAAAATTATTTGGAATTAGATTCACGATTGTTTTGTATTAGGGGACTATATATTAGTTTATCAACTTTAATTATCGACCTGCTTAACATGCGCTGTTAAAAAAAAGGGAAAAATCGTTATGAATATTTTGCTCTCAAGTGATTTAGTACTGTCCTCCTAACATTTTTTCTTCCAAAATGTTTCAACTACTGATCAGATTCAAATAAATTTTTTATATCTAGGGCTCTCTCTATTTAGAATATATACATTCCTTACCTAATTCTACAAAACTTTTTAAAATGTTACTTGGATATTCATATTAGCTAACTAACTTAATCATCACATTAGGGTTCTATTTGAATAATTTATTTTAATATAAATTCTTGTCGAGCTACGATAAAAATTGTAAGTTATTAAAAGTGAACATGTTTGCATAAAAAATTTGACAGCTTAGCATCGCAATAAATATACATATATACAGGATGCCCATAATTAAACTAGAAATTTGCGAGAAGCCTGTAGCAAAAACTATGGCAAAATGAAATAATAGGAATTTTATCGATGAAAAAACAATGATGGCGTTGTGCAATATAAACTATTGGCTTACGTTAATGTCATCACCATGCTAATCCTGTGCAACCCTCGGGATATAAAGATGCGAGGGGTGAACCCCAGTCCTACTCATTTCCAAGTCAAGAAAGATGGCACTCCAGGAGCGTGAAATTGTTTTACCAAAGCGGAGACTCTGCTACCGAAACTTTGCACAAGTTTCGATTTTTGAAGCGGTTACGAAAGGGTCCATTCAGTAGTCAAGGACTAACAAATAGGATTAGGAAATTTGAAGCAACAGGAGCATTGGGGATTCAATCATGAAGGGGACATAAGTGTGTTGCGGCACAGGTAATAGAAGATGTAGCGACGTCAGTGGAAGAAAACAGATCGCAAACAATCGGCAGCACTATTGCTCGACGTATTGCATTACCTGTTGACCTTCCTCATTTCACGGTCCATGAGATTCTTGGAAAGGTTTTATGCCCTATAAACTGTCTTTAGTGCAGCACCAGATGATGATCTGAGCAAACTTTTGCGTTGAGGTATCTTGAGCGAGGTGAGCTCCATAGAACATTTTGGGGAGGCCTACTTTCTCATCTGGAAGGTGAAGCACAATTGCCGCATTTGAGCTGCTACCAACCCCCATCAATTCCTACACATTCCGTTGCACTCTTCACATGTTTAGTGCGGCTTTACTGTAACCTTCATTCGGGGTTCGAAGAGCCGAGGGGTCTGTGACACGCACCGTCACCGGTCAAATCTTAGAGCAATCTGTTGTTCAGGCAAGACGGAGTGACACCGTGCAGGGGGGGGTGTTCATCTACAAATCGCACCTTGTGGGGAAACGGCCATTTCAGCGAGAACAGAATCATGAGCCGGTATTTTCCTACAGCTTGGCCACCTACATTTCCCGACCTTGAGACTTTTCGCTGTAGGAATACTTCAAGGATATGGTCTGCCGTGATCCCATCCCATCTCGACCCGACCTTAAATAAAGCATAGAATACCATGTGCGTAACATTCTCGATTGGATGCTGCTTTCAGCCCATCATTTGACGCTTCCAGTTGGCCAATGGCAGACCACATATCCAGTATGTTTTGTCAACTTGTGTAGATTATTTATATGTTCTCAATAAAGCCGTGATACGCCACCTAAGGGTGGTTTTTGAAACTTATTGTTTTTCCCTCGATAAAATTCCCATCATTTTATTTTGCCATTACCCAATTTTTCTGCAATTTTGCTATACAGTTTGCTATAGACTGCTCAAAAATTTAAAGTTTAATTATGGTATATTGTATAATAAAATATTTAAAATACAAAAGGATTAAGTATAATATATAGAGAGTATATACAGAGACATATATATAGTAAAAACTTCTGCCGAGTATTGAGCGAGAGCTATTCAGGAATAAATCACATAATAACCTTGACTTTTATAAAATATTTATTAAGCATACACAATGCATACCTATCAATAATGTTGTGTAATCAATAATGAGTGGTATTAAGAAAGACTTGAAAATATATATATATATTGCAAAAATTAATAAATCTATTTTTACTTACAATAAAATATATAAACTACAAAATATTGATAATATAGTATATAACCGTCATAATTATTTGAATTTTATAAGCGAGCTTCATATATATATATATATATATATATATAAAAACACAGGAGACTTAAACATTGTTAAAGATAATGTACAGACAAAAATTATGAATAAAGGTACCGGCTTTAGGCTGATGATTTCTAATCATTATATAATTAAAAAACAACTTAATAATGACGTTGAAAAAATTGTCACCAAATTAGCTATTAAATATGTATATCCGCTTTAAGCTTTTTATGAATTTCAATTCAAAGTTTTCAAATAACTAATGACTCCTAACCATCAAATCGAGAATACTTTTACTCTCCAAGATATTGAACAGAAAATTTTAGATCTACAAAAAGTCGGCTCCAGTGGCTTAGAGTTAGCGCTTCTTAAACCATAGGTTGCGGGATCGACCCCGACTAGAGTCGACAGATTTTCTGGGTGCGAAAATCGTATGTCGTATGATTACGTGGCATGTAAAAGGATCATTAAGTATCAATTTTTCTCTGGTACTCTCGGCAAAATGAAATCATTCAACGTTTAGCATCCGACGAGAGCTTAAATTAAATAATTAATTCGAGCATCCAAATTTGGTAACGAAGCCGCCACTAGATGGTGCCACCATTTAATTGCTCTCAAGTTTGGGGACTTGCCGTGTCTGCTTTGCAGACACGGCACCAAATGCAGCCCCATCAGGAAAAAAATCAACAAAAAGACTCCGTCATTGTCAAAACATTCCTAACTTTAGTTAACCTAAATTAGTTAGAACCAACTCGGAATTAGATAAAGCAAACTTCTTAGATCTATAACTTAATATAGATAATAATTAATCAAGGACTAATATATATGATGAAAGAGAAGCCTTTAATTGTAACAATAAGGTACCTTACTTTACTAGCAATTGCCATACTTCTATTTTTAGAAATATAGTAATTAATTATATACAAAGGAATAATGATTTAGATTCAGTAAATCAAAAAAATATTATAATTTTATTAAATTTTATAAATTTTGCTTACAATGTGAATGGCAAATAGTTTCCTATTGAAATATATTTATAATAATAAAAATAAATAGTTCACATTACATTTTTCATCAATTTCTCTACAATTATTCTATTCACATACAATTAGTATTTTACTATTTATTACTATAGAGTCATGTAGATGACACCATAGTTAAATTGAGAGTTAGATAACCACACTTTTTTTTAGATAGTAACATCACTTAGCGGAGGATGTTACTTCAGTTGACATATGCATTCTTTTACTTATAGTTTTATTATTCAAGTACTTTAAGAATTTTGGTAAGTTAAGTTTTTGTTGTTGATTTCAATATGTAACATTGTACATTTTTACAATAGTCATTCGATTCAGTATATTTGCTATAAGTAGTCCCTTCACTTACACGTGCTATTATTAGGCTTGACTTTCTATTGCGCTATTATGTCGAAATTTTCTGTTGAATGGGGAAGGTTGATTCTGTAAAGCAAGCTTAACCCTATTTCGCTGTCCTAATTCAGAAATAGCTCTAGAAAACATTATAGTTTTCCATTTTGGCCTGTTGCCCTTTAAAATATCTACTTAAATTTTGGCGGGTTTTTACAGGTTTCAAAAACTCTTTTCATTCATTCTTAGATTTGTAGGAATTACAATTTATCTTTTATTATTTTATTATTTTATCATGCTATTATGCTATATATATATATATATATATATATATATATATATATATATATATATATATATAATAATATTTAATCCTGTAAAATCTATTACTCGTTAAAGCAGTGCTTCGCAAACTTTCAATATTGGCGACCCAATATTCAGTCATAAATTTCATCGCGCCCCCCCTTACAATAACAATGTTTTGAATTCAATAATACTATACTTTGACGTTAAAACTACAATACGACTTAAGCCCCGTAACTGTCGCCGATGTATATAACTGTCTCTCTCATCCAGTGTGTTAATTGCCCCAGACGTATATATACGTCTTTCCGAAGTAGGATATTTTCTGTGCACTGCTATCCATAAATCAGAGGATTTGCTTGTTTATTAATTTCCTTCCTTAATTTCCTACGTGTTCAACGGTGGCATTGGGGAGTTTAATCGGCATGTAAGGGATTAATTATAAGCCGTACAAACTTTCAAGATAAGTGTCGATTTTTGTTTTTAATTCTTTATATGACAAGCCCATGGGTTATTAATCTTGCTCAAAACTTAGTATTGTTAAATTAATTATAAAATACATTGCGCGATACTTATGTATTTATAAGTGTATTAGATCAGTATAAATGAGTATTTTATTTTTTACTATGTCAGAATGTATTTTGTTTGTTTACTTTCAGTAAATTAATATTTTTTTAAAATAATCTTTTGTTTTCGACTTTTCAATATGCTCGCGCCCCCTCGTAGAGTCATTACGACCCTCTAGGGGGCACGCCCCACAGTTTGAGAAACACTGCGTTAAAAGATTTTACCTTAAGATATCCGAGAGACGACGTTCGGAACGTGGTTTTAAAAAAGTGTATAAATGAATGATGTTTTTGGTATTTAGTAGGTTTTTTTATAATGTTTTCAGAATATTATTACAAAAAAAAAAAAAATATTTGGCAAAAAGTGAAAAAAAAAGACAGAATAAAATATTCTCCTTCTATGGAAAATGCTTCTATAATAATAATACTTTGCCTATGTATAGTTAAGACTTCTTTACAAAGCCTGAACTAGAATTTTTAAATATATTACTTCGAAGTGGATTTATTCATATTTTAATACATCAGAATAGAGAAATTTTAACAAAAAACATCGGTTATTAATTAAATGAATCATAACTGTGTGAATCATGTGAATTTTCAAAAATCCTAGTTCAGGATCTGCAGAGAACTCTTTCCTATTTATAAGCGAAATATTTTTATTATAGAAGCATTTTCTATGAAAGGAGAATGTTTTGATAATATGCCACTCTCGTGAAAGATGACTGTTGAATTCTAGTTGCACCAGGGAGGGGATTAAATATCCGTTGGCATTTTCAACATAGTATTATTTTTTTTAAATTATATGTTTCTGAGAATTTTCATGTTATGTTGAGTAAAATGTTGGTAAAATAGCTGTGCACACACGCACGCAATTAGCTCTTGGAATGTTTGTCTCAAAGTAAATACAGGAGGTTTCTCGAGTCAACTCCAGAGTAATCCAAACTACTGACTTTGAATTGAATTTGTTTCACCGGAACTAATAGGCTAGTTTTTTGGTCTTCATGTGACAGCAGTATAAAGAGTAATTCTTTTCAGGATCGTCGTTAAGAGTTTTTCAAAAATATTTTTTGAAACTACAAAGCACAGTGTCAATTAAAAGTATTAAATATTTAGAATTTAACTCTGTCCTTCAAAACATTGACAATAAGAGGAAAACATTATTAAAGAACGAAAGTTTTTCTAGAACAAAGTTTCAGGTGTTTTTTAAAATAACAGGGAATAGAAAAAATTCATTTCTCGTTATTTACAATATTTTGGTTGGCTTAAATAAACATGGTCACGAAGGTGGCAATGTTTAGCCAAGATCAAGAGAGGAGACTTTTTCCAACATAGAGCTCACCAACATCATTCAACACAAGAGGGTTTGGTCCAACCGGAAACTGATCGTCTCTGATACATAATGGAACGGATTTAGGTTCCTTAAATTAGAAAAACCATTATTAAAAAATATTTCAAACAGTTTCTCCAAATTCACTGCGTAAGACTACAAAGAAAGAAAAAAAATCTTTTGGCAAGGCTTATTTGTACTGTTTCATTCTGAAGAAAGCTAAAAGAAGGGCGATGTCTCTTGAATCTCAGGAATTCACTTCGAAAAAACTCGATAGATTGTAATCCGGAAAGAGAAACCGCGAGTGAAAATAATAGCACTTTTTAGTGTCATTTTTTTTCGAGCTGTTGTATTTTTAGTAGATAAATGATCTAGTTAACAAGTAATCCCTAACAAAAGAAGGTGAGATTTTTTTCCCCTCACTACTCTTTTTTGCTGTTTTTTATTTTATTCCACGTTTGCTGACTTGTTTTTTTTAAGACACTAACGTGTAATTTAAAACCTTTTTTCTTTTAACACTCTCGGTCGAGCTTCGGACTAATTTAAATAATAAGTGAAAAGAAGCTCTAATCTGCTAATGGTAAATCTCCGAGAATCTAATGATAAAATGTAATCCTTAATTACAATAGTTTTTTTTTAGAAATGTTTTTCCTACCTTAGCACACAAAATCCATTGGGTTCGTAAAGATGGCAATAGAGATTTAGCATAAAAAAGAGAACATTTTGAAATCTGTTCAAAATGCAATACAGTCCTTTACCGTACAGTAACCCTTAAAAAATTGTTAAATTAATATCTTCAACTTGGCTGTGGAGAACTCCAGTATTAAAATAGGGTGATCCTCATTTCACAATTTTTTCAAAATTTTTTGAATGAATAGGTTAATAAAGAGAAACAAACTTTTGGCTCATTTGAAAAACGAAGCCCTTTTCTAGACAGTAATAGGAACAAAATAGTGTAGTGGTAAAATATTAAAATTTGATATTAGAAAGATATTAGTTTAGAATGGTTCCTTTCTTTAAAATGAATAGAAAAATGGAACGCAACTATTTTTATTCTGTTACGAAACCAGAAATGTTTTTTTTTAAAAAAAAAAATATCGATTCTACATTACGATTTTGTCTTTTGTTACATAAATAACTTAAATGAAGTGTATTATAAAAGTTTTAAGCAGGATCAGAAACATTAAAAGTTTCAATTATGCAATACATTTCTAAAACAAGTCGGCATAGTTTTATTTTTTCTCTCCCCCTCGTAATATCAGTATTTATCTCTCGAGATTCAAACATGAGTGCAATTTTGTTGGATTGAAGGTTAATCCTAATAAGTTAGTTTTAATTATCTTGACAGTCCTTTGGATTTTAGAAATTTAATCCAAGCGTTATAGAAGAAGAAATAATTTTATTCAAAGTGATTTGATTGCATTCCATTAGGTTACTAATAACACATTCTAATACGTAAAATGAAATGATGATGAAACGATGAAAATTTTTTTTCATATTCCGAGTTATATTTTTGTAATTATTTAAACGACAAAAATATTTGGAGCTCATTAACCTACATCCGACTGATAGCTTCACTTTAAATTGTATTTAAAGTTATAGAGAAGAGAAATAAATAAAAATAAAAAAAATGCGAAAGAGAAAATGAAAACACCATTGATTTCCTCTACTATTTTTATATTTACTAAGCATAGGATTTCCGGATTTATGCATACTTGACAAAGTAACATTAAATATAATCTGAAATTTTGCTTAATGTTTGGACTCTCGAGTAGTCATGATTGGGGCATTAATTCTGTTTTTCCTCTCAATGGTCATCTTTAATAGCTTTCATGTTGCTTCCAAGTGCAACAATCAGTCTGAGAAAAAAAAAGATTTTATTTTTCACAAAAACTAAAGTCAACCAAAGAAGGGTTTTTTTAAATCGCCATTAAAAAATTTCAATTCTGAATGAACCATTTCCTTTTCAAGTACTAAATGAACCAGTTAGTTAGTGTTGATACGGTGTACATCTCTGTGGGCCATTCAAAAAATATATTCACGTAACAACACTTATTAGAAATAGAGTAACATTAGTTTTTACAAAATATTCAAAAACGCTCAAATGGGTTGTAGTAGTTTTTTGTAACGTAAAATAAGAGTAAGATAAAATGACTATGGATCGAATTCCTTTGAAATAATTTAAGTCAAGGACAAGTAAACAAATAAAAAGGAGAGTTGGTCAATTATTTTTCATCCATTTAAACTGCGTTGGTTTTATTATAAATCGAAAAGAACTCAACTTGTTAAAATAATAACCAATTAATCTTGAAGTTTTACATATTCGATCCAAGATTTTTGATTAATATATATATATATATAAATCGAATTCATTCTAATGTTACCTTCCCTGAAACCTAATATTTTAAGCTTCTAGTGTATTGAATTCGTAATTAGGCTCAAAGTGTTTTCTTTTCAAATCTTAATTAGTGATCGCTAATTGATTTATTCTGTTCCAAAACTTTTATTAGAGTTTCATCTTGTAAAGCATTAAGGGCGATGTCAGAAGCTATGCCTAATCCTTTTCCAGAGAACTAATCAGAGAAAATACTCAGGTGGGAGCTGAGAGGAAAAGATCATTTTTAATAATAGCAGTTCGAATCGTGTCGTCAGGTAAACGGATTAATGTCTCTCCATTGTAAAATTAAGTACAGTGTCAAATGAGCTCAAATTTCTCTCTCCCAACAGCTTCATTAAGAGCCTTCAATATTAAATTGTATCCATCAATAACTTTGAGATCATTTTATTTTACTTCAAGTTATTAATAAGTATTCAGTTGCTCATTTTTTCGACATGGAATGGCTTGAAAATAAGTTTTCATGTGTAATTTTTGTTCAAAAAATCGTTAGAAGAGAGGATGGATTTCTCAGCACGTCAAAGGTCACAGTTGATGGGAATCAACTTTCTTTTTTGGAACACCCACTGGCTCTTAGGTAACGAAAAGTCAGGCGGAAAAGAACCATTATTAATATTTTTGAATCCTTTAGAAAACTTTTGGTGGTGGAGGAATTCTTACAGAATATTTCACTGACAGACCAACAGGAAGTTTAAAATAAAATAATGTGTACGCGCTAAACATATCACAAAAACTGAATGTATTACATTTCATGAGAATGAGGCCTATTTTTAAGAAACTGATATTCCCTAAATAGGGTGCGTCTAAATCATGTTTCAATAATCTATGCATAGAATTTATTTTCAAACAGCTTCGATTAAGGTGGCGGGGTCAAACTCCTCCCATTCTCTAAGAAATTTGTAAATTTTTGCATAAAGTCTACTCTAGTCGGCGCGTTTTTAAAATATAAGCTCCTTTCACAAACGGGGTCTGTTTGCTCTTGTATTATTTTCCAGTGACGTATTTTGGGTCCACTAACCACAGCAATGGGTTTCTTAATTTTGAACTCTGATGACCAATCCTATTTTCGAAAACATTTAGTAAAAGCACATCTTTTCAGTTTTCGTTGTTTATTTCATCTCTTGATTGGGGTTCGACCCCGTTGAATTCCAATGGAATAACACTCCCTCCAAAGTGTGGAAGATTCCATTTCGGAACTCAATTGGCGTCTGGAGCTTTGATTATCCAAGAGAGAAATTCATATTTCAAATGCAGCAAATGAGAGTTTCCGTTGGAATTGAATATTCAATGAAGATGTTTACCTCTCCAAAGGAATCCGCATACAGATATACAAATGGACTTTTATAAAGAGGTTGACTTCTCCCAGGATTAAATTGACATGCAGTGGGCCTCCTAAATTATCTTTATTGAATGATTATTTAAAATTGTTTCATTTCTCTGTAGTACCCATTCAATATCAAACTTGTCCTCTTACATTAATCGAAATTAATCATTATTTTCAAAAGAGCCGCAAGAAAAACCAATTCGATTTTTTTTTCAAATTGTTAAAGTGCTTTTGAAATAAATTTCCCTTTTCCTAGAAGTCAATTCATTTATTAATTCAAGAGCATGTCATATTCTATTGAACCTCGAAAGTACTTATTTTGGCAGCATAAATAGGCCATCTTTCAGTACAAAAAAGAAAAAAAAACCGGAAACAATTCCAATACAATAAAACTCGAGGTCAGTTGGAATTGTTAACATACGCTTAACTCTTAATTTTTCTTTTTTCGTTGGTGATTTAAGCAAATATCATTTCTTATTAATTTTAGAAGAATATTTTGGAAATAATAGAGCTATCATCTCTCTCTCTCTAAATACCATGGTTCAAAACATTTATTTTCTAATTACTTCCATCTCATAAATGCGACTCATGGGATCCTTATTACTCCTTAAATAATCAAAAAAGCACATTGTGTTTTTCTATGTAAGACCTTCCAAATGTTCAGCGTTCACTTCTTTTAAGAGTTATCTTTTGTCATTCTGGGCGGTCCAATTGGGTTTGGATTCATTAAATCTTAGGCGGTGATAAACTTGTTAGAAAAGCAAATTCCCATTTTTTTTGTCAACGGGTGAAAAAACTTGTAATGTCGACACTTGTCAATACGGAGATTTGATTCCATTCAATAATCTTTAGAGGAGTACAATTCCCGATGGATTCGTGAACTATAGCACCGAAGAATCCCAGTTTTATTCTCGAATATTGAGACAAAACAAGTTGAAAGGATTTTTCAAGAGCCAATACATAATACTTGTTTGTTTGGCGCAACTTGACCAAAGTTGGCCCTTGCGCCATTAAAATTACAGTCACTCACTCACGCATAATACTTGTTTTGCAAAATGAAGGAATTTTCTGGAATCACTAAATATTTCCAGTCGTCATGGTAGGTAAGCTTTGAAAAATTAAATTTTGCATCCTTCTACAATGTATAAATTTCTAACAGATATCTTACTTGGAAAAACATAATATTTAGAATCGAATGCAATATTCGCAGCATTTTTCTTTCTCTTTCAGAATAATAAAATCTAGCAGGGGACAAGCAATTGAGCGCAGTAGTTTTTTTAAAAACAAACAAACATTGTATCCACTTCATGTTTAAGCAACTTAGGGTTGGGGGTATATTAAAGTCTTAATTTTTAATTTAGAAAATTTTTTTCTTGAGCTCAGTTGGTCTCGATTAAGATCAGTCAGTAGGCTAAAATCTTCAGATGATGGATTTTGATATTTGTAAAATCTCCGATTCATGACCTTTCAAGTGATATAACATTTTTGTCATTTTATGAATTGCAAGTATATCAAACCATGACCAGGCCCACCAGAAGTATATGACCAGTCCCTTGAAGCTTAGTTATAAACTAATGGATTTTTAAACATAATATTTGTGGAGTACCAAACCCCCTGATTACTAAATTGTAAAGAGAATATAGGTAGGATTTTTTTAATAAAAATTACTGTTTTCTAAAAATTTTATTTTTTAAATTGTTTGTAGCAACTAAACCTGCTACACATGCATGGATATATACTTGTGTATACTGAAGTGAAATTCTTGAAATATATTTCTAAAGCATTTAGCTTGAAAACACATGTCATAACAAAAAATTACAATTTTTATTAAATTCCTAATTATGTTATACAAGATTTATCTTTTTTTGAAAAAAGAAACTGAACAATTTATTTTTAAAACTTCACTTAAGTATAAAGATAAAATTTTATTTAATATACAAGGAGAGTCTTTATGTTTAATAGCTTCTGAGAAAAAGTTACAAAATACTTATTGTTATTGTTGTTGCGAGAAACTTGTTACATACATAAAAAAATAAATGAATTTCAGATTTGAGAAAAAAAACTTGTCTTGCAGCTGTTTAGAAAGCACTTGTCTAGCATATAGCGAAACTTGAATTCTGATGCTTTAGGACGTTGTTAGTATGTTAACATTCGAAATGTTGTATAATCACACTTTCCCAAATCATTACTTTTAGAAATTGATATATTATTACAAGACATTCATGATGTTTCATGGTCAACTTTGATATAAGTAATGCATCAAAACTAAAAAAATTTTCAAGACTCATACAAAATTTGAAGAAATCATGTAAATGCTACAAAATATCACGTTAGGCAAAAACTGAATAGTGCTATGTGTGTATTTTCTGGGCAATTTAAGACATTTTTGTTTCCTGTTTTAGTAAAAATGCACTGAAAACATACTAATGTTTAATAAAATGGGGTAAATACATTTCGTAATTCATTATTTTTGTGATGAAGTGGCACTTTTTATAGTAAAATACAATTTTCTCAAAAATGATGTTTTTAAAACTGCATATACACTGGTGTGCAAAAATTAAGGACGAGACGGTTTTTTCAATATAACTTTGTACAAAAGCTTTCCAAATCAACACATTTAATACCGTAAGATCCCCAATACGTAAGGACATGTGTAATGTAAGCAACACTTACTAAAAGAGAAATCAGAGGGATAAAAAGAAGCTTGATTGAAAAAGTAGCATGGAGCGCAATGCGACTGAAGGCCGAAACATCCCTGTGATGGGTGTCCAGCAAGAAACATCCGGTCTTTAGTAGGGGATATGATATCCCCTGACTGCTAGGCAGGTTTCACAGCGTCTGCCCATGCTGAGAATGAGGGTGTCAATGAGTTGTTGAGGCATTGCTGCCCATTCGTCTTGCAGCGCCAATCGAAGCTCCCGAATCGTTACTGGTGGTAAGGTACGAGCTGCCAAGCGTCTGCCTAGAAAATCCCATACATGCTCGATGGGATTGAGATCCGGAGATCGTGCCAGCCAATCCATACGTTCAATATCCTCACTCTCTAAGAGCTGTTCGGCAGCTACTGTGCGATGACATGGTGCATTGTCGTCCATGAAAAGGAACTGCAGACCCATACCGCCTCTAAAAAGACGCACATATGGAAGAAGATTCTCGTTACAATAACGGGTCCCGTTGACTGAACCTGCGTCGAAGATGTGAAGGTCTGTACGACTACCAAGCATGATGCCTCCCCAAACGAGAAAACCGCGACCTCCATACCTGTCCCATTCAATGATGTTCGAGGGATGATTGCGGCTTCCCCGCTCTCTCCAGAT
This sequence comes from Trichonephila clavipes, assembly GCA_019973935.1. Lineage (NCBI taxonomy): Eukaryota > Metazoa > Arthropoda > Arachnida > Araneae > Nephilidae > Trichonephila > Trichonephila clavipes. Next base: position 782,167 of record BMAU01021348.1, on the reverse strand, counting down.
GAGTATGCGATGAGAATCGCTACTCAAACTGAATCTGCTCTCATCTGTAAAGAGTACTCGTCCCCATTCATTGTCTCTCCAATTCCGGTGTTCCCGGCACCAGAGAGAACGCCTTCTCCGATGGGCAGGCGTTAAAGGTACACATCGTACAGGGCGTCGTGCAAACAGACCACCACCGTGCAGTCTTCTGGCCACGGTAAAACGCGATATCGGTCGTCCAGTCGCCTGTGTCGTATGTCTAGCAATTTCTCCCGCTGTCTGCCACCTGTTTCTTCTGGCCTGTAAGACAATGTACCGATCATCTGCGGGTGTGGTTCCTCGTGGACGACCACTACTGAACCCCCGGATAGCTGTTCCTGTAGTTTGAAATTGTCTCCAAAGTCGTGAAACGATGCTGTGAGCAATTCCGAACTCTGCAGCCACACTTGTCACACTGCGACCTTCCTCCAACTTCCCAATGATTCGACCTCGGGTAAAAGCATCCAGATGTCGTCTAACATATTGATTATTCGCCATTTCTCGCTGAGGCAGCAACTCGGTGTGATTTTAACTGCTATACGGCGTGCAATCTCTTTGCCAGAAATACTGATCTTACACCGACAACATGCTTTATACTACTCAGACACTCCCCCATTACGTCTACCTGCATATCTGCGCATGTGCTACCGTACATCACCTTACTTAATCTCCTGATTGGTCTTTCTGTCCGCTCTGCCTCTTCGTTCAGCTGATATGCTAATTTTTCGACTTCGTCCTTAATTTTTGCACACCAGTGTACCTTTTTCTCAGAATCTAATGGATGAACGCACATGAAATGTTTTCCTCTGGTTACTGATATGTAACTATATATACTGTTGTGAGCTTTTGGGGATTTCCCCAAAATATTTGGCTGGAGACCATATATCGTGACAAAAAATGTCAATATTTTTTTTTAAAATTCATAATGATACTTTTATGTTGCATGTTTTTGAAAAAACTAAACAATATATTTTAAATATTTCACTTCATTACAAATATTAATGTTCATTTATTATACAGATAAGTTTTTAAGTTTTAATATCCAAAAGTGTTTTAATAAAAGGTACCTAATTATAACTCAGATGTGTAATGCTTTCTGTCGTTGCAAGAAGCTTGTTAAATGCACAAAAATACATAAACTTCACGTTTAAGAACATAAAAACAGTTTTATTTTGGCTATTTTATAAATAATTTGTCCAGTTAAGAGAAACTTTTGAGATCTGATACTTTTAGAAATACTGTTTGCACATGTGAACATACAAAAAATCCTTATGAAAACTTTCGAAATGTCGTACAATCATGTACTCCGTAATGTACACCAAAACCATATTGATACAATTTCACATTATATTTATGACGATCTATGGTCAACTTTGATATTTGTATTGCATCAAAGCTAAAAAACTCTTCAAATATTGATACAGAATTTGAGAAAATCGGATGTAAATGGTACAAAATATCTCGTTAAACAAAAACTGAATAATGTTATGTACATATTTTCTAGGCAGTTTAAAACTTCTTTGTTTCCTATTTTACGCAAAAAAAATTTAGAACGTACTAATGTTTAATTAAATAGGACAAGTACAAGTAATTCATTATTTTTGTGATGAAGTGACCATTTACATTAAAAATGCAATTTTCTCAAAATGATTGTTTTCAATCTGCGTGAGCTTTTTCTCATGATATACTGTATAAATGCAGATGAAGTTTTTACTTCATATAACTGATATGTAACTATATATACTGAAGTCAGCTTTTAAGGGTTTTCGCAAAATATTTTGCTGAAGAGTAGTTATTGTAAAAAAAAACTGACAATCTTGAAAAATTTCAGTGTAATACTTTTGCGTTACATGTTTTTGAAAAAACTAAACAATATATTTGAAAAATTTAACTTCAGTATAAATATAAAAGTATAGTTAATCTACAGAAAAAAATGTGAAGTTTTTATATTTAATAGTTTCTGAGAAAAAGTACATAATAAAGCACAATTTAATGTTGTTGGTATAGGGGCTACTTACAACCCATAAAGTTAGGAATAGTGCGAGGCTTAAATAACATCATTTTTAGTACATTGAGATGCATATTTCAGCAGAGTTTATATTAGGGTCAGAATTTTACGAGAATATTAGTTTTAAGAATGGAGAAGGATAAGAATTGAATTGCGTAAAAGAAAATCTCAAGTAAAGTACTATATAATAACTTAGATTTTCTTTTTCTATTTTTGGGTGCTTATACATAAGCTGTGGAAAAGAAAAGGACAAATTCCGAGAGAAAAATATGTTTTTTTAACTCATTGTCATAATTTTTTTAAAAACATTACGTTATTCAAAAAAGGAATAACCAGACATTTTTTTTTAATTTGAAGAGATTTATTCATAATTTTGTGTCAATTTGAATTTTTGCATCGTCTAAAAATATGACAGTAACCCTCTTCACAACACATAGAAATAGAACTACTGTTCTGCAGATATTCGAACCCTTCAGAACCTGAGAGGTTCAGTTCTTCGCAGATAGAAATAATATGGACTATTTTAGCAGCAATGAGAAATATCTGATGTTTCAAATTTTGGAATGTTTTTTTTGTTTGTTTGTTTTCAATCAGGATTCAAAGAATCCACAAGGATTTCCCAAACTACTCTTATTTTTTACTTATTCTCTAATGAATGAAATAAGAGAATTGGCCTGGTATATAAAAGCGTCGAGATGTAATATGCGGTGGATATTCCATCCGAGTGGTAGGCAGTAAAATGTGATTTTACAATTCTGACCATTTGACATGATAGATGCTTGTATCTCAACTTTTAGACCGTTTCCATGATACATTTAACAAACGATTGGGAAGGACTCCTTAGAATAAGGAATGATGTGCTGCCAAGTGAAGTGGGATTCATAGAGAAGCTCCTTCGGATCATTTTTCTTAAAGACATTTTTTAAAGATATTTGGAGCAGAACATTTCCTTCTGATTGCAATTCAAAAACCATCAATTTTTTTCTAGGTTGAAACAAGGAAAATGATGTTTCCTTAGCTAGTCAAGTTTTTTTTTTGCTTGAAGAGAACAAAAGAAAACGAATTTCAAAAAGTACAATTCAACTCAATAATGTGTTAAGCATACCAAATGCGTAGGTTACAACATATAATTTATCTATTATTTTTAATAGCAGTACAAATTTCAAAAGCAAATCAATTAATTTTATTTTGTTGTTGTTAAAGAATTGGTTTTGAAAAGTAAGTATCCGATCGTTCCAGCGAGTATTAAATCTAAACAAATCTGATGCTTCCGGTGCGTTTTTTGCAATAGTGAATTTTAAACTAAGTTCGAAGTTGATGACCATCCAATAGTTTTCATTTCTAATTACCCATAGCAGCCCAGAAAAAGGTTTCAAGAGTTTCTAGCCGAAAAATACATTTTGAAATCTCTCTTTCTTTAAGCTTCAAATGAAAGAGAAATTTCAATTTTTCTTATTAACGCGGACCAGTTTTTGAAATCAACTCAAAAAATGTTTATTTTATTAATACGTAACAAAAAGTCAAGTTTTCAGGAATACATAAAATTCAAAGAATCAGCAATGCATCATTTCATGTGTATCATTTATTCCTTTTCACGCCATGATAATATCAAAATCGATAGATTGAAAAACAAAATTGTCATAAGTAAATAAATAACGGTATATTTTATGACTAAGAATAAGTTGTAGTCAAAATAATTTCGAAACACTTAGGTAAGATAACTTTTTGGATTTGTAAATAAAAAGCAATTTTTTTTTTGGTAATTTTCATTGAAAAATATAAATCCATTTTTGTACAGTTTTTACAGAAGTGTTTACTTATTATCCATCCTTCCCTTTAAATTTTATCTCCCTACATGACTCGAGTCAAAATGCATCCAAAAAAAATCAACTTCTGCGGAAATTTCATAAAAAATCCATGCATTTTTGAAAATGTTAAAGACATTTTTTATTTGCCCACAGCTTAACAAAAGAATGATTGTTTTTGACCCATTATTCGGATTTTGAATGAGATTATTTTGGCTTGAATTTATTTCGCAATAATCTTATTTTCAAGTTAATACCAACTTAATTGTATAAGTGTTATTATCAACAACTCTGATGTCATAAGATATCTTTAGGGAAAAGCACACTTCTACATCTTTCCAATTTTTATCACATTTGTAAATATAAAAACTATCTGAATCTTTTTTTTTTTTAAAAAAAAGGGTTCAGACAGTTGTTTTTCTTAAAAAAGTCCTAATTGGAGTCATTGTGCATTATCATATTTCTTATTTTTATGTTTTTCTTATAACGACATTTTTGAGTTTTTGATTAGAGATAATTTTGCCATCATTCATCAAGGACGATCTCCCACAAAAAACAAATGTTTCCCAATAATAAATTTTTCAAATTGATGTTTTAGAGCATAAATACAAACATTTCTTAAAAGTATTTTAAGTCTATTTATTGAGACTTCAATCCGATTTATTTGGTATTCGTAACGCATGGAAAACGTTTTAGAAATACGATTAATTTCGTCATTTTGTAAGCAAACATTTTACTTTCCAACGCTTCCTAGTTTGTCTTACAAGAGACAAAAAGAAGTTGGTTTCCATAAACGTCGCAAACTTAGTGTCCCTCTTGTGGCATTCTAGAACGGCGTCACCTGGAATCCTAAGTAAAAATGACAGCAGTACTGATTGATCGTCAACTGTGTTCCTAGGATTTTAAAAAAAAGATGGGATGTGTTCCCGATCGTAACATTCGAGACAACAAAAATAATCTTTTTTTATGTTCTTAAGTTTTTCCAGACGATCATAACTTTTCACTGGTTATAACTTAAGGAAAAATCACAAAACACTATCAATAACTCACCTAAATATAAGCTAATCTCAATGAAATTTAAATATGCTGGTAAGTAAAAGAAACTGTGAACGATATTACATTATGCAAAATAGTATCGAGGCACTCGGAATACGTCAGTTGCGAGGAGCATAAAAATGGATGTCTCAGAGCAAAGCGGGGATTATAACTTCATGTCCGAGATTTGAAATCTGGTAGAGCGAAACTGTAACAATGACCTTCAGACATCATTTGCCCAAAGAATTACGATGGAGCGCAATTGGGAAGTTTGAGACAGGACAAAGTCAGATAGATGTGGCTAGAGGGCTGAATACGTCAGTGATTCATAGACTTCGGCAACAATTCTTAACTATGGATTCGACATCTAGCAGATTCAGTCAAGAACGGCTACTCGCTACGACGAGTGCCAATGACCGATATTTGTCATCAGGCGCACGAAAGAACTGAACTGCTGAATTCAGATCCTCTTTCACTGCAAGCTCTGGAAGGTTGGTATCAAGGTCAACCGTGCGTTCACGAACGTAGTCTTTATGGTAGGCAACCAGCTATTTGAGTCTCACTCACATCGCGCTATTGGCAAACTTTTGCAGTTGGGTTTCCAATTTCCCGGCTTTTTCCATTCCCTGGAACATAATTGTCATTCGGGATTCCCAGAGATACATCAAATTTACAAAAAATTTGTGAAAACACTCGTTATTTTAAATTGATATCAGTAATAATTATATAAGATAGGATACATATAAATTCCAAAATTTATACTCATTTATACATTCAGCTCAACAGATATAAAACGCTTTAATTATTCCTTTTTAAAGTGTGATTTGAGAGCAATCTATGCTTTTATATCACTCAGCCTAGTTGTTACCTTTCTAATGAACAACTCTGCTGCACAAATTTCTCTCTCTGCTTCAGCTGACGTCTAAAGAATTGTTTTCAAAGCCTCGCCCAGTTTCATGTTTGAATCAATCAATTATTTTTTGAATCGAAGTGATAAATATTAAGATATCCGACGACCCTAAAATCATGATTTTTTTAAAAAAATTGACAATTTATGTTTATGATTTTATTTTATATGCCCTCTTATTAGCTTTATAAAAATACCAATGTTTTTATATTCCATTCACTACAACAAAAACTACAAGTGTTTTAGTAAAAGCAGATGTCATAACTTTACATAAGATGTCAAACTTTAAAATGCATTTTACTCGAAATGTGTTTTTTTCGAAAAGCTCAAACTAACAGTGATTACTCGAAAAATTATTAAAATAATTTAAAACAGAGGCCGTCTTCTTCTCTCACCACATTAAAAAGCAACCACCTGATTTGTATTTACACAACACCCACTTCCCCTGGTCTCGCAACACTAAATACCTATGTGTAATCCTAGATAAACGCCTCACGTTCAAACAACATATAATACACATTCGCAGAAACTTCAATATTGCCGTGGCTAAAGTTTACCCATTAATTGCTTGGAATTCATGTTTATCTATTAAAAACAAAATACTTATTTATAAAATGATCCTCCGACCTGTTCTCGCTTATGCATGTCCAATCTGGGGGCACGCAGTCTATTCTAACATAAAAATTTTAGTAACTGCTCAAAATAAAATAATTAGAATTATCACAAACGCAAACTGGTTCATGAGAAATGATGATCTCTGATCTACCCTAAAGCTCAAAACTTTTAAAGCAGTATTCAAGAAAATAGCCGTTAAATTCTTTGAAAAAATAGACTCGCATGATAATAGAGCAATAGTCAGAATTGAAAAATATAATTTAAATCTTCTTTTTAAACGTCCTCGAAATATTCTTATCTAAATTCATCTTTTCCAAATTGTTTCCACTGCAATCTTCAAAATTATCCCAACTCACCATCTTCTAATGGGCGACTCTTCAGTCCGATTTCGACGAAGCGGGCACTCCGCGTCGCTCGTTTTTTTCTCCCTCCCCATTCTGGATTTTCAAGCCGACTGCGCTAGCTCGGTCTCCGGGCTAGCCATCGTTCGGCACAGTTGTATTTCCTACACATACCCAAACAATTACACTAAATAATTAAAAGTAATCTCATTCACTTTTTCCCATTCACTTTTTCTTATCCCATTTTTTCACACCCTAATGATTCTTAAATTTTCACGTAATTTTATTACCATCATGTAAATTCTTAATTTTAACTTTTAATTTCATCTCTAACTATAATTATTTTAAAGCAGCAAAGGGCTAAGGTAAAGCCGAACCAATGTTCACTCCCCATTTTTCCATGACAGGAGCTTAAGCTTCCCTGCTGGAAGCAGGCACTCCATCAACCATTCAACTTATATTAAAATAATTTGCTGATATTCTTTGTGTATGTTCTGTATAACATAAAAATTGTTTTAACCTTCAGATTTATTAATCACTGTTTTGTTACAAAATTTACAGCTCTTTATGTGAGTATAATCACTGTTTTTTTAAGCAATTGCATATAATTACTAAGATAAAATGCTGTTAAAGTTTATAAGATAAAGTTAGCAGTATATCTGCTAAGATAAAGTTTTAGTAAAAATTAAAATATCTCTTATCCTGAAGATCATTTCAAAAAGGAGTAGCAAAGTAATATATCAGAATTGAAAATATGAGAATTTGTTCATTTACTATTTGTACAGAGTGGGCCCCGTTGATGTCATTTTTCGTCAATATTTAACCCATTTTTACCCATTTTAGTTGTAATAATTTGTTTTTCTCTTCTTAATTTTAACCTTTTTTTATTAAAATGTACTAAATAAATCTAAAAACCACTAAAAAATCTCCATATCTCCATTTTTTTTAAAAAAAAAAACGTTGTCGCAAGTAGTCGGATACCTTAATAAAAACTTGAACGTATGAAAAAAATATGAATTCTTGTTTTTAGGAGATTTTATTTGTGTAACCGATTTCTTGTTTAAGAAACTGTTATATTTTTGTTACATATAAATAAATAAATATCAATGTAAGAATCTTACACAAAAGTTTGGTTAAAAAAATGGAAAATAAGAAAAGTTATGAGATATTTTTAAAAATATCCCCCCCCAACAGTTTTGGGGTTCATTCCCTATATCTCAAAGTATTGGGGAAAAAATTAAAATAGCAATTGAAATGAAAGACTTCCGTAAGATATCAGAATTTGATCCGATGCACAGAAATGTCAAGAACTTCTAGTCAACGAAGCGAACTGATCCGGTCGTACTCTTTCCTACGACAAGTTGCGAAAATTCTCCCCAATCCTACATCTCTTGGGCCCTACTGCCGGGGGACATTTCTCCTTCCAAGGAATTGGGGCTAAGACATCGCAAATAACAGTCGAGCTAAAATTTAAATCGTAGGTTGAAATCCAGTCAAAACCTGCTACCTCATACTGTTTTAGTCCCGTGTCGTTCCCGGGAATACAAAAGTATGGAAATCTTAGGATTTCCCAGGAAAAAAACTCTAGTTTGCAGTGAGCACGTCAACATGTCCACTGGACATATGATCAATGTGGAAGGTTGTTCTCTTTACGAATGTCCATGTTAAGCCTTGAAAGCGATGGTAGGCGTATTTTCATTTGGCAAGAACCTGAAACTCGTTTTCATTCATGACTAGGGATTGCGATACCGGAATACCGAATACCGGTATTTTGAACCATTTGTACAATTTTGTAATACCGATATTCTCAAGTTAAAATACCGGTTTTTTTGGTATTTACTAGAAACGGAACATATGTTCATATATTAGTTTCTAAAACACGTTGGAACAGTTTACTCCTAATGATGGAACGATTTTTGAAACGGAAAAATACAATCCAAAAAGCAGTGATCGGCTTAAAACTTGAAATTAATTTTTCCAATAGTTAATTGACTTAATATTCAGAACTACATCAGCTCTATTTCCAATAAAACTGGCTAGGTATTATGTCGAAGAGATTCTACTGTATTAACACTAATGCAACAATGAATTTCATGTCGCAGTCACTGAAAGCATACATGTTGCACACATCACTATCTGAAGAATTATATATTACTTTTAAAAATCGCACAGAAGAAATGTATACAGAATTAGAAAATGTTTAAGGGTATTTACATATAATTATAATGATTTTAAAAATGAAAATACAAAAAGAAGAAAAGAGACTAATCAATTCAAATTTGATCAAGTTTATATTAAATCTTCTTAAAACTTTTTACCCACAAACCTATCCACATTCAAAAGAATTCGGTACAGTTATCGAAGATAACGATGACACTAATGTCGGTAGTAAAAAGAAATTGCCTCTTAAACAAAAATTAGAATTAGTGATTGCTAAAAACATTTCAACTAACCAACATACAATACAGAAATCAGCTATATAAAAAACTGTCAGAAGATAAATGAATTTCTTTGAAGATGAGGGATTTATAGGTAAATGTATGGAAAAAGTATATCGTGCGTTGCTAACAGTACCACCAACTAACGCAGATGCTGAAAGAGCGCTTTCGTCATTTTGCGCAAAATTACGTTCCATGTTTGATGCATTATGTTTTTTTAAGATGACATTTCAAAAATTTGTAATACTATCACATACTGAACAGTGATATTTACACTTTTCTGTGATTTAAATAAATAAGATGCTCCTTTACTTTTTTGTGATTCTTTATATACTTGTTATAATTTAGAAGTTAGAAATTATTTTTTGTGACATTTATACTCTCTAATAAAACTGGCTAATAAAGCAAAGGAACATCGGTGTTTTTTTTTCTTTTTCAATACCTTATACCGGTATTAAAACCTGTATAAGGTATCTAAAAAATACCGGTATTGAACTTTTCGTCCGATATTGCAATCCCTATTCATGACATATCCATGAAAGAACGGATGAGACATTGTCTGTTTTTGGATATCTTTGGTTGAATTTTTTATGTGCGCCCTTCTACCGGGGCAATAGGTGATGTTTTCAGGGCTCGCATCGTGGAGAGCAGGAAACAATTCCGCTCTATTTTCGAACCGTAACATTATCGAGCTTGTTGGGACCCTCTAGGACGACGCTCTCCATCCCTGTCCTAGGACCGTAGTCACGCTGCCTTGGAAGAGCAAATGAATGAATCGACCGCAGAAATGAGACACATTGCTGCATGTGTTGTAGCGCTTCTCGAGAGGATCATACCGCATACTAAAGGTACTTTTCCTATACCAAACAGACACATTCGATTGGTTCACAGTATACATATGCTAATATCTATATCACAATATTTTCCTGGTGATTTCTTTTAATGCTATTTTATACCTTCCTATGCGTTGTATAATGTGTATAAGTTTCATTAAATTCTACGAATAACTTTTTAAGTTATCGTCATTTTTATGATATTTCCTTAATTTATGATAATCAGTATATATATGAAAAATCAATTTAATAAGAGAATCAAAATATTGCATGTGGAATATAGGGGAAACACATACGAGATGAAAAACCTTTTTAACACTATAGGTGTTCTCAGTTAGTGAAAAAGAAATTACAGAACACCCCAATCGCTTTTGAGTCAAGTGGATTTGAGTTTCGATTCATATAAAACAAAAAAGTTATTTAATAAAAATATAACCCAAGAATATTGAGAAAGGAAAGATCAGTTGAATAGAAGCATTGTAATTTTCAAGAAAAATGGTAATTTTTGTTTCTAAAACAAAAATAAAATATAATGTCTGATATATAGAAACTATATTTCAGTTGCTAAGGAGTATAATATTAATAGGTACTATCATAAAAAATCATAAGAAAAACTGTGACCAGAACGTTGCAAAACTTTGTCAAGACAAATTGTTGGAATTGAATTCAGTTCATCAAAAACAGCAAAGTGTATACGTTTAAAATTTTTTGCTGACAATACAGCTGCTGTAGCAGTTAGTTATGGATTATCACATTCAATCGCAAAATGATTGAAACCATTTACTGAAGGGGAATTTTAATGAAAACTTAATTAAAGCAGCAGAAATATTATATCCAGGACAAATAAAAAAAGATTTGAATGTGTACATTTTTCAGTCGAAAGCTAGCAGAGTTGATGAAACAGCTGAGAACTTGAGAAATCAGTAGAATGCAACAATATCAAAACTTTTCTCTATTGCAATGGATGAGATATTCAAAATAGAGTTCAACTGATCGTTTGATTCGCAGTTGCGATGTTAATTTAAAAATAAAAATAAAATATTTCTCTTATGCATAACACAACAGTGGAGTTGATATTTTAGATGCAATTATTAACTTTTGAAGAAGCCAATTACCATTACCCATAAGTTACTACTGGAAAAGTTGATTTTTCTTGCAACTGATTTTTGTGCACCTAGTATCTTATATTACTAAAGAAGTTATTTCAAGATTAAAAGAAACATTCAAACAGCTCCGTAAAAATAATCTTGAATATTTTCATTGTGTTATTCACCAGCAAGTACTATACTCCGACTTTAAGCATCGAACATGTTTTTAAAATATTCACCAGAATTGTATAAATTATATTCGAACACATAGACTTAATCATCTTCAGTTTGTTTCATTTCTGGAAGATATAGAATGTGAATACACCGATCTCTTATTTTGTGCGGAAGTTCCATGACTTTCGAGTCATAAAACGATTTTTCAAAATGCAAGATGAAATTCTAATTTTCATTGAAACAAAATTTTGTAATTAAAAGATGAACAATAAAGGATTTAGTTTTCGCAGTTGATATTACAAGTCATCTTAGTCAACTTAATCTTCGAGGCAAGAAATCATGTTTTTATAACGCTATTTGATAATACCAATGTTATCAAATAAAAGTTATTATTTTTATTACTATTTATTAAGAGAAAAAGAAAACTTGTCTCATACTTTGAAAACTTCAATATCTAATGTTTAAATAACCTAAATAAAAATTTACTGAATGTGCTCTCCAAATTAAATTGTTAGAAACAGAATTTTTCTGATTTTAAAAGTTGCGAATTACAATTTCGTTTTTTTATTTCACCTCTATCTAACGATATTGAAATTATTGATGAAAATTCACACGAATGGGGGATTAATAGAAAATAATTGTGATTCTTTGCTGAAGCAAAAATGTTTGGATGCCATGTTTCAAGATTTTTATGCATATTTATCGGTAGATTGTTTTCCAAAAGTTTTATTGCTTGTTACGTGTATAGGCTATGTTTGGAAGCACTTATTTATGTGAATAATAAATTTCTTCCATGAAAAAAAAATCAGAAAGAATTTTCCCTCCGATCAACGTTAATCATCAATTTTAAAAATGACATGAGCTCAATATATTCTACCAAATGTTGATGCTTTGTAGAAAAAGATGTCAAATATCTGCTAAAAACTAATGTTAAACTTATTATAGATTTTATTTTTGTTTTCTTTAAAAAATATACATAATATTTATTGCTTAAGTTTAAAAAACAACATGGAATATAAAACGACTCTTGACATTTTAATTTTTTGAACATTGAAAACATGCCACCTCCAACATAATATTAAATAGATCACGTGGCTCCTAATAACATATCAGTTGGGCATGCCTGATTCAGAGGATATCAGCCATAACGGAAAAAAATAGATTCGAAATGCGGAACTGTTTTGTCAGTATGTTCAAAAATTAAAGCTGTCAGCAATAATTAATTCGGGCACAGTTTCGCAGAAAATACACTTCCAAATCCGATTCATGCCCCTGTAACAAATAAATAAAAAATTTACAACTACCATTTGTATGTTGAAATATTCATTGAACGAATGGAATCTTGATTAATTCTGTAATCCCAGAATGACTAGTCTAAGCGGATTTCCTTCTAATCGCTTTCCAAACCCAAAGTATATCTTTCTGCTACTTTTTCTTCTGTCTATTCCCATTCTGCAATTCTTAATCTTCCGTTCCTTTTCTTCATTTCATTCCAACATGTCATAATGAAAGGATGTGGAATTAACCAACTCATAGCATAGGTAATGTGTGTTGAAATGATTGAGCTCTATTAAGATGGAAATGGATCCAACAATGGAAATTTTTTCATTTTTGCTCGACACCATTTGTTAAAATATTTTAGAAATGTTTACTTTAGTAGGAAATAAGTAGTTTATAATAAATTAGAAAAAAATAAATTAGTAAGAATTGGTTATATAGTTTCATTAAGGTCTATTTTTTTTCCTGTTGTGACGATTCGAAAGTCTTTCAATTGAATATCTTAAGCCAATAAAAATCTAATAAATTTGTGCAGCATTGTTTTTAAAAAGTAATGTTTATTTCCAATGGATTTCTTAGAAACACCTCGAATAGGTTCTGTTAGTTTCTAAGGAACTTGACATGATCTTTCAAATAGAAAGAGAAAGTAATTGGATTGCTTTTGAAAGTTTTGCTTGCATTCTATTTGGGAATGCAAAAATTATCTTTCAACTGATTTTGCATCAATGAAATTTGTAGTAGATATTCAATTCAAGATATAAATTGGACCCATTTAAAACACATTGCATCGCAAATTATTTTAAAAGAACTTTAAAGAGAAAATCTCTTGGAACCTGCAGAACATTCTTCTTAAAGCCTTAAGCAAAGTGCAACATTTCAAAATGTATTTGTTCGATAAGTGTTTGACCTGAAAGATAATCTCAAGTAAAACAGCTATTTTATGGAGTATATTTTTAGCAACATATGTAAATCGAAATACCCAAATGTAAATCGAATATACCTTATATCGAGTATACCCTATCATGTATTTAATACAATCGAGACATTTTTCACTGATTCCACCTTTGGAAATATTTCAAATACGTATTACTCATGTAAAAGAAATTTTATTTACAAATAAGGGAAGAAAATAAAGATTTAAAATTTTTACCAATTGATAAGAAATTTGTCCTTCAATGAAAGCATGTAAGCGAAATGTCGTAAAATAGGCAAAAAATATATGGACAGTTAGTAAACTAGTTTCTATATCTCTCACAGAGAGTTATTCATATTTTTTATTTTTATATAATATCCAAAACTTTTAATTATTAGAATTTAAAATGATTGTATTGTAAAAATCTATTCATTTTTTTAGGGTTTTCAATCAAATATTGAAAAATATTTGGGTTCAAAATGAATGAAAACTCTAATTACCCAAAACAACTTGAACTTGTTGCTCAGTTTTCCCATTTTAAAATTAGGTAATAAAAAAATCCCTTGAAACATTAATAACTGAAATTTTTAAAGAAATATCCATGTAGCATATATGAATTTTCAGTTTTGGGGGGAATCACTAACTGTTCCTACAATATAATCTATCATGAAATAAGAACATCTTCATATTACACACTAAAGGATAAATTCTAAGATTAAAAAAGATTAACATGATTGGCTTATAATAATTCTAAACCACTTTGAATAGAGTGCACAATCATGAAATAAGAACATCTACATATTACACACTAAAGGATAAATTCTAAGATTAAAAAGATTAACATGATTGGCTTATAATAATTCTAAACCACTTTGAATAGAGTGCACAATCATGAAATAAGAACATCTACATATTACACACTAAAGGATAAATTCTAAGATTAAAAAAGATTAACATGATTGGCTTATAATAATTCTTTGCACACTTCTATTGACATAAATAATGGATGCATTGGTATCGAATGGCAAATATAATCCAGTTTTCTTTTTAAAATTAAGAACAAATAATAGTGTAATTAATTTTTTGAAAATTGCTCAGTAAAATTGTAAAGATATTTACAGGAGATAATTATTATAGCAGTGTAAATATTATTTTTTCGAAAAACTAGATCGCTTTTTAAAAGAATGAAAAAACTTACGTTTTCGGCCTAAAATCTTTTCTAATTTTAATTAAATATCTCTGAGAAATAATAAAAGGGTATAACGTAAAAACGTGGCAATAAATAGTATTTATCTGTATAAAATAAATAATATTGTCTTGAATCCTTTTGGAGAATCTTATTTTTATAATTGCGTGAAATATGAAAGGGTAAAGCAGAGATACGGAAAGGTTGTTCCATTTTTTACAATTGTTTTAAAGTACACGAATTTTTTTACAGAGAAAAATTAATATTAAAAATGTTTAAATATTTCTTATTTCACTGATTCTAAATAGTTGGAATCAATTCTAAATAACACATGGGCAGAGTCAAAGCTTTGAACAGCTTTGGATTGAATAATTTTTTTTTAAATTGCATTGATTTTGTCAAATACAAAAATGAAGTTTTGTATTGACTTTTACCTTCCAAGGAAGCCAATGAGTGGGGCAGGGTAGCGAGGAGGAGCAGGGCCCTGAGCATCATGATAGGAAGGCTCTTCTGGATCAGAAGAAGTGGCATCTCGGACCAGGGATGAGAATGAGGAGCGGAGGCTGAAGAGACGCCTGATATCAGTCTCGAGGCCACCTGTGGGGCTGGCGCAACTTTCCGAGCAATTTCTCTGATTGGAGGAGGCCTACGTCTCCACCCCTCCTCCTTCATGCAAAAGGGTTGAGTTCTCAATATTTCTTTTGGATTGGTGGGAATCTCAACAGATGTCATCCTCCCCCTTCAGAAGACACCAGTCTATGATATTTTTTTATGGCACAACTATCCCAACTGAAATAAGTCATGTATGAATCTTCACTAAGCTCAGAAATTAAATCTCCCGACTTAGTGTACGAAGATGAATCCTGTGTGTTTTTTTTACTAAAACTTATTGCCTCTACTTTTTTCTCTCAGTTTTCGCAGAGACGTATTTCTTTAAATTTCTTTCCTCCCAATGAGTATTTCATTGTTTATTTAGTGAGTATTTCAATGAAAATGAATGCTTCAAGATGAAATTCTTTGAAATCCAATCGTCTCTTTTGAACACGAACCCGAAAATGTTGAAATGAGGACACCGTCTCTACTCTACAGAAAAGATGTTTCAATAGATGATATTCTTTCATTTCTGTTCATGGTGTGGAAATTAGGAGAATGAGATTTTATCTCGTTTCGTCACTTGAAATGATGACGTCTATTGCCAATAACCATTGTGTTACTTCAAAGGAGGATTCCCTTCATTAGCTTAATTTTTATGAGCAATGTTTCTATAGATTTCAAATGGCTCTCTTTTCTAACATAGATCCCTCACAAAATCATTCTTAGAGCTGAGAAATATTTTTTCGATAAATACTGTCATCGCATTAAAAACAAATTTAATTGGAAAAATCTAAAAAAAAAATTGGAGACTACAAATATGTGGACAAAGATTTTTAAAACGTCATTTAAACACGTAAAATAACAGTTTTTGGCATTATTGGCGATCGTAAGAAAATATTATTTCTTAGAAATGTGTCATTATTTTCTAAAAACAACAGAAAAAAATCATTTCTGTAGATCTTGTGGCTTCTACGCTTTAACCCTTTAACGGAAACACAGCTAAAATTTAATTTTCTGTGATAAAGTACTTGATAAATGTAATGTTATCATGCACTATAAACGTTATTTAGTCACAAAAAAGATCTAAAAGTGGTTTTTTCCTGGGGGGTGGCTAGACGTTATAGTCACTGCGAATTTAGGACATTTAACTTACTTTTCAGGACAGAAATAATGTGAATCATATTACAATAAACTTTTTTAGGAAAAATTAACATTTATATAATAACTATTTAAATAACAATTAAGCACAAACTATAAGTGTAATTTAATAATAATGGAATAATTGTACAACACATAGAATATATATATACTTAGAAAATATATAGAATACTTAGAATGAAATTAATTTTAGTATGAAAAGTTAGAAATAAAGTAATATTTTTGAGAATTTAAATTAGTTATTTCCCAAATTTGATGAGCTATTTACTGTGGAACTTAATAATATGCAAACGTTTTCTCCGAGCAGGAAAGCTGTAATGAAAGATTTTCGAACCTGAGAATCTTTGAACCACATATTGTAAACAAAGTTTGTTCCTATTTCCCACCCCCAACATTCTCACGTGATTCTAAATGCTCTCTCTCGAGTACAGGAAAAGTGAAAATTTTTAGGTCATTTTTCTGTTCTACGTGGGCAGTGGATAGAGTCTCTATCCACATATTTTAAAGGTTTCCAAAATCCTAAATAAAACCTTTTTTTAATTGCACAATTGCTTAATTCATTCAGATGAGAGAAAAGTGTACTTAAATCATGTCGAATTTTTTTTAAATATCATACATTTTATTTATAGTAATCCAAATACAATTTGTAGATTTACACCGAGAAAAACAGTTTTTAACTCCCCATCCGAGGACATGAAATGCCAAAAAAGGTCTCGTGCTGCCATCCGGTTTATGCGCTTTAGTTTCAATGAATGCATGTGGATAGACTAAATATCCTTTTTGAGAAAACATTTTGAACATGACGTCATAGCCCGCTAAAGGGTTAAGTGGTCTTTTTTCACAGGATCCAAAGATCATTCCTCGATCAATAGAATCCCAACAGTGTCTTACAATTTGGATGAGATGACAAAATCGACGCCAATGGGAGGACCTTAAGCCCCAACAGATTTAAGGATCTCTATGTGCTGTGGACTCGGCTTGACGGCCACGAGCTCACTTCTGTGATAACACAGCGACCGTGGTCACCAGTGCAGTATTCTCCGCAGTTGAACAAGAGGATTTGTTTTCCTTAATTGGACACACTTAACTCAGTTAATACCGTATTGACAGAGTCGCACTTTTTTTAATGTTCAAGCTCTTGAAAAAAGGGTGTGAAGGGAGTTAGGGAAATTGGGGATTGTCGGATGGGGTGTTTATATATATATAGAGAGAGAGAGAGAGAGCAATTATAGAGGTTCATTCATGCACTGAAAAGTTATAATACTGATAAAATAACTAAGTATTCACTTCTTATCAGTTCTCATTTTAAATGTATATTAATCTCGTAAAACTGGATACCAGTAAACATTTTTACACTATTTTTCATTGTTCACCAAATCTTGTTACAAGGAGTTGGAAACCTCTCTCTCTCTCTATACTGACAATGTTAAATTGGCTGTTTTCGGTGTACCTTTTCTCAAAAATCTGTTTTACGTACATGCTTGAAATTTTTTATACTATTAAAGTACACCTCTCTTATTATACTAAAATGAGCTTTTAGCTAATTATGAATTTTTTAAGAAATTATGAAATATTTTATCAAACATTGCGAAATTTGACCCATTTTTTACTTCAAAATTTTGTAAAAATTAAAATTTTTACTGTTTTAAAAAAAGCTCATTTTAGTATATATTAGACATCATTATAAATAATTCATAAAAAATTTACATACTTGTGAACAGTAATTTCTCAGAAAAGGTACATCGCACATTAAAATTTACATTTTGAGATAAATTGATTTTAATGTATACAGTGAGACTTCTAATCGGCTGGGAAATAAAAAAATAAAAGGCTCAATTTAAAATAAAAGATACATGTTTTGGTTTATAACAATCGTTACACTTTTAAGCAAAAACAAAGTAATTGTTTACAATTTTCGCCATTAAAATGGGCATGGCCCAAATTCAACGAATATTTAAAAATATATTTTAAAGGCTTCTAAATACCCCAGAGGTTCAAGTAAGGTATTTTTAGAAAGGTTAAAATCTATACAATTTGAAAATGTAAAAATCTCAAATTGTCAAAAAAATAAGATTTTAGCTTTCCAACACCACTTAAGAATTTAGGGTGCGTCTCAGATTCGAGTAAATACTGTATTTCGTGATTAGCAACGTTTCACAACAATGGTAATTTCATGTTATTTACTTAGGCATTATTTGTTATTATTTCTTACTTCAGGTTAATCTGAAAATAAATATCTAGATATAAGTAGGTTACAGAGAGAAAAGAGCGGATCAAAATAGAAATAGATTCCAATTCGAGCGCATTCTGATGACTTGATACTTAGCGCTATTATAAAAATATATCCTGTTTGGAAACTGTCTCTCTCATGTGTTCAAATTGTTCCGAATCAAAACTGGAAGAAAAAAAAACGATCGAAGAAGCAAAGAATTATGTTAAATAAACAATAGGGGAAAGGAAACACAGTGTCAAAATTCTACTCGTTGGGAAAAACAAGGCATTGAAATATTCTGGGAACATATTATTATCTTATCATTTTTCCTTTAATAAATGAAATCTGTACTTAGCAAAGAGTGAAATTCCTTTTCGGACAGCAAAAACTCTCCGAATTTCACTTAATAATTCAATTAATTAATATTTCTTTATTATTACATTTAAATTAATATTTCTTTTATTGTAGCAGCTTGATCACCTTTCAATGCTTTGGACTAAAGGATGAATAGGATCTTGTTTTTCTTCAAAAGAGTGAATAGGAGAAGATCATTTTGTCCTAAAAACAGAAACATGTTTCTTGATTTATTAATAATTGCAGGAAACGTTTCTTTCAAGCTATGTCTTCTGCTCTAAAACAGCAGCAACTATTTTAGAACTTTTTCAAAAACTTATTTGAAAAGAATTCGAAATTTATATCAAATCAAGTAAAGGAATGAATTTTACGTTAACTCAAATATTTTTTAAATGAGCACTTAGTCAGCCAATGCTCCTTGGATAGCTGAGACATTCTATTCTTCTCCTTCTCCTCCACTACATTGAACAACGGAATTTTAGAGGAATCTGGACACGAACAGATGGCCGGTCTCCATGCCATAACCGCAGAAGGTGTACAGAAGGGTAAGTATGGAAATGAAAAGATCAGCTACAGCTATTTAAACTAATATTTTGTTCTACAGAATCATAAAACACTTATTTGTACCCTATATTATTTTAAGAAAATATAGTTTCTCCCTCCTTCCTGTTAATCTTTATTTTTGTTTGAAAAGAAGCCACTCAAGGGGAAACTGCAGAAACATTTCTGAAATCAATGATTAGTTTCTCCCTACAGAAGTTTACCTCCTCTTATTTGATCCAGCTAATTTGTGAAATGTGTCAAAAGTTAAGAGGTTGTTGCAATCTTAACGAGAGGGAATCATTAGTCTAATAAGCTAATCAGTTGGCTCGGCCTATTTTCTACTAATTGCGATAGAAGCTTAAAAGGAAATTAGTAGACTTTTAATTAGAGCCATTTGAAAAAACTTGAGAAATTATTTACTTTCTAATTTTAAAATCAAGTGGAGTCATTCAATGAAAAAAGTCACAATATCATAACTTGATTCAAAATTAAAACAGCTTACAAAATTGATGAAAAAAATCACTCATAAGCAGGCTCTCTGCATCTACAGTGATAATGAAAATAATGTGAAAATTTTCACTTTAATTTTACTATATCTAAAAGTTCTGAACATATTTTAAGGTGTTTAGGTATCTGTATAGGTTGATATAATGCAGAAAACATGATCGTGTGTATCAGTGCATGAAAATCTGTAATACGTAACATTCAAAATAAAACTTCTGTAGCTTTTGTGCAGTTCCCATACCAACCCATCGCTAGAAACTTGTAGAGTAGCCAGAAAAAGAATGCAAAGTTCCGATTCGGTGTACTTGACTGAGTATTACCAATTTAATGAAATGTGCAGCTCTCCAACTCATTTTGAGTTGGATGTAAGAATGGGTCATCGTTTCTGCCAAGAAAATGTTCTCGTGTAATGCAGAGTATGGCATGAGAACTCCCTAGCAGACAGACGAGAGACATGGTAATGGCGCTAAGAACAGCAGGTTAGTACATCTCGGCTGACACCCACCTAGATGCGTTCACAGTACACCAATTATGACAAAGATGGTTGGATCAATGAAAGTGGGCAAGTTTGAGGGTTCAGTGCAACCAGTGATGTCAGCATGTGTGAATAAACTCATTCACAGGAAGGGTAATTAACTTTTGCTGGTCCCACTTGGCTTCCCCCTACAGATCCAAACCATTGGTCGCCAGTGGCTTGTACCAAAGCTATCTAGAAGAGAGTAAGCCCGGACACTGGACAGACCTGAAAGTGGTCACGTGATCAAAGGAGGAAATAAGGATTTGGCGGGAGAAAAGATTACATTCATCTTGTATGCTTACAAAGTTGATAGAATATCCCACGTGTATTTATATTCATTACTCAGGATAAATTGACTGGATTTTCTGCAAAAAAGATTAATCATGATTTCTTTATTAATCAAAAAGAAAAAGGTACGATATTTATATTATTGTATAACTTTATTCTTGTCATAGAATTTTTTTTTGAGTCTTGAGAACTCTATATAATAAACTGACGCATATATGCCAATATCCTTGATTATTTGTAAAGAAAGATATTTTGTTTTATAAGAGAAATTAGTGTTTATATATAAATGTGATATTAGAGAGAGTGTTTTGTTTATTCTGTCACCCCCCACACAAATCTTAATTAACTGAAAAATATTATTAATAACTTAACCTAAAGCTGCTCACATTTCATAATAATGCCTCGTTACTGTTGTGTACCAAATTGTTCCTCTTATAAACCGGGGCAGCCGTACGTTTCTGTGTTTCGTTTCCCAAAAGATGAACAGTTGTTACAAACTTGGAAAAAGAAAATTCCTAGGGATTTTAAAAATACTAACAATAGTGTAGTGTGCATTAAACATTTCCCTGAATCTTTCATTATGAGAAAAGATAAAATTACAGACAAGACTGGTACTGTTATAGAAATACCTAGAGTGTATTCAAAATTATCAGAGAATGCATATCTTTGCATTTTATATATATAACTGGTTGTCCATCCTACTTGAATGAAAAAATTAAAGAACGTTCGGTGATAATTCAACGAAAGGAAAAAATGAAACAATTAGACGAACAACTGTTTACTAATTTCATTAAGAAAGATGAAATTACCAGTTTTGAATGCTTAAAAGAAAATCTGCTAATGCAAGAAAATCCCATACCTGATTTCTTATCTAAAATAAATGTTCTAAAACAGGGGTGTCCAACCCAAATGATCTTGCGGGCCACTTTGGAAAAACATTAGAATCTCGCGGGCCGCAGATAAAAATATGTAATTTTATAACAGATTTGTAAGCAAAAAAAAAAAAAAAAACTTTTATTGGAGTGAAAATTTAAAACAGAAGGAATTATTATTATTTTTCATGTATACAGAAATAGATAATAAAATAATGTTTATATAGCATAATAATGCAATGATCAAATAATGTTTGAAATATTACAGTTGTCATTTTCTTGAAAATTACGGTATTCCTATTGAATTGATCTTTCGTTACTCTTTCTTGAAGTTTGATAGGGCTGTCATTCTCAAGCCATTAGGTATACATTGTCCTTTATCTTAACCGTCCTGAATATTTTTTTAAACTTTAAAAAACATCTCTGTGTGTGATTACCTCTTGCAAAGGGGAGGAGAAACGAAAGTCGCACACACAGAGAATCGTGTACCATCCATATTGAAGGATATGCATAATGCAATTCGAAATTTGTTAAAAAATTATTTTACTATATAGTAAAATCAAATGTAACTGTTTGTTAAAATACAAATCTATTTTAATCTAAAAGACATTTCTACTATCAAAAGGATTTATTTTAAAACAAGAACAGGTAACAGGAAAATACATTGTAGATATATGTCAAATTTATACCCTCAGATAAATTTGAAAATGAAAAAACTTTAAAAGTCTAATATTTTTAAAAAAAAAATTAAAAAGAGTCGGTGGGCCGTAACTTACGTACTGGCGGGCCACATGCAGCCCGCGGACCGCGTGTTGGACACCCCTGTTCTGAAACATGATTGTGAAAGTTGCATAAATTTCTTTTTATTAATTACGAAAATTGTCCTTCTATTTTAAAATCCCTGAAAATAAATACAGATATCTCTATTGATATATTTAATAATAATCGTGAATTAAATATACCTTCTGTTGGAAAAATTCTTAATAATCTTCCTAGGTTAAAACATATTTCAGTGAATTGTTAAATTTTCTTAATACAGTAAATTTCTTTGAAGAAATTTGTTCTATTAATTCTGTTCCTCATCATGTTATGGCTATTCAATCATGGGAAAAGTATATTGAAAATTGTAATGCTAAAAATTTTGAGGCAGCAAATTTCATTTTAGAGCAAATGAAATTGTTAAATTCGAATAAACATGACCGTAAGTATAGCAGCAATTTAATGGTTTTTTTTTCTTTCTGCATGTACATTAAATCTACCACATGTTATTCCTATGTAAGAGATAAGGGGAGTGTAATTGTTCCGAGTGTGAGACAATTACAGAAAGTTGCATCAGGATTAAATGTTACTCCAGGTTTGTCAACTCTGGCTAATGAAAATTATCTACGAGGTAAGCGTAAAGAACCGAAACACCATGAAAAACACAGTTAATATTACAAATTGATGAAATTTTCATCAAATCAGTGATTACATATAAATGTAATAAAATCATTGGGATTACTGAGAAAGGAGAAGCAGCTACTACGGTTCAATGTTTTTTATACTCTTCTTTATTGAGTAAAAACAAAGAAATAGTATCATTGAACCTTGTAAAGAACATGAATGTTGAAGACTTGCATTCTATGACTTTAGAAATTTTGTCACTAATGGAAAAGGTAGGTTTTTCAGTTGTTTGCATTGTAAGTGATAATAACAGAGTAAATAGAAATTGTTTTTCTAAATTGTGTAATGGTACCATAAAGAGTGATATTCAGAATCCTGCTAATAATGCAAAAAAATTACATCTTGTTTTTGATTCAGTACATGTTATCATATATATACGAAATAATTGGTTGAATCGGAAAGATGCTGATTCTTCTTTAATGTATCCTGATTCTTCAGAATTTTCTCAAATCCGAAAAACATCTTTTTCCTCATTATTTAAAATTTATAACGAAGAAATGAACATTATTGTTAAATTAGCTCCTAAATTATGTTTAAAAGCTTTAAAATCAACAAATTTTGAAAAACAAAATGTGTTAAATTAGTTTTAAAATATTTGAAGAAAGCACTGTGACTGCACTTAATATACTAAAAGATAAACTAGGCTTTCCAGAAATTTTTAGGGACACTGCAGCATCCATCAAACATATTTTAGATTTCTGGCAAATAAGGAATATTAAAAATCCAACTAAGGGTCAAAATCTTAAATAGAAAAACAGTGTTCCTTTTTCATCAAAGGATGATGATAGATTCACTTGTTTTTTTCGAAATTTGTTCAGTGGCTGGACTGCTGGAAAAATTTAAAACAAAATAAACGAAAAGGTTGTTTAAGCGAGGAAACATTTTTTGCTTTGAGGCATACGGTAAATACCATCCCAGAACTAATAAAGTATCTTTTGACGGAGCAGAATTTCAAATATGTTTTAACTGGAAAGTTCCAAACTGATAATTTAGAAGCCAGATTTGGGCAATACAGACAAATGTCCGGAGCAAATTATCATGTCCCTGTGCAGGAAATTTTGCAAGCTGAAATAAAGTTGTGCTTTAAGAGTGTGTTAACTTTGCACTCAGATAAATATGGTACTATCACACTAAAAAGTTTAATTTCAAATCATTCAGGTGAGATATTTCATGTTAAAGTAGATATTACAGATTTCAATGAAATATTAAACATTAAAAATAATTCAGATGATATTTCAATAGAAGAGTATCAAGCTTTAATGTATATAGCGGGATATTGTGTGAATAATATAAAATTCGAATGCTTCGAGAGAGAGAGAGAAAGAGATTGCAAACATACATTTGTTTTAGATAAGCAGATTAATTTCGACTCAGAAAATGTCGAAGGGACAAAATATTTGAGATTTCTGGATAGAGGAGGTTTAAAAATGCCCACAGATACTGTTATGAAAGTCATTTCAACGCAATATTTCATTTTTAATTTGTTAATAACGAAAACATTCGAATCGAAGTTTCTTAAAGTTGGCTGTCAATTATCTTGCTTTACAAGCATAACAAAAGCGTATCTGGAATTTCACGAGTTGCGGAATGTCTTGAATTCGTTTCATTGACCTTGTGTAAATTGTAACATACCTGCATTTTCATATTTTAAAAAAGTATTCGTTACATTTGGGAACATATGCTTAAATAATTATTCAAAAAAGCGCAGTGAAGAAGTTTTAACCGTGAAGGATAACCGAAAAATGAAAAACGTTAAGGCCAATTAAATTAATGTTTGCTTTTTATATTTTTCTGTTTTATTTATTTAAATATTCAATTATCGATTCGTATGTTATTCATTGTGCATGTGTATATCCTTATAATTTTTATATACTACATACATTTTATGAACATGTTTAATTGTTCACATAGCTATTATTTGAAGAAAAATTATTTATTTATTTACGTTATTCGTTTAAATGGTTTTCAGAAAGATTTTAGCATTCAAAGTATATAAAATGTATATTTTTAATACTTTGTTCAAAGTATATTTTTAATTTGAAAACTTTTGTTTGATGTTTAGATATTTTTACCATAGCATAATATTGAATTTTAATGCATATGCATAAAAATAATGTAATTAATAGTTTAAATAATATCATCACAAATGCAAATTATTCAAAATTTGAAACTAATCAGTACGTTGCCTCATTAATGATATATTCCATGAAAAGTTTTTTTTGTTCCTATTATTTATAGGTAAATGTATTTACTAATGTATATATATTTTTAAAGTCCTATATTTGCTATATAATTATTATGGTGTCTAAACTGTTCATGTCATATGTATTTTTTATATAATAATATGCCTCAAATACTTAACTTTTAATATTTTCTTTACAAGTAAATGTTTTTTTTTATTTTATTGGATTGAAATTATTTTATATTTTTGAATGTTGAATGATTGAATTATTTTAATTGAATATTTTTACGTATAATCTAGAATCTATTTTTACTATATAATTACTGTGGTATCTAAAACTGTTTGTCATTTCTATATTTGTATATATTTTTGCATGTATTTTTTTTTAATAATTTTTCTTTTGATTTGATTCATTGATTCTATGAGCATAAAAAAATGTCATTTCACAGAAAAAAGGAACTCCAGCATAATGTTTCTAAATTCACATGATTTTTTACTAATATGCCTCTAATGCTCTACTTTTCAAATTTTCTTTGCAAGTAAATCTTTTTTTTTATTTTATCTGATTGAAGTTATTTTACAATGAGTACGTTTTTTCTTAGATTTTTCTTATAATGTTAGGAGCCTTTCATGATATTATGCATCATTCTAACGTGTTAATACATAACTTTCATCAGAAAATATTCTAAGTGAGAATTAAAAAAAATAATCAATATAAATGCAAAAATTTTAGTCTATGACATCAAAAGAAATAAATGTTCAAAGCTTTATATTCCTCACAGAGCGAATGTGCGTTGAAAAGCTTTCATCTGGTGGCCTGGTGTCTGTCGTGGCCTGGTCCTTTCAAGATGGCCTTGCTTGAAATCATGATGCCCGTTTCAAAGACTTCTATTGACCAGACGACTCTATTTTCCAATGGTGCCAACGTGGACGTGCACAGAATCGTGTTCTCAGTTGAGTCACGCTGCTGTTTGTCCAACAGTATTCATCGAAACCGAATGCGGTTCTGACATGGTGATAGGTCCAGTTGGACCCTATCTGTTGACCACCTCACTACGAAAAACACGGCATCATGCATAAAAAAAAAAGACATACTCAAAAATGAGCACGTAGACATACTCATTTTGAAATGAGTATGTTTGTATCAGATTTGACCGCATGTCTCGATTGACCTGGATTGACTTGGACCTCATAACCACCCAAAATGTCAATTAATGCTCTAGGACAAATTAAAAAACATATTCAGGATTACAGAAATTTTTTTTATATACTGGCTACATATTTTGAAAATTGGGGTTCAACAACAAATTTAATTCTCTTAAATCTTCCGAACTATATTTCGTATCTACCACGTTATACGAGGAGGAACACGTGTAAAAATGAGTACACGACTCTTTGTTGTTATTTTACTTAACTGATTTTCTCTTATTTGTAAAACTAAAAGTACATGATTTGTTTTTAATATAAGATAAATTAAATAAGTTGGTAAAATTACTAATTACACTCTCTGTATAGTTGACTGCTACTTAAGCGATATGGTAACTGTGATGTTTACTTTATTTTGGCGGATTATTTAAAAAGCAATTTACTTGATTCATAAGTCATATTGCTTGATTTATTCAAGTCAAAATTAAATTCATTTGTAGGCAGCATTCTTATAAAAACCACCCTGTGTTTTAAAATTGGGGGTGGGAGACTTTGATGAAGTTAATTTTTTAGCAACCGAATCTAGGCGCCAAGCAACTTAATTTAGCGATAGGTGTTAAGAGAAATTACAAGGTGGAATTTAAAATTAAAATAAAGAAATATTAATGAGAAATAAAAAAATATTTATAGTTATCAGTAATGCATTTAATTAAGTTGTTTGGCGATCTATTCCGGCCGCCGTATCCAAAGGGCCTCCTATTCTACACTTTAGCTCAAGAGTGAAAAGCTCTATCTAGACATGATACATAGCCAACTACTAAAACCCCATTTTAAATTCTGCCTTGAAAGGTGGTCAACATATGATCATTATGTTACATAAATAAAGCTATTGTTTTGCATCAAAATGTGCTGATATGAATTGTAGTATCAAGATGTTTCAGTATGTGATATGGTTTTTCCAATTGACCGAATATGGTATTAAGTTTTATCAGTTAGCACTGTTAGTAGAAGGTGTCTTAAATGTGAAATAAATACCAACTTTTTATCCAAATCAATAACAAAAATTCATGATTTATTTAAATTTTACTGCATAAGTTTTTGTTGACAATTATCAATCTTTTTAAGAGACTAATTTCTTGAAAATTTTTAAGTACTTTTTTAGCTTATTAATTAAGTTACGGAAAATGTCTTAAAAGTTCCCATAAAGAAATTATTTGAGAGTTTCAACAATTTCAATACACTTATTTTACGATTCCTTTCACTCTCCTTTTTGAATATTGAAAGAATCCAAATTAACTGAACAGAAAGTACAGAATGAGTAAAATTAGTTCGTAAAATTGAGCATAATATATTTCAAGAATGTTTTTTTTTTACTTTTCAGTATTGGACATTAAGTATAAAAATGCAATCTAATTAGTACTAATATTTAATGGACATTTTTTCTTATGAATAATTGATCTGCATTGTTTGAATTCTTTTTATCACCGTACTTACATATTATCACAGTCATTTGGTAACATTATATGAAACGAAACACATGATTGCCAATTCAGCACTGCCTCACATCAAAATTGGAACTGCCAACTCGAGTAGTTATCTTGAACGTTGTTGCCGTAATATGTAAGAACAGATTTATGTTATAACATAGTGCAAAAAGGAAGTGGCATAACGGAGAACATTTGAGCCTCCAAGTTGGATTTTACACAGGGTAGGTACTTGGCGAATGTCGGGTTTTGAGCCCCCTAGGACCCTGTGCCCTCCCATCGCAATATGGGGCTGTATGTTACGCCACTGCAGAAAGCCCACTCAAAGTATGTTTTAATTCACAACACATTAATCTTCTTGTTTATAAAACACCTTTAATGTGACTATAGTATTTTGCTTATTTGGATGAAAATGAATGACATATATATCAGATTATTTATATTTAACCCGATTTAATATATTTTGCGCTTTTATTTATTTATCCATTCAGGATCATGATTACATATATGTGATCACTGAAGGGAATGATGTGAGATCGTGTTTACCCTTTTCTGATGCCCGTGATCATACTGGTGTTATCTAGATTTAGAATGATTATAAACCATCAATTTTTTGGCGTATTTTATTACAGAAAAGATTTTATATGAATTTTAAAATGGAGTTAGGATTAAGAGCGAAAATCAACTGGTCCTGAACGGGTTAATGGAAGATAGAGCAAATTTAGGTACATATTATCGCAACAATGCCAGCGTTCAAAATAATTTGCCAAATTGGCGACCCTGATTTTCCATATGTTTTACATGTTAAATTTTTTCTGACACAACCATGTGCTTCATTTCATATAATCTCCCCAAAACTGTTACGATGATATGTAAGTTCCAAAAATTAACACAGCTTTGGTACAAATCTTCTGTATGCAGGTATGTTGTACTTGAGCGGAAACACACAAGAAATCTATTTAGTCTGACATACAGGAAGCACCATAATAATAAAACAAGCAATTATTTTTCCAATTATAGGTTTTGCATTTTTTTTCGTAGATCAAGATTTTGGTGTTTTGATTTCTACTATATTAGCTGGAAAATTATATTTATTGACATAAATATTTTTTTACAGATGAAAGCATAGATGAAGAAAGTTTCTTCTTTTTAGATAATGAGCAGGGGCGTAGCTACCACCGTATCAAGGATACGGGGCCCCCAAGCTACAGGAGCCCCAACATGTGTAACTACAGTCCCACTAACAGGGCTCCCATATCAAAAAAGGGCCCCGAAGGAATTTTGATACAGGGCACCCCACAGAGATAGTTACACCAGTGATAATGAGACATTGAAATCTAATTCCTAAAGCTGTCCCTCGACTGTTTCAGTGGGGAAAAAGTGAAAGCAGAAATATAAGATAGGTATAGAAATCATCCTTAAATAACTTTTTTTTAAATTTTTGGTTGGAGGGGAAAGGAGACAGCTTGTCGTTTTTAATTTTTGAGTATTGAAATTAATGTTCTAATCTGATATCGGTACCCTACGTACCGAGTGCTGTTGTTGACAATTGTCAAATTGGGTGATAACATTACAATACAGTTAGCAATACATTTAAATTTGGTTCTGTGGTTGCCATCCATTAATTTTTTTTTAATTTCATTATTTTTTGTAATTTAATTTTATTATTTATTGTGCATATTGCTTGATATTATTATTATAGAATATTAAACTGAATTTTTTATTGATTTATATTTACTGAAGTATCCTTATTAATTTCGGACGATTTTAAGTACATTTTTTTCACAAACTTAAACATTTCCATGCTTCCCGTTGTCTAGATTGTAATTTTAGTCTTCTGTCATTTATTCATAAATGGATATTTCAAAAATTATTGGTGAGTACTAAGATCTTTTATCAAAGGAATATTGTCGCTCCGCTTTCAATTTTTATGGACTAAAAGGATTACCAAATTCACACATTCTGTCTTTGTTTTCAAATAATTTTTGTATTAAATTCCTATTCTAGATTGAGAATTTGCTTAGTTTGGCCATCATGAAATGTGATACGCATGGCAGCAAAATGAAAATAGTATATAGACAGGTTAAATAATTTGACAGCTGTATGTTTTATTGCAGTTGTTTACAATTCAAATTTGTATGGCCACTGTAGTAAATCTATCGGAAATAATTCTTTTTTCACTGACAGTAAATTGTAATTTTACTTCAACTTTATTTTTAATTAATGCATTTTTAAGCGCTCCTTGGTCAATAAAATTCACACAATTAAAACTTGGAATTTTTGGATATATTGAAAATTATTCGAATTATATATATATATATATATATATATATTCAATATATTCACATCCTTAGAATTTATTAATAATACATTTAAGGGATCAGATTCATAACATTTCACCATTAATCTTTTTACATCCTGATAGTGATTTTTTTTTGTTTGAAATATTTTTAGTTTTTAACAGTTATTATTTTTCGTCTGCTTCTTTTCCCTACATTTCAAAATACCTTGTGTTCCGTTTCTTTAAATCCTGGTACTCATATTTTTCTAACTGGTTTTCTATAATAATAGCATTTATATTTTTGCTTCTTTTAAAATTAATGTAATTTCTCTTTTGTCAGGAAAACTATTCTTCTAAATTATTTACATGCTGAGTTCTTAGTGTGAGACCACCATCTTGGATTGAAAACTATTGGATGCCAAAATTTTATTTGCAGCGATTATTTCTAGAAATATAAATATAACTTTTAATGAACCAAATTGCTTACACATTTGTTTAACTATTGCTTCGATTCTATTTTCGTTATTTTCAAAGATTTAAATTTGAGGTATAAGTTCAAAAACAATACAGTTTATGATCACATAGCAGTTGCATTTTTGAAACCAAAAATTATATTTTTGTTGGAACTTGCGTATTACCGCAACAATATTGGCGACATTATATAAAACGAAGAACATGATTGCTAATTAAACACGTTCGAGACAAGTGAGATCGGATCTACAAAGTTGGAGAATTATCTGGAACCTTTGCACTTTTGTGATGATACGCAAGTACCTTTTTGTTACACAGTAAATGCAAAAAGAATTTTGATTTTTGAAGTTAAGTGATGAAAACTTGATAAAATGTAAATTAAATAATATAAGATGGAAAAAAATAAAATTTACAACTAAGTATCACATATTTAGATTCCTTTAAATTTGATTTGATGTATGTTAAAAATTCGTATTAGATACAACGGTATCGGAAAATAAATACCATTCATACTCATATTTGACCCATAAAAACTCATAAATGAGTGCGTTACATTCTCATTTTCCTGTTATATTCACAAATTTGATACAGTAAGAGGATCAAAAATGAGTATGTGAAGTTTCAATTTTGAGTACGTACTTGTTGCCAAAGATGGAAATACGTAATTCTCAAATTTGAGTATGTTTGCATCGGAACTATTTTAAGTATGTGACGTATTCAAAAGTGAGTATTTTATACTCAGTTCTGAATACCAGTTTTTCGCAGCGTGGCTTAGGACGACATCACGTTCGATAGTAGGTCACTTCTGGTTCGTGTTCGGGGCACTGTGACGGCCCACAAGAATTATGTGCTGTGATCAGTAACACTTCCTTCATACAGAGGAAGGGTGCATAATGCTCTTTATCAATAGGTGCATAATGCCCAACCAAACAATGCATGCATCAACTAACGTGCTCAATATGATGTACAAATGCTTCCCTGGTCACCATTCTCCCTTGATCTCTCAACTATCGAGTACGTTTGGAAGTCTCTTGCAGCAGTATGCTTGAAAGACAAACTATGTTGTTTGATAGGGAATTAGGAATCATGTCTCAGAATACCATCCATACTCTCATTGACTTAGTACCTTAATCTTCACCTTATATATCCACGTCCACAGTAATCTAACAATTGACTGAACTGAAGTTTTCCTCGTTAATTGTTACCAGTACCATCTAAAATAAATATTGATTGTTCGTTGCTCAGTTAAGTGAGTTTCTTGAATTTTAGTCAACTTCTCGGTGTTACATTTTCAGTGTAAAAGACAAGATGGAACAAAATGGATGAATAAGGTATATAGTTCTCTCTTTCAAAACGAAAGTAAATTCATGCTGGAAATAAAACAGTGGCTGTCCATTCCTACACATTGTTGAAACTTCACAACCAAGAGTATACCACACTTAACTCTGGATTCCTCTTTGTGCATCCACTAAACTGTCTCCAGAAGTTGCTTACAAGACTGGTTGTTACATCTGTAGCATTATGCACTTGATCCTCATTTTACTATCCAAACGTTGGTAGTTTTCATTTGAATTTCAAAATATGTTTTAAAAAACACCATGAAAGCTGAATGAAACGGTGAAATTCACGCGTATGCTTACAAAGCAGTTTTGCTTAAAAGCGTCATCCTTATACTCATCTACACTTATGTAATCAACACTTAAAATCTGCATCTTTGTTTGAGGTTCATCTTTAGTTCAGTAATTTTTGAGAAATTCGACTTCATATTCAAATTCTCATAATTTTGAGCATTTTGAAACATTTCTTGCCTTAAAATTTTAAAAAAGTGTCATTAAATTAAACATCAGAAATTAAACAATAGCTGATTTTAACATCTTTGTTTTAATTGTATCCACGTTAAATTTTGCTTAAATAACCCTTCAACATGCAGCAAACAATATCATGAATGAAATAATACTTTTGTATTCCATATTTATGCATTTATGTTCTAAAAATTCTGTTAAAAATGGGTGTATTTTGGTTCATGATTTTTTTTTTTTTGTATTCAATTGATAAGATCAATTTATTCCTTCAGATCTGAATCAGTGATAGAAGGAATAGAATGGAGAATGGAAGGCATAGAAGGATAGATGCATATCAATGAAACCATATTGCTGAACCCGCGTGACAGTAAAAACGAAACATCAAAAAGGGGCTAAAAAGTTTGTAAATCACAGAGCAGAAGCCCCTCACAGAATACTTTTTTCCAGGGTATGGTCTACTTCTCCTTTTTCAAGGTGTTACGGCCCACTCAGTGGCGTAGGTGTGGTGATCTAAGAAAAAGGTCTACAATATTTATTATATTTTAATAATAAATACGGAATATGTACTTATATATATACACTCAGGAACATTGAAAATAGCGACCCAAGAAGGAAGCTAAGTACAATCGCGAAACTTTGCAAATAAGTACAGCGTAATGTGATATGCAAATGATCCAAGTTTTGTGCCAATACGCATGCTCATACACGCGGAGGTGGCGCTACAATTAGGAAGAGGGTGCTATATAAGCCAGCGCAAATTCAAAGATTCATAAACATGACGATTACCCGCCGATTGTAGCAGGACTTTGGTAAGCGAAACATGCCAGGTAAACGTGCTAGAAGACATTTCTCACAGTTAAGTGAGTATGAGATAGGCCTGATCATTGGGATGAAAACTGCAGGATGCTCGACGTGCCGTGTTGCGGGTCAGGTGGATCGTTCGGAGTGTGCCGTTAGAAATTGTTGGGAGCAGTGGACACGAGAAGGTACCCAAGCGCGGAAAACCGGGTCTGGAGTGACCAGGAAGACCACGAGGAGAGAGGATCGAAGGATCGTGCGGCAAGCACTTGTGGTCGTCTCAGTGACTCGTTCAACGATACGAGCACACATAGGCGAAGCAATTGTTCCACAAACAATGTCCAGACACCGTGCAGAAGCAAATTTTAAATACAAGTTCCCTTTCCGTGCACTTTCTTTAACAACGGAACATCGGCAACTGCGTCTACAGTGGTGCCAAGCTAGATCAATGTGGAACGTCACAGATCGGCAAAAGTTTGTGTTTAGTGATGGCTCCCTGCTTGTTTTGGGGGCAGATGATAACCGTGTACGGGCGTAAAGGCACCGTGGTGAGTGGTACAATTTCCCCCACCCACACTGTTCTACGTCACACTGCCCGCACAGCTCGTGTAATGGTCTGGGGGCCATAGCCTATGATAGCCGGTCCACTTTAATTGTGATGCGTGGAACCTTAACGGGCCAACGTTACGTTGATGATATTCTTCGACCCTATGTAGGACCTTTCCTGAATTGTCTCTCAGAGGCAATTTTCCAGCAAGATAATGTTCGTCCGCATACAGCAAGAGTTGCTCAAGACTTCCTAAGTCATTTTCAGATTCTTCCATGGCTGGCCCGCTCCCCCGATATGTCCCCTGTAGAGCACGTGTGGGATCAGCTAAAACGGCAGATGTCATCGTGTCACTCTGGGCATGATTTAGAGTTGGCTGTTCAAAATTTGTGGGTCCATCTGCCTCAGGACAACATAAGGTGTCTAATCAACTGAATGCCGGACCGTGGGGTGGCATGTATTGCAGCTGGAGGTGGTCCAACGCGCTATTGAAGTTGCCTAGTATTTGTGTCGTTGCACACCATGTATTTGTTTAATTGTATTGTTTTTGAGATCAAGTGAATCTCTCATCTGTGTCATTATGTGTATTAAATTTCATTTTAATCCGATGCTTTCTTCTTGGGTCGCTATTTTCAATGTTCCTGAGTGTATATAGTATAATAAGTTAAAAGTGAAGTTGTACTAGAACTTATATATACAGTGCTAAAAAAGTAAGAAATTGGAATTCAGCAGACACAACAAATGTTGATACAAAAAAGCCATTGGACTAAACTGGAGACCTATTACGATTTCTAAAGCTGCCGCTGAATTAGGCCAGCGAATTAGGGTTAGCAATGCTTTGTGGATCCAACCTTCCCCGTACAGCAGAAATTTTAGACATAATAGAAAGAGAAAAAAAAGAGCAAAGTTGAAAAGTTAAGCCTAAAACAACACGTGGATGAAGAACCTAATAAAATCGTAAAAAGAAATTGAGAAAAGAGAACAATAATGAATCACTCAAGGAGAGGAATTATAATTATAAAAAAACTTTATATAGAAAATATTTTTAAAAACTTGTAAAATAATATCTGGAACACAACAATTCAACATACTACGACGAGATCCCATGTGAAATGACGTAAAATATTGAAACGCCAACACAAGAAGGAAAAAACCGTGGCGCCATCTGGATTGTTATTTCGCAATTAAACTAACCACAAAGATAAATTTAAATAAACAAAACATAAGAAGTTTTAAATAAAATAACGAACAAAGTTAATAATAGATAGTATCAAATAGAAATATATTATAAAGTAAATTTACTGCGATGATTATATACTAGATAGTGATATTGCAATTAAAATAAATGCTTAAAATATTTTAAAATATTTTTTTAAAAATGAACTAAGTAGAGAGAGAGAGAGAGAGAAGAAATTTAAATAAAATATCGAACTAAGATAAAACTAGTTTTAATTAGAAATAGAAATATATTTAAAAATAAATTTACTGGGGTAATTGTATTCTAAGCAATTATTGCAAAATTTCACAAAATAACTATGTATTAAAATTTTATCAGTAACTAAATCATTGTTTCTTTTTACAAAATTTAAGATAATATTTCTAAATATTGATAGGTGTAAATTACTACCCCAGAAAGGCATTTTTATAATGTTAAAATCAAGTGAGTCTCTTTTAACAAAAATATTACTTAATAGCAAATTATTCTTAACGTTTAATTGACGGTCCAAAAATTTAGCTGACTCATTATTATAATTTGCTTTTAATAATTTTAAATAGTGGGGATAATAATTAAAGCTAGGAACAAAGTCTACTGTATTACTAAAAATAATTAAGTCATCTATGTATCTAAAAAAGTAACAAGATTCATAACTAATACTTTCATTTTCGCAAAAATGCAAGTAAATATTTGCTAAGGTGTTGCTAGCTGGTCCACCTTGTGGTAATCTTTTAATTTGCTGATAATGAGCGTTATTATGGTAAATATAAGTTTCTTTTAATGCTATTTCAATAATAGAAATATATTTATCATATTTTATTATCTTATTCAAAAAATATTTGCTATATGCTGTTTTAAGAATCTTAAACATGTCTTCTATATCAAAGGAGTTAAATAAATCTTAAAAATCATAGGTATAAATAGGAAAATCATAAATAAATACAATTCAATATGAGGGAATTTAATATCCAAAATAGGTAAATCTATTTCATTATAAAAAACAGAGATTCAATTAATAATTTCTCTTTTGCTTGAACTATATTTTTTAAAAGCAGAATTATTATGAAAATGTTTGTTTAGCATAATAGTATAAAGCCACTTGCAAATAATTGCATATAACTACCCGGTACTTTATCAATATAAGCGATAATAAAATTCTTTTGTAGGTCTGCAATTTGGTGCTTAATATTGTAGTATGTTATATCATTATCAGTTTTATAGTTAATGTTCAGTAATTCATTTAACACTTTGCATTTAAATTCATTAAAAGTTACAATAGGAAGACTGTATTTAATAGCTAATTTTATAGTGAAGTTACTAATATCTTTAGAAATTTATTTTTTGATAGCATTGTTATTAATAGAGATCATTAATCTAAAACTAGTACCTATGGACATTATTTCTCTAAGAGTATTATCTTAGAGAATTATCTTAAGCCAGTTACCACATGCTTGTGATGATCATTTATAAAATCTGAATAATCTTTACAATTACAAACAATATTACTATTATTTTGCAAATCCTTAATATCATTGCAATTAAAAAAATTGGGCTACCTATTTTTTTATTATATTTAAAAACCTTCTTAATGCAAACGTTATTAATAGGCAGGCAATGAGCATACTTATTAAAAATATTTTTGAGAAATTAATGTTATTACAAGATTTATTCATGAATATAGTATGGTACAATACTCAGTAGAACTATTTACTAAATCTATATCTTCAATATTAAATTTTTGAATGAGAAAATTAATAATATCCTTAATAATATGTAAGACATGACAGTCTTTAAAATCATACTTTTTGAGGATGTCTCTAGTATACCTAATTTCTTTTTTATTTAAACCAAACAAGAAATGCTTAATTTGTTTAATGTTAAAAGACTTTTCAAAGTTGCTGCAAAAATCTTTAATTTTAGAATCTATCTCCACTGGAAGTCTATGCGTTCTCCTCTTTCTTTTTCCTCTTTTTATACGTTTAACTTTATGAGCATTATCACTATTATAGAAATAATTCTTGTTGTCAGAATGTGTTGAATGCTAAGTAAGACATTTTTTCCAAAGTGAATGGTATTCAAACCATATGGATACATATAGTGTTATAATAAATAATAAAGTGGTTTTCCCACCACAATCTATTTTTAACATGTGGTACTATTCTTAGAATAGAGATAACAATATTATCAAAGCCATATGTAAGTGAAAGTGCCTATATATATATATAAGTTCTATTTTATTATTATTATTATTATACTTGTAATTTTTGGTATTTGATCTATGAAAATTAATACGAATATTAATATTATTACATGTTGGCCAATATATTTAAAATTACAAATTTTACAATTCAACATATAAATGCAATTGAAGGTTTTGCACAAGAAAAATTTGGAAGTATTATCATATTGCTCTATATTTAATATTGGACATGTTTTACATCTACTATTATTAAATTTACAATAACGGAGGAAATTAATATAATTATGTGAATTTAATCTAGTAGAAATAGAACCATGATTATATATATACACTCAGGAACATTGAAAATAGCGACCCAAGAAGAAAGCCTCGGATTGAAATGAAATTTTTATACACATAATGACACAGATGAGAGATTCACTTGATCTCAAAAACAATACAATTAAACAAATACATGGTGTGCAACGACACAAATACTAGGCAACTTCAATAGCGCGTTGGACCACCTCCAGCTGCAATACATGCCACCCCACGGTCCGGCATTCAGTTGATTAGACACCTTATGTTGTCCTGAGGCAGATGGACCCACAAATTTTGAACAGCCAACTCTAAATCATACCCAGAGTGACACGATGGCATCTGCCGTTTTAGCTGATCCCACACGTGCTCTACAGGGGACATATCGGGGGAGTGGACCGGCCATGGAAGAGTCTGAAAAGAACGTAGGAAGTCTTGAGCAACTCTTGCTGTATGCGGACAAGCATTATCTTGCTGGAAAATTGCCCCTGGGAGACCATTTAAGAAAGGTCCTACATGGGGTCGAAGAATATAATCAACGTAACGTTGGCCCGTTAAGGTTCCACGCATCACAATTAAAGTGGACCGGCTATCATAGGCTATGGCCCCTCAGACTATTACACCAGCTGTGCGGGCAGTGTGACGTAGAACAGTGTGGGAGGAATTGTACCGCTCACCAGGGCGCTTCCACATCCGTACACGGTTATCATCTGTCCCCAAAACAAACCGGAATTCATCACTAAACACAAACTTTTTCAAATATGTGACATTCCACATTAATCTGGCTTAACACCACTGAAGACGCAATTGCCGATGTTCCGGTGTTAAAGGGAGTGCACGGAAAGGGCGCTTGGATTTAAGATTTACTTCTGAAAGGTGTCTGGAAATTGTTTGTGAAACAATTGCTACGCCTACGTCTGCTCGTATCGTTGAACGAGTCACTGTGGAGTCTAAAAGTGCTTGCCACACGATCCTTCGATCCTCTCCCCTCGTGGTCTTCCTGGTCGTTCCAGACCCGGTTTTCTGCGCATGGGTACCTTCTCGTGTCCACGGCTCCCAACAATTTCTAACGGCACACTCCGAACAATCCACCTCTTTCACAACACGGTGCGTCGAGCAGCCTGCAGCTTTCATCCCCTTGATCAGGCCTCTTTCAAAATCGCTTAACTGTGAGAAATGTCTTCTAGCACGTTTACCTAGTATGTTTCGCTTACCAAAGTCTTCCTACAATCGGCGGATAATCGTCACGTTTATGAATCTTCGATTTTGCGCTGGGTTATATAGCACCCTCTTCCTGATTGTAGCGCCACTTTGACGGGTATAAGAATGCGTATTGGCACAAAACTTGAATCATTTGCATATTACATTACGCTGTACTTATTTGCAAAGTTTTGCGATTGTACTTAGCTTCCTCCTTGGGTCGCTATTTTCAATGTTCCTGAATATATATATATATATATATATTTATATATTTATATATATATGTGTGTGTTTGTGTTTATTCTGAGAGTTATTGTTAACATAATCATAATTATATAAGTTTTCATGCCTGATATAATCAGAATTCCAGAAGTTCTAGTCCTATAGGAATTTGCCTTTTCACCACTAGTATTAATTACTGTAAAATTTGAACCACCAATCTTGTGATTCATTGTAAGTCTTTATACAAAATCAATGTAACGCACGTTAAAAACTGAAATCAAAATAACTGTTATCAAAATTCACTAATGAAACGGAACAAAAATATTCCAATGTAAAAAACTGATACAGTATATCAAACTAAAAATTGCCTAAAACAAGAAAGGGCATCCAAATCAAGAATTCTATTCAGGACAAGAACTGATACTCAAAGAATATATTATGGTAACTTTCTATCGATAATGCACGTACCATAATATGGCAACACAATAATGGTGAGCGCATATAAAGGTTGTGTGAGGGCTTCGGAAAACATTGTAATCGTTGGCGTAATGCAAAAACGGAGCGATATATACGTCGTCCATAAGGGCACGATTATTGGCTATTGAGACAAAGGGGGAAGCATTTCTGACATGGCGAAAATTCTGAACTGTTCGCGTGCCATCGAGGTAAAAGTATGCCGTGCATGGCAAAATGGGACTGGCCAAACTCACCGACGTGGAAAATATGTTACACTACGAGCAAAACATGACAGAGGTCAACGACGACTGCGGACATGCGTTCGGACGAACAGAGGTGCTACCGTTAAGCAACTGACCACCCAGATGAGCCAAGGGGCTACCACCAGTGTCTCCCAAATTACTGTTCAACGAACGTTGCTGCGTCGGAGCAGACGTCTGGTTCACGCACCTACGCTGACTGATGCTCATCGAAAATGAAGGTTGGAATTTGCGTGCCAGTACCACAACTGGACGTCCACTGAGTGGTGACAAGCAAAGGTTTTCCAAAGAATCCCGCTTTATGCGCCATTGGGCAGATGGACGTTGGCGTATACGGAGTGAAATTTTTGAAAGCAAACTCCCTGTAATCATTGCCGGAACGTTCCAGGCGGGGACCACTTTCTGGGTTCATTCATCATTGTGGAAGGCACGATGGAGCAATACAAGTACGCATCAGTCTTTGCAGACCCTGTCCACCTCTATATGTGCATTATTTTTCATCAGGATCTACCAGCAGGACAATGCTAAGATGAATTTACCATTCTCTCCTGGCTAGCAAACTCACCTGACTTAAACTCGAGTAAGAATATGTGGGATCATCGCGATCGGGTTGTTCGTGCCATGGAACCTCACCCACGCAATCTAGTGCAACTAGTCGCGGCACTGGAGTCGGCATGGCTCAACATCACAGTGAACGCCTTCAGGAACCTAATTGACTTCCTGTACGTCGCGCAGCAGTCCGCTCTGCGAAAGATGGTTATTCTTGCTGTTGTGACAGGTAGTCAAATTAATGTGACTGGACTGTGTATTATATTTATGAGTATTATTATTATGTTTGTATCTTGCGTTTTGCTTTAAACGCCGTCATAAAAGTGTAAGTTTCTTTTATTGTAGTTATATATATGTATTTATAAGTACATATTCCGTATTTATTATTAAAATATAATAAATATTGTTTATCTTTTTTCTTAGATCACCACACCTACGCCACTGAATGGAACGTAATACCTTGAAAAATGAGAAGTAGATCATATCATGGAAAAGTTTCTTCGGTGAGTGAGGGGCTTCTGCACAGCGATTTACATACCCTTTTTGATGACACTGTGGAAGGATTCCAAAATAGTTGTACCGCTGTTTTGAAGAGAGGAATGCATTAATGAGGTCATTTATTATTAAATGTGCCGAGTCGTCACCAATATAAGCAGATCCAGCAAAGTGTCGGGTTCAAAACGGGTTAAGTCTAAGAGCTCCCCGTCTGTACGTGGAGCGACAAGGAGGGTTGGTTTGAGAAAAAGCGCTCCTTTACAGATGGAATCCATTTTAGCCATTTAAATTCCGAAATTGCAATCGATTACAACAAAAAAATATTCATTAAAATCGTATAACTGATTTAACCCTGTATACCACACAGAGATTAACGTGGCTCTTTTAAGCAAAACGAGGGTTATTGGTGATGGACCTCGTCACTTTGAGCCATGGTGAAGGGACGCGGATGACATTTGAGCTGGCACTTGCCTCTTCTAACTTTCACACCACACCAATGGGAGAATATTGAGCCTGGACAGATTTAACGTGCATCGCCTCTCTCTCCACGGAGGGTCTTCGGCTGTATGCTCATGACCACGACCTTCAAAGCTAGGCTACAGAGATTTCGAAGGGGGGATCTTTCAGACATCTTCGTCGTTTTTAAAACCGTCATTCTTTCTTTCCTACCAATAGAAGAAAAAAAAATACAATTCCAAAATTTTGAACAAATGGCTTATTTTGCCAGGACAAGGTATAATTTTTTTTTACAAAATAAAGATAGTTTGTAATTTTTTTTAAAAAACAAATACTCAAAATTCGACTGAAACATTTCAAAATTTGGCAATTGATTAAGGCTGATTTCGGCAAAAGTACGTGAGCCTGAACTAAACGCGGAGCACATTTTCAGACAGAAAAATACCTCGTTAATTTTCAGGATAACTTGCAGCATTATAACTTATACATCTGTTAACAAGATAGTGCTTCTAAAATTTCAAAATATTCCTTGAATATTACTTTTTGTTCTTTTTAACATGTAAAAGGACAGCTCATTTAACATTACGGAACAGGAGAAAAACGCGAAACACATTTTACGCCAGAAAAAATTGATCAGCTTGGTCAAAAAAGTGAATAATGATTAAATATGTTGTTCTCTTAGGGATAGTGAAGCTAGAATATATAATATTAGTTTTTCATTTCTTTTGTATCTGAAAAATGTACCTAATTCGGGTCTTATTCTTTAACATTAACCGAAGACAGCCTTAAAATAAGCACACGAAACTTTTTAACCGTGCGTCAAACTTTATTATCCGTGTTTTGACTGATGTTTGAAAAATTTTCTTTAAAATTATGGACTTTAAAATTTTTTTTGTGTTTTTCATCCAATAGACTTTTTTTAATAAGTTATTTATGCAATTCTTTCCTTACATTTTTTAAAAATCAAATTCCGTTGTTTGTTATCGATGTCTGAAATTTGGAGGCTCAAAACATAAAAATTAAACTTTCAAAAGAAAATTGAATACTTGATACATTCTCTAATTACGTTTACACAACTTCTTTTTCTGAAAAGCAACGGAATGGAAAACCTTAAAAATATAAGTATTTATTAAAATTAAAATTTGCAATAAAAAGAGCTACAAGTGTGACGATGTACTGGTAGGTGTGTACAACTTAATGAGGAATATAATGATCTACCTAAATCTTATCAAATGGTCTTCTGAACGAT
The DNA here is from genome assembly GCA_019973935.1 of Trichonephila clavipes. Classification (NCBI taxonomy): domain Eukaryota; kingdom Metazoa; phylum Arthropoda; class Arachnida; order Araneae; family Nephilidae; genus Trichonephila; species Trichonephila clavipes. Next base: position 739,732 of record BMAU01021348.1, on the reverse strand, counting down.
GCCTTAGAGTTGATTATTTTTAGAACTCTCCGCAACTACCAAATCCCCTTACTGCAAAGCAATCTGAAATACTCTATGGAATGTTGGGACTTTCTATAAAAGATATGCAGCCCAACTTTCTCTGCAGGAGATTGAAGGAGTTGCTTTTGAGAGGGGTACAGCTAAAATAATGAGATGGGAAAAGAAAAATTATTGATGTATGTATTCTGAGCACTCTTCACAATACAAAAATGGAAAATGCAAATGAAAGTGGTCAACAAATAATAAAACCTGACATCATGGACTGCATTAATCGAGTGAATACTAACTCGGACTCAAGTGACGAAACCTGAGCTGACACTTCACTTTCCAAACTTCCTCAACAAGGGGAACCAGGCTCTCAACACATGATTCGACAATGAGAGGAGTGCATCAATAATACAAATAATCCAGAAGCACATCAAATGTGGTGGGAGTAGCTTTCTGGAATCTATTCATTTAGAACAAGAAATTTGAGGGAATGTTTTTTTTTCGTGGGGCTGAAATTATGAAGACAACATTCCAGGGATGAATTCTCTTCGAAAGTAGCTATCCACGAGCTTCAACCCAAGTCATTGAACGAGTGAAATTAATTCCAAAACCCGGGAGGACACTTTCGAGCCATTTGTAACCCTCGAGCCACCTGCTCTTGAGACTAGTCAGCTTTCATCTGAAGGAATAATCTAAGCGATTATGAAAAATCATTCTCACTGCAAACACACTAACTTGTTGGAATGCAATATTCACAAAAATGGAGGTGAAACTCCCATATGCTTGAACTATCTCAATCCAGCACTTCTACAAAACATTAACATTAAACCACATCTTTTCCTAAACTGAAGGTTGATATTGTACTTCCTGTTCTTCCAAATATATAAAATACAAAAATTATATCAGTTTTATTGGAGGCATTTTAAAATTATAACGAAAAACATGTTTGTGATCTTAATTTTGCGTAATGAGACAAATTAATCTTAAATCTTAATTATTTGAAGGCGCTTTTGAGGTGGAATTTTTTAAGCGTAACGAGTAGACTAGGTACTTAATTGACCCTGAAAAGTGAATAATCTTTTACGATGTTGTTTGCAATAAACTACAATCACACTAAAATATAAAATTGAAGAATTAAAAATTGGACATTTTGGACAATCTGTAGGAAAATACGTGTTAAGTTAACGGTACGGATTAAAAGATACCTTTCGATTAATTAAATAAAGATGTTTGCATTTCTGAAAGTTTCAAGGGTTTTTTTACTTAATACCATGTTCCAATTTCTATTATCAAACACGTTTTTACATCTATGAAAATTAATGCGGTGAGTTGAAAGCTCTCGAGATCATTGGAGATTAAAATCATCAGTTCTGTTAAAATTTTAGTGGAAACCGGTTCATGAAAATACTTTGTCATGTGGGTATAATAGATGAACTGGTGATAGGAGTGAGAGATAACTAATGCAATGCTCAACATCAACTTTTGTCGGATAGGATTTCTGGTAGTGCTTCAAGAAATCCGTCAAATACCTTGTCTGGTTTTAATAAAAGAGATTTCTGTTTTTGAATTTTTGAAATTCATAGGGAAATTTTATTAAAAAAATTTACATATAGTCTCCAGATGGTTATGATAAACTATTTTCTAGAGATTGAAATCTCTAGCTCGAGACCTTGAGGTGTTTTTCTTATCTTGAGGGAAAACAACATCAATGGATTCCATGAATTTCTTCTTGGGACATATTAAAAGGAGAGCGAGTTATACGCATGGGGCTGTTGGCGACGAACCTCGGCCAAATCAGGAGAAATTGAAAAGGTCAAAGACATTTGGAAAAAGAGAATTAAGAACATTTTTCATATTGTTTGAGAATTGCGGGCATAAGAGACACCTGGGACGATGAGATATAAGTTAGTGAGTTAGATAGATTTACCAAAAGCAATTTTGAATACAATATTATATTTTTCTTTATTATTTTTACAGAAGATCTCTCAGGCACTTGGTTTGACTTCAATCTTTAATTTTTATTTAAAGCTTTGTGTTTATTATAAATTGATTCATCTTCATCAGAAGTGATATTATTATTTTTAATTTTCATGTTTTTCCTTTAAAATGTTAGTTTTGTTTCTCTATTTTTTAATTGGCAAAATGGCACAGGCAGTACAGACAATACGTGGAACATTTTAAATGTCGATGAGTCATCAATTCTAATTGACAAACTTTACTGGTCCTTCAAAAATCTTTATATACAGGGAATATATCATATTATAATTAAAGATTAATGTACTATTGTACCGTATTTAGTATTAAAAGTAAGCTCGTTATGAGGAGCCCAAACCGATAGGCATTCAACTTTCCACTTATTATTTGTATTATACACTCATGTCCATAAATTAAGGATAATGCCAGCTCCAGGAAATAAAGGTTTAGAAACAAAACAAACTGAACTTATCCATTAAGCTTATTTATTAAACAAAATATTAAGAACAAAAAAGGTGTCGTATGTGTGATACCATTCATAAAAAGAACGATTTTGGCTCACTTGAGTAATTCCAAACAAAAAAAATACTCTCCTTACAAAAATATTACACGGTTTGTACAATAATTAATACATTGTAAGTCGCCAATGTAATAAAATTACAGCCCATACAGTATCAAATCATCGGGCTGATCTTGGCGAAGTTTACTTCCCTCACACAACAAACAGTGCTCTCCGAAATTCTAGTAGACATGTAGGAGGTGGTTGACGGGCTGCAACGCGACGGAGAAGCATGTCCTACATATGCTTTACTGAGTTCAAGTCTGGTGATTGTGCTGGTCAGTCCATATGGGTGATATCCTCCGATTGAAGGCATTCGTTTACGATGTTTGCATGGAGAGAACGGGCGTTGTCATCCATAAACACAAATTCTGCACCCATGGCACCCCGAAACAAACGTACATGTTGTTCCAGAATGACATCTCGATAGATTTGTCCTGTCATGGTTCCAATTTGAACATGCAGGACAGTTTTGGGACCCAGAATTTTCTTCAGGAAGTTTCTGTTATATATATGTGAAATTAACTTCAGAAAATTCTGTAGGCTTAGTGGCCCGTGTTTTATTGTCCATCACAAGTTACACTGAAATTTAACAGTTTTACAGAGAAATCATTTGCAGACATTAAAATCAATACAGACAATGTTCCATATGTAGCAATAACATTCGTAAAACAATATATAAACATGTATGATATATGTATATATATATATATATATATATATATATATATATATATATATATATATATATATTTAAACATACAAAAAAATTCTGTAGACCTAATGGTCTGTGTTTTATTGTTCAACACAAGTTACACTAAAATTGAATAATTTTACATAGAAATCATTTGCAGACGTTGAAATCAATATAGATAATATTTCATACGTAGAAATAGCATATATTAAAAGCAATAACATTCATAAAACAATATATAAACATGTACAAATATGTTATATGTAAAATACAAAATCCGATAACATATATAAAGAATGAAAAAATTTATTCACTTATGTTTTCATTGTCATCTATTAAAAAGTGCCCGTAGGCTAAGGAGCTTATACCATCAATTTGAACACATCTTTTGTCATAATAGGCTGATAATCCAGTTTTATTTTGCACAACACTTTTTAATTCATGTTTTTTTTGAAATTATAGCTGCTTGTTTTTGTCTAAAACAAAGTTCATCGAATAATATATTTCTATATATTTCAAGGTTGAAATGAGATACATTACTTTTTTTAATACCTTTAGCGGTTTTTTATTGTGTTACCGTAGCTGAATGCATACTTTTTTTCTTTGCATTTTAACCCTATAAGTTCTTTAATAGGCTGAATGGTTTCGTTCTTCAAAAGTCCTAACTTTCCCTTATTTGAATCATCAAACATAGGGTTGTTTCTTTCAAAACTTCTTAATTCTAAAATGCTTTTCAGCTTCTTTCTTAAATATTTGTAAACATCTTCAGTTTGAATATTCATGTATAAAGAGTCAATGTATAAGAGTTCACATTTTGAATCATAATAAGGTTTGAAGTGTGAATATTACAGCTTATACTCTGTAGTTTTGAAAGCTCCAAAACACAAAAAGCGATACAAATAGGTTTATCTAAAACCGAGTTTGGTTTCTCTCTTCATTTTAAAAATAGTGAAATTATCATTGATAGGCTCGAAATAATCCAGTAAAGGACTGGAAAAATATTTTTTACATCCTTCAGATGTTAAACTGTCCTTGATAGAGATTTTGCGACGAACATTGATCCTAGTTCGACCAAATAATTAACTGTTCAATTTTTTAAAAAATGATTTTGGAAATTCATTATCGATTTTTGTTCTCTTTTGATTATTTAAATCTGTATAACTTTTCCGCCAAGTTCCTTGTCTGAATGCTAGAATTCTGTGTATTTTAGTTGAAATCATGCCTTGTTCAATATAAAATTGTAAGTTCAAATAATGAGTTACGTAATTTTGGGGGGAAACATAGGAGTTAATTATTTACTTGGACAGGTATTTTTTAAACCAAATTCATCACAGGGCTCTTTAGAATAATTAGATAACATATCATATGTTATTAGAAAATGTTCAGGAGCCAAAGGTAGATCATTAGGCTTGTTATGAAGATGTTTCGGGTATAGAAGATCTTCTTCTAATATGCAGCCAATATCAGAGTCTTTGTCGAGTTCCAAAACATTAAATTTATGTAGCTGCTCAGAATTGAGCCAGTGAAAATTTCCAAGAGGAAGAAACTGTCTCATTGCAAAGCCGTATAAATTGTTAGCATCGACAGCAAGAATGTAATTGGACGGTAATTTTTATTGTAGAGTTTTCCGCTATGTAAGGACTGTTTGCTATCGCTTGTCTCCGTCCTAACAAGCAAACTCATCCTCTCATACTCTTTTCAAACCACAAATACTCATTTACATCCCTTAGTAACTGTAATTCTACTTTGCTAATTTTTAAACCCGCATTGAGCACTTGTTATAAAATGAACAGGATCACAGCGATAAGATTGCATAGAAGTTCCTCTAAACGATAAGAATATTTCTGCTAACATTATAAGATCAACACTTTGATAAATTTTCAAATAATCACTAAACGTCTGACATTCAGATGCATCAAATACAGTTAAAGCATTTTCATAATCACTATCTGAGATAGAAGAATTTGTTAAGAAGATATGAAAGATTTTTTTATTAGGTAGGCATTTATCATTCAGCTTTTCTATACGATCTAAATAAGAGTATGGAAATACGCCTTTCCTCAGAAGTAAATATCGGGGTTATTTTTATTTTTAAAAAAGCTGTTAAATATTTTAAAGGGGTGGTTTGAGTTTTTTATACATAAATTTTGAACCAAAGTTTCAATAGAGGCATCTAAAAATTGATATGAATCTAGGAACTTCAGGTAATCTAAAGAAAAGATAGATTATGCGCAAGATCAAATAAGGTTTACCGAAATCGGAGGTCCGAGAAATACACTTAACTCGAATTATTAGCTTTCATTAACTTTAACTAATTTTATTAAACTAACGCTTATTTTAAGCGTAAATCAGAGTTTCTCAAACTTTCAATACTGGCGACCCAATTTTCAATCATAATTTTTGTCGCCCCCCCTGTAGAACAATAATGTATTTACTGCTATAAAAATGCACTTTGAGAGAGAGACGCTAAAGTTACAATACGATCTTAAGTATAAACCGTACAAATTAATGCGATAAGTATATTAAATTTTGTATATGTAACTTTTAAGTAATATATAAATTTTAAGACAAAATTACTTAAAATATATATTACTTACTTATTATTATGTTATTTTTCTTTCTCTAATTTTTAAATTGGAACAGATCGCAAAATGATATATTTAATTAAAAGATTTATTTCCTTCAGCATCCATTTTTTAAAGTACAAATGTCATTAGAAAAATAGTCTAGTCTATGTTGCTCGCTATCATATCCATCACATCTGGCATTATCGGGTACGTTAGCGTGAGTCTGGGCAACCTATCGGACGTCTGCGCAAAACATGTAAAAATGCTTTTCCTCGTACAGTTCCAGTCAGTTTTGGTCGACTCGATACTCCTATAGCTACCGAATCTAGCTTGAATGTACATTTTTTTTAATTTCCACGTTAATTGTAATTCACGTTAATTAAGTATTTACGGCAGTAGATTAAAACAATATCATACATACATTTTTAAGTCGTAAGCAAACATTCGACCGTAATAAAGAATCAACAAGTACACAGACGAACGAGCATGGTTCCGAAAATTAAATCAAGGCGATCTTCTCAAAAATACTTAAATTTTGGATTTACCACTACTGAAGTAAATGATGGAAAAAAAGCCCCAGCTCGTTATGTGTTAAAACTTATAAATCTGAAGAACAACATGTGAAAGTTGTTTTTAAAACCATGTAAAATCATTTAGCTATGTTGGCAAAGAATTTTAAAAAGTATTTTCTGGATGAGGACAGCTTGGTAGCAAGTTACGAGTGGATTAGAGATCTATTTCAAGATACTCCAGAAGGGCTCTTAAGTTCCGAAGAAATCTTCCTAGATTTCACATCCAGTGAAAAATTAAAAGGAAATTTTGTAATAAGTCGCTCTTTGAATTTTGGGTAGAGGTGGATGATGAATTTTCTGTACTGAAAACAAAAGAACTTCGTATACTATTTCAATTTTCAACATCCTACCTTTGTTAAACCGGATTTTCTGCGGTGGCTGCTTTGAAGAAAAAATATAGATCTCAGTTAAATATAGAAAAATAACTCAGAGTTTCAATTTCTGATATTACACCTTCCTTTGAAAAACTTTGCTCTACAAGACAAGTCCATGGAAGTCCCTAATAATTATTAAACTTGTTCCTAATTTAGTGTTAAGAAATTATTTATAAAATACCTTCTTCAGTACTGATACATTAAATGCATCCTGGCTGAAACACCGGCTCTTCGCATGAGTTAATTTTTTTAAAAAATAAAACATTCTTGATATAATAGCTGAACTGTAAGGAGAGTAAAACTGTGTGCACGACATTGTATACAGAAATATAAAATGATTTTTTTTAGATAAATGCTATAATTATAAATAAATGTTTAAAAGAACTGTAATTTTAAACCTCACCGAATTAGCATTTAGAATTAATGTTAAATAATGAAAAGAATATAAAATTCCGATGAAGAATAATTGTGTTACTTTTTAATATTTAAAGCGAGAAGACTTCAAAATGTTTTAACTCGGGAGCAGGCGCGCACTCGATACTAACGCTAATGGTATTGCGGGAGAACTCAGTCACCACAATCATTTGTTTATAATTATTTTTACTGTACACAATACAAATCGGAATTCCAGTGAATAGTTTAATTAAGATAAAGTATACTTACCGGCTTTCAAGAACTATTCAATTTTTTTTTGATGATTTGAGAAAAATCCAATAAAACACTCAACTAAAATGATTCAAAAGTGCAGGACCTTAATAAAGAACGCAAATCAGAGACACTTTTTTTTTCACTAATACTACAGAAATGTTATTTGCTGGCAAATATGTCATATTTTGTTCAAGTTATTGTAGTTTTAATGAGCTTTCATGACCGAGTGAGTGAATATTAACGTCCCACTGTGTTCAGCTACACGAGGGCATTTGGAGACGGACCTCGTTATTTTGAACCATGGTCAAGTGACGAGGACGATACTTGAGCTGGCATGTTTTAACTACCTAACCACTCCAACAAGAGGACGTTTGAGCTCTCGACAGATTTAGCGTGCATCTTCCCCTACACGGCGGGTCTTTAGAGGTACTGGGCTCGAACTCGTGACACCTTTGGTGATCAACAAATAGCAAGTTGAATTTTTCTTTCTTGTGTCTTTTTGACAAGGCGAACTGAATCTTGTGGTACACTTATGGCTTCATATTTTAAGTTAATGGAGTTCTTTAGGAAGCATTTGAAAATTTTCTTTTCGTTTCATGTTCATCACGTTTCTCAATCATGAATAATATGCATTCTTTCAACATCTTCAATAGAGATAACAGATGTCCCTTGCCACCGATCCTGGGTTAAAAGTGTATTCAGAAAAAAATACGGATGATCTAAAAAGGATTATGACGTTTTTCACTATGCTTTATATGTTTGTGAGAATACTCATAAAAATATAAATCTTGGCCAAATAATCCTTCAAAAATCAATCAATTCTTTTCCAAATATCATAAAACTCTTTATTATTTACAATTTCCCTAAGCGAAAACCAAACACATAAAAGATGGGACGGAACTAATGTAGAACTAACGATACCAGTAAATTTGAAGGTCAATCTAATGATCACCAAATGTAGTATGCAGCCTGGCTGAAAAGTGAACCATGTCTTCCTTTTCTTTTTCTACAACTAATGCACAGTATTTCAATAATAATTACAGTGTTGAATTGTTTATCTTCTTAGAATTTTTCTCAGGGTTTGGATTTTGTTTTTTCTTTCACGAGTAATATTTAATGTTAAAACGTAATAAAAAAAATCTCTCATTGAGGAAATACAGCAAATTAAACAAAATGTTTTTTTTTTCTTCTTCAATTTGATTTTGGCATCAAAGATAGCTATTTGATGACGGAAAAACGCCAGTAGATAAAAATAAATTATATCAGTGTTGTGTATTTTTTTTATTTTGGAAGAAAGTATTTTGTTTTACTTCTCTTTCTGGTTATTTTTTTAAAAAAAATCTTTAAATTTTCGATTTGCTCGCGCCCCCCCCAGGCGGGCGCGCCCCACACTTTGAGAAACACTGGCGTAAATAAATTGTACTTAACACCTGGTATATCAGCTATCCAGATTCTTTCGTATAATAACAGCAATAAGGCTTCACTAACGTAATCCAATGGAATACTCTAAATTTGAGGCTACTGCAGCTGGCTCAATAGCCTTCATACTTGCTAGCTTACAACGCTATACTTAAATACACTATCTACTTTGAATATCCCGTTCACTTTTTGGAGTTGATTGGAAATATACGCGAATTTATAATCCCCAAAAAGCCGCCTAAAAATATTAGTGGAAAGGTTCCGTACAGATTCGTCATAAGGTGTCATCCACATGACCATGGTTCAAAATTACGTGATCCGTCGCCAAAAGCCCTTGTGTAGCTGAACAGTACGACAATATTCACTCACTCACTCACTCGACCTGTACTCCAATGAGCATGATCTCGAACGAGTATTTCTCAAGGTAGAATTTTTTTTACAAGTATAACAAACCAGAGGATCATAGCAATCATTTGGATCGGGGATGAGAGACATTACGCAATGCATTTCTTTTATGAGCCTATCAGAAAGATATTTTAATGTTTCAAAAAAGTTCGTGATAGCATTTTCTTCTACAAAGAATTCATGAAGTATTAATGTATCATCTGCATTAGTTGCTATTATGGAATAACCAACAGCTTTGTGTCGTTCAAGATTCACAGTAAAACTTGTGGTTTCAGACGGTAAAGGGCCACTAACTTTTTCAGGTAGAGATTCAAAATCAGCAAAAATACAAAAAGGATGATAGAGCATTTTACTAAAAGTGGTAAACTTTAGGCTAAATTTTCGCGGCATTGAAACTTTTGTGGTTTATTTTGAATACAGAAAATTTTGTGCTGTTCCAAAGTATCTAATCGTTGAAAACCACTTAAGCAATGTTTGCAAAAGTGGTGAATGCCATTTTTACTATTCATCAAACTATTGAAATTTTTAATTAGAAAAAAACAATCATCATGAAAAATAAATTCAATTTCTGTGCATTTAATTGCTTTAGAACTGATGTAAATAAGAAAATGTTTTCCTCTGCATATCCAAATACATTAATTTTTAGCTTACTTAATATTTCAAATCGTTTTATTTCGAAAACTAAATTGGGAAACTTTTACTACAAATTTTTAAGTATTTCAGATATTTTTTTATATTTTTGGGCTCTGTTTGAATTTATTTTAATGGGAAACAGTTTTGCCAAAATGCAATACACGAAACACATTTCATCGTTGCATTTAATATATTTAATAAAGCCTTTTTGTTTCTAAGTTTTATTGGTAAAGTTGCATGTCTACACCCTCCTCTTATTTCTCTGTAGTTACCTATATGTAAGTCTACAAATTCGATTACTTTAATTGACCAGCCACTGCCCTTTCTTATGAACGAATCAATAGATTTAAAGATTTTTTAAAACCTGAATATACATATATATATATATATATATATATATATATATATATATATATATATATATATTTATATATATATATATATATATATATATTTATGTTTATCAGAAAATATTTGATATTGAGATAATATTCGTTCAGGATTGCTACAGAAGTAAAAAGTTTGAATCAATTCTTATTCATTGTTTATTTTCCAAAATGTAATATTTAAACAAATTATGTCTAATTCATAAGGTATGATATAAACTAAAAATATCCTTCAATTGTAGCCTTATGTCGTGATAAAGAACATTAGGATCTATATAATCCGTACGAACTCGTAGTGATCGCACCAAGCCTCTAAAAGGTGTTCAAAGAAATGTAACATTATAATGAATAAAATAAGTTTGATAAATAGAAGTCTAATGCCTTTGGACGTGTGTTTTGCTTTGGATGATATGTCAATGAGATCTTAACTAGAAACTTTGAGACAATTAACAGAGTTAATACAGCCAAAAACATCAACATTGAAAACAGAAACAGTTCTTAAGCATGTATCGAGATTTAAATAATGGAAATCATTGCTTAGTAAGCATAATCCACACATGTATTCGCACATCAAAGTCACTTAACTTGTAATATATATTTGTTTAGTTTCATATGTGCATCATATTATCAAAAAAGGTTTCATTTTTAAGGCATCAACAATTTAATAATAAAAATTACTTAGAGAGCACAAAAATGCAGCACAAACATATACGTATATATGTTACGTTGCACAACTTCTTTAGTGGGAATTCCATAGATAAATATGGCTTTTCTCTCAAAAGGCAAGAAGAAAGATCTCTATAATTTAACAATTGAGTTACTAGTTGCTGTAACTTCAGATGATAAAATCATCGATTGACGTGAAAGAATAACTACATGTGCATTCTTTAAGAATAATGAGCAGTTTCTGAAGGAAATGCTCGATTGTATTGTCGAAGAACGTAAAACGCTTTAAGAAGCTATAAAGAAAATCGAAATGTAAGAAAGTGTCTAGCTGAACAGAGAGTATTTGAGCTTGAAAAGCTTAAATTTCCAGCACAAAATCCTCTGTAGGTAATCCCACCCCAATGGATTCTAGTACCATGAGGCTGGATTTGAAAACAATGTTACCCACATTTATCTCTGAGGCATGTCATTGTTTTTAACAGTGTTTGAAAGGCAGATGAAGCTTTTGGATGTACCTGCAGATTTTTGGATTTAACTGGAGTCCTTCCAAGTGGTATTGGCATATTGATAGCGAGAAAACTAGAAAAGATGTTCAAAAATTATGCCCGCATTTGCAATATTTTATTACAGAGGTTCAAGCTGACATCTGACAAATTCAGAGTTCTCTTTAGTAGACACCAGAAACAAGTTCAAGCTACGTGGAAAGATTTCTTTCTTGAGCTAAGAACCTACTTTGAACGTTGGCTAAAGGAATTAGAAGTTAATTCGTTTCACATGTTAAAATATCCCATCGTTCCGATCAAATTAAGAATCCTTAATGCTCCTGTCGTGTTAGCTGAAAATCTGGACTGATATGAAAAGATTTAAGCCTCCTTCTCAAAAACTACCAAAACCACAAGAGCTAAATAAACCTCGGTTTCTTAGAAACACAAGCAATCCTGAGTTGAGAAAAACTCAAATTTGTAAAGAAAGTTTCGGGTTACCATGTCAGTTCTTTTGTTAACTCTAGCTACATGCCAGCACGAAATGTCAGCACTGGTTGCCATCCAGCTATTCTTTGTTAGGATTGTGGCCACCCTGGATTTATTAAAGTGAAATATAAATTATAAAAAGAGAGCTTCTGTCAACGCCATACACTTGTGTTACCTCCTCAGTAACTCTACTGGACATTCAAGTTTATGAAGCTACAGACACAGTTCGTGCTGATACGGGAGCCAGCCAATCAGGATAGATTCAAGGTTTAACTTCTTAAAGAATCATGGACATAAATTATCAGAGTTTCATCTTGTTATATGCCTAGCTGAATGTCAACAATCCGCCTCACTTGTTCAAAAAGTTACAGTGCCAATCACCATAGGTGGAAGAACTTTCCAAACTGATTTAATTTTTCTGCCACATGAAAAGGGCAATCGGACTCTTTTAGGTGTTGATTTTTAAGGACGCCATGAATCGTAATGGACATGCGTAACATTTTATGTTATTTTGGTAACAAACTAAGCTTCAGGATACCTTTTTCAAAACATAGTTCCTCTGCCTGTTTAGTTTTGCCGAATTAAATAGTAGCTCTTGTCCGACAAATTCAATTCAAAGTGATGATTCATTGCAAAGCAACCCTGTTGATGAAAATGAGAACAATGATCTCCATTTGCGTGAAGAAGAAGGATATTTTTCCCAAATTAAGAAAAGATTGAGAAGAGTCACTATCGTAGAAAAACATTCGCATATAAATCACGTAGACCAAGTCCTGACTCTAAAGTTAATGATCTAATATATAAAACTTCATCCATTAAGTAAGGCGAGTAAAAACAAGAGTGCAAAACTGATGCCTAAGAAAGACGGGTCATACATTGTGCTATCCCAGAGAACTCCCACTACTCTTGTAGTAGCCAGTTGTGACAAACCTGACGAACCTACCATGTCTACCATGCATCAGCTTGAACAACTTTCCTGAATAGCACAGACACCCAATTTCCTATAGTACCTCTCAAGAGAGGAGGAAGGACTCCCAAGCAACCATCGACACCTAGAAGAGCTGCCCGGAGAGAAGGTCATATTGTCTGCTAGGGCACCACTTCTACGAGATGGTCGTCGGAGGGATAGGGGAAGGATGTAACAACTATATTTAAAAGTTGCCTTTACTATTAGCGACAGCCAGGTGGTGCGAATTGTTCTTTTGGGGAGGGAAAACTCAAATTTCTTCTTCCCAGGAATATTTCCGAGGAGGGTAGCATACACCTACGGGGTGAGTATTGCCTTTTTAACACGTTTTTATAAATTTCATTTGTGTGTAACGGAATCTTTGAACTCGATTTTTACCTTCTTTAAAAGCTCAGATTAATTTGGAATTTTGCACACTTGTCAAGGACCGATGACAGTACTATAATTTCATAATTTTGTTCCATTGTCCAGATCAGGATAATCAGGAATAACGATTTCCAGAAATGGCGACTTATTCTGTATACCATTTCCAGATTTGAAGACAAATTCCAGATCTCATTTCCAAATTTGGTAACTAAAAGAAAAAGAGTAACCCTGAAAGCGAAAATATTTTTTTTTTTGCGTCATCAATTTCTTATCATAATATGAACAATTGTCCAGTTTTTCTGTAAATGTAAATAAAAAAAAGACTCGTGCATGTGAAAAAAAATTGTTCTTACTCAAGTATGGGCAAACGTTTTAGGACGTGGGCCAAAAATTGTAAAGAAAAAGTGTAAAAATAAATGATAGATTTAAAAACTAAAAATACATCCATTTATATTGTAGATTGAACTAAAAAACGAAAAATAAGTTATAGTTTAAAAAAACTAAAAACACTCTTTTATGGTTAATTGAATTAAAAAATAAAAAAAGTAATTCTTAATATATAAGAATAAAATGATTTTCGAGAAAATTAATGTCATTGGGGTAAATGCGTGGGGTGCTTTGTACTAAATGTTTACATTAACTCAGCATTTCGGAATAGAACAAGTAAGAAATTATAACAGTTGATATAGAGCACCCCACGCTTTTACCCCCAATAACATCAATTTTCTCGTAAATCATTTTATTCTTATATTAAGAATTATTTTTTTACTTTTTTAGTTCAACTTATATATATATATATATATATATATATATATATATATATATATATATATATATATATATATATATATATATATATATATATATATATATACCATAAAAAAGCGTGTTTTTGTTTTTAAACTATGATTTATTTCCTTGAAGCTGTATTTTTAAATGGTTGCAATATATGTTTTTGTGTCCGTTGTGAAAGGCAAATGTAATTAAATAATAGATATTCATAGATTCTAAAATAATCCCAACTGTGGGAATATCACACAAATCTGAATGTAAATAATTCATTCTTTGAATGCTAACAATGCTATTTATCTGATTAATTGAAATTTTCGGTTTTAAAATTGACTGTCAGATGAAATTGTCTTCTATGGTACAAAAGTTTTTAAAAAATCTTCATTTAATTTAAAACTTGAAAAAAAGTTTTAATAAAAACATTCAATTTTTTTTTAAAATGTTTACTAATGAATTAACGATATATTTAACATTTGAAAAGAAAGGCAAAGTAATTTTTTCGTTGCCATTTTACAGATCTTGGTTTCATTCAATAATAATCCATTGGAATGAATTAAATAAATTATATAAAATATTAATTTGCTCAATAATAAACTATATCACGGTGAGAGTAATTCTTTTTAAAATCCATTGCATAGAATGTTTACTACTAAAATATTCGGAAGCGGTTTTTTTCCATTCTCTGATTATAGTTTAAAACGTAATATTAACTCTTTATTTTGTTTCTTGGAGATTAAGAAAACACCCGAATCATTCCATTACTAAATCAATCCATATATCAAATGAGGCAACAACAGAGATCCATTTTTTATGATTTTATTCCTTTTTTGTTCCCCCCATCTAAAAAGTTGAAGAAAAGGTCAGCTTGGTGTTGCTAAGTGATATTTCTACCACAATTCCATGAAGAGATCGAAGAAGAAAAATGGAACGAATCGGTTATCTGATGCCAAAAAGAAATCAAATACAACTCGAGAAGACGGGTTGAGGAGCTACTTTTCAAAGCGTTCTAGAAAAAGAATTTCTCTGTCAAACAGAAACTTTAGGAAAACTTTTTCATCTCAGAGAATCAAAAGAGATCAATGGATGCGAGACTTTTTTACAGAATTTTTTTTCTTTTGGAAATATTATAATATTAGATTATAATTAATATTATATATTAAGAATTCGCAAAAGATAAGAAAAGCCTATGCCTATTACATATTATTCCATATGCCTATTACAGTTGAATCGAAATTTTGTAAAATATCTTTTTCTTAGGATTTTCATTCGCCGAAATTTTTTCCACTTTTAAAGAGGAAAAAAAAATTTAATTTGTCTTTTTTAAAAAAAAAATGGTTGTTCAATTCTAACCTTTCTACTAAATTGCGTGTTCATTGCTACGGATCCCAATAACCTCTTTTCTGCTATATTTCATGACTAACTGCTTAAACTTTACATTGTTGCTCAAGACTGTTTTCGGTTAATGTTAAAGAATAGGACCCGATTAGGAAAATTTTTTCAGATATAACAGAAATGAAACATTAATATGATATCTTGGCTTCACTATCCTTTATGGAGCAGAAATTTTTATACTTCCCGTTTTTAACCGAGTTTATTCATTTTTTCTAGTATAAAATGTGTTTCACGTTTTTTCTTTTATACCGTAATGTTAAATGGGCTTTGCCTTCACGTATTAAAACAAAAAAGAAAGTATTCATGGAATATTTTGGCATTTTTAAAAACACTCTATTGTTAACAGAGGTATGATCTAAGATATTGCAAATTTCCATGTAAATTGAGGCATTTTTCTGACTGAAAATGTGCTTCGCTTTTAGTTCAAGCTCTCGTACTTTTACCGAAAACAACCTTAAGTTTTGCACACCAATGTATTAATTTACCTATCCAGTCATGTTCTGATACAATCCGAATTTATTACTAAATTAATTATTATTATTATATTGGGTGTTTTTTAGAGGTATAGAACTTTAAATTGCAATAAAACAGCGATGTATTATTCGATTGACATGAATTTTTTTTTATTCGAAAGATACTCTTGTGGCATTACATTTTAAATATGATCAAGCAAGGCGTAGATTCGTCGAATGGGCCCAAAAGGAGATTGCCGTTGTTCCCGATTTACATAAGCGAATTTTGTTTAGCGATGAAGCGCACTTCTGGTTGAATGGCTACGTCAACAAACAAAACTGCAGCATTTGGAGTGAAGCTAATCCACAAGTGTATATCGAAACACCGTTACATCCAGAAAAACAGACTGTTTGGTGCGCTTTATGGGCTGGTGGAATCCTTCTTCAAAAACGATGAAGGCCACAACGTTACAGTCAATGGTGATCGGTATAGAGCCATGATTACTAACTTTTTCATTCCTGAATTGAACAATCATGATGTCCAGGAGCTGTGGTTCCAACAAGATGGCGCAAAATCTCACACAGCTCGTTCCCCAATCGATTTATTGAAAGACACGTTTGGTGACCGCCTAATTTAAGGTTTTGGACCTGTGAATTGGCCTCCAAGATCTTGTGATTTAACACCGCTAGACTATTTTTTGTCGGTCTATGTAAAGTCATTGGTCTATGCGGATAAGCCACAAACGCTTGACCATTTGGAAGACAACGTTCGCCGTGTTATTGCCGATATACGGCCACAAATGTTGGAAAAAGTCATCGAAAATTGGACGTCCAGATTGGACTCCATCCGAGCCAGCCGTGGCAGTCCTATGCCAGAAATCACATTTAAAATGTAATGCCACAAGATTATCTTTGGAATAAAAAAAATTCATGTCAATCGAATAATACATGGTTGTTTTATTGCAATTTAAAGTTCTCTACCTCTCAAAAAAACCCCCTTTATATTGCTGCTTCTCTCTGGAAAATGGTTATTTTTTTCCGCTTAAGAAACTCTTCTTGGAGTCTCTCTGAGTTCAGTTCAGTTTTGTAATTGTTTGTACTCTGTAAAACTCAATTTTTTTAAAATTTTGATCAATTTCCCAAACATTAAATAAGTGTAAATCAGCATTTTTGGGGGAAGGAGTACTTAAAAATTATCAACTACTATTTTTTAACACGAAAAACCAAAAATAAATCTATGTACAACTCTATGAATTGTTATCCATTAACTTTGAGGGAAATAACCATTTTTTCTGAAGTAGATAGATTTTGTGTGATGTTTCCATTCATCTATTTAAAATTGGTTGGAAAGAAATGGATTTTGGGAATAATAATGGATCGTAACGGATATATTAAGTGATTTCCATTCATCTTGATTGATTTCTTCTTACTAAGAGATTAAAGAGTCGATGAATTGCTAAAGTTTGTTGTGTCTTTCCTAATTAAATTTGATCGTCGCTAAAGGAAGATTCATTTGAGTCATTTCAAGACTTGTTTGATCAACACCAAGATTTATCTCTCTCGAGGGAAGGATTCATAATATTTTATTCTAAATCCCATCTATTAAGTTTTCAGTGCATCTATCCAATTCAGAAAGAAATCATTAGCAAGCTTCCTATTGAATTGAACTCTGGAATTCAGATAAAGATTTTGAAACCGAGAGAAAATGGGAAAGGATAGATCACCGGAAGAGAAATGGGACAGGAATCCAAGAGCTTTGAGAAGAATCAGTGGAAGAAAACTGTTTTGAAAACAAATCGAAGAATGTTTATGTTATCAATTACATGACTTCCGTTGAAGGTTTTTTCATTCTATAAATTATATGGATGTCCACTCACCAATAGAAAGTCGAATCCTTTAACTTTTTGAAAAAACAAAAAACAAAAATAGTACGTTCTCTAAGAAATGCATTTTTTAATTATGTGGATTCTATAGAAGGATTTCAGTGATAATCACTAAGAATTGTTTAGTATTAGATGGAGAACATGATTCGAACGGAACCACTTCATACACTGTGAATAGACTATTTAAAAAAAAGACTTATTTTTATTTTAAAAACCACATGGGAATTCCATTGAGCAATCAATGTAAGAATTCATATGATCTTGGGCTTGTTTAACACATTCTCAGTCACTTATATTAGTGAAGATCAATACAAGCGGAAAAAATCTTCTTTTGGAATTAAGGGGAAAAAATATATAGGATTGGAATAAAATGGCCAAAATATAGGATCGAATTAATTGTTTATTCACCTCCTAATTTTGACGACCCCTAAATTGGCGCTCACTCTTCGAATTTGCACAACATGCCAATGGAGGATTTTGAACCCCCTCCTACATAACGTTGATTCCTTAGGGCAGGCATGTCAAACACGCGGCCCGCCGATACACTAATTGCAGCCCGCCATGACTTTTTAAAAAATATTTAAATATCAAGCTTTGAAGGGTTTTTTTATTTTTAAAAAATATTTGAGGTCAATTGTTTTAAAACTTTTAACATATTTACTTGTTACTTATTCTTATTTTAAAAGAAATAGAGAACAACTTCTTAGTGTGGTGAATAAACTACATTTCTAACACAATATATTGCGGTTTTCCGAAATGTTCATGAGGTTATCACCACGTTGAGTTTTTCTCCCTCTTCTAAACCGTTCTCATAACCTCAGTCCCCTTTTGGTCTGTGACCTTGCACTTGTGGGCAGAGGGACTGTCCATTAAAGCCCCCTCTGGAATTAGAGAATATTAGGGCAGTGTTAACAACTTTATGAATAAACAGATAGCATCATATGTAATTAATGGTGTGTGCGACTTGTATTTCTCTTTCCACGTCTTTAGAGTATCCAATCAGCGAGAAGCTACGAGCGTTGTCAGATGCAGTCACAAGACAAAACACAAGATAAAGGGCAGCGTTAGCTCAATCGCTTGCAGATGAAAGTGGATTTTGGTAAAAGTAGATTAAATCTAAAAAATTATTTAATAATAAAAAAAAAACTTCAAGTACAATGAGTAAAAAAAGACCAATTGAAGATGAACGTCGCCTTTTTCAAGAAAAATGGGAACTGCAATATTTTTGTGTCCAAAACAAGAATAAAATATTGTGCCTCATTTGCAAACAAACTCTATTTCCGTTTCTAAGGAGTATAATCTTAAAAAGTACTATGACACAAATCATAAAACAAATTATGACCAATACGTTTAAAAATTTCGTGCAGAAAAATTGGCGGATTCGAAATGAATTCTTCAAAAACAAAAAAAAATGTATTCACTAAATTTTCTGAAGACAATACAGCTGCTGTAAAAGTTCGTTACTAGCAGTTAGCACATCGAAAACAGTTACTGATGGTCATTTTATTAGCGACTGCTTAATCAAAGCGGCGGAAGTATTATGTTCAGCACAAAGTCGAAATACTGTAGCTAGCAGAGTTGATGAAACAGCCGACATTTTGAGAGATTAGTATCTATCCACATTTCAAGACTACTCGATTGCAATTGATGAAAGTACAGATATTCGAAATATTGCTCAGCTGGCCAGTTTTATTCATGAATGGGATGTTAATTTGAAAATAAATGAACAACTTTTGGAAGTCATTCCTACTACTGGAGCAGATATTTTTGATGCACTTATGGAAGTTGTAAAAAGTATAAATTATACCATTGGATAAGTTGGTTTGTCTTGCAACTGATGGTGCACCTGCCATGACCGTGTAATGGCGTGGCACATAGTACACTAGGAGGCTTGACACATAGCACACGATTGACTAGAAAGAGGGCGCTGCTGTGAACTATTTTGGCCTTTGAACGGGAAGGAGAGAAAAAGAAGAAGGTGGTCTCGAACGTAAAATGGAGGAAGCTGACCGGAGTTCCCGATGCGATTTAAAATTGTAAATGAAATTGTAAATATAGTGATGTGTTTTGAAGGTAATAATAAAAAGGGTCCATCCGGTTAATTAGAGGTGATTAGTTCAACTACAAGACGATCTTACAGACTGGTGGCAGCGATGGCACGGAACTAAGGACAGTGCCGTTAACAAAAGAAATAGTTGGGGTAAGTACTTTTTTTATCAGAAAGTACCTTCGTGCGTATTCTAAATTTGTTCTCAAGTTTTGTATTAAGATATGGGTATAAATTAAATACAGCAATCATTCTTAATTCACTTTTTGTATTAAATGCTGGATTTTGATTATTTTAATGCTATGTACTTATTCCTGCTATTCTCGTTAATTTATGATTTGTTTTTAAATAAAAACAAAAACTTATCCTATAAGAAGGAAGAAAATTTATTTTGTCTGTGGTTGAATTGAGTATATAAAATTGCTCTTTTTTAGTTTTAGTTAGTGTATTCTGATTCAAAACTGTGTTTTCTATGTATGAGACATAAATTAAAAGATTCTCTCAACGGTGTTGAAAACAAATCTGTATTGTAAATACAATATTAAGGGTTTGTGAAGAGTGAATGACAAATAACTTATGAAAATTGTGATTATAGCACGATTTGAAAGTGCAGTAAAAATATATATAAAGTGTATATTTCAGTAGTAATAATTTTGATTTTGCTGAGTCAAAGGAATATTTATGACTCTTCTCTTTTACTGAGAGGAAAAAAAGCTGACTCATTACGTTCCAGAAGTTCTCAAGGCTAAATGCATAAATTATGTAGCTATTCGAATCATATAAGAATTTGTTTTTTATAAGTTGCTCAGTAAATTTTTTATTTCTGTAGAATAAGAATACTAGTGGAATTATTTTACTCTCATAATTGTCTTATAATATTTTTTTGTTGCGAATGGAAGTGTTTGGTTTTTCTGAAAAAAAAGAAAAACTGTAGATTTTATTTGAATGGTGATCTTTGAGTTAAAAGTGGTCATTACATTGAAACATTTTGAAAAAAAAATTGTTTGTTTTTACAAATATAAACATCTATTATTATTGTGGTACGTTGTTGTAAAATGTGTAATGTTGTTGTAGCTTCACCAACAGCCGTATTCTTAAAGACAGAACGTTTCTTTATTATTAACATGAAAATTTTAAAATCAAAAGAACCGCGCGGATAATATTTCAAAATGGCCACCAACCTAACACGCCGGTGCCGAGAAGCTCTCTCTCTCTTATACACAAAAGAACACATTATTCACGGAGGGGAGCACAGTGCGCCTCCTGGTGAAGGGAGGAAACACTACACCTCCCCCACACAAGATTGAGGTGTCACACATGATACTCAATCTGATTATAAAGCATAAAATAATATACAGTCATATCATACACTAATATACAAGTAATTAGCATTACCTCACACTTAAAAAATATGAGAAATAAATATACATAACAAATTACACAAAACTAAATTAAGAATACAATTTTGATATGATTAATTATACCATAATAATCAAGAAAATATTGAAATTTAAGGAATTCACATTATAAACAACATTAATCTAAAAAACTATTATTCGAAAAGAAACATTAGCATTATTTTTAAAAATGTAAATAGACACACAAATAATATAATGAGGTACACAAAATGAGACAAAGAAAATAATTAATCACTAAATCTACAATTTTCTTTTTAAAATTGAAAAGCACATTTGATACACTAATCGTGAGAGTGCATCAGCATGAGGCATTTTCACACCAGGACAATGTTTGATTGTCACATTGAACTTTTCTAGTGAAAAAGCCCATCTTTGTAGCCTCGCAGATTATGGTGCACTTTTTGTTAAGTAAGGTAAAGGGTTATGATCAGTATAAAATTCAATTTCAGTCCCAAATACCCATACTTCGAACTTTTTTAAGCTCCACACAATCGCAAATGCCTCTCGTTCAATAGTTGACCATGACTGTTGGGTCTTGCTTAATTTTTGACTTGCATAAGCAATTGGGTAACATCACCACATTTTTGTGACAGGCAAGCAGCTATGCCAATTTGCGATGCATCTGAATGAATGGTATACGGTTTATCAGGAACTGGAGAGTACAGCGAAGGTGCATCCACTAAAGCCTTTTTTAGTAGATTAAGATATGTGACTACCCCAAAATCCTCGGTTTGGAGAAAATTTTCGAATTTTTTTTATGTTTTTATATTATAGCCCATACTCTTAAGATTCCAAAAATACTTTATTTTAGTTCCTACGATATTTAGAAGCTAAGTTATAGCTTATTTAGTAAACCGGAAATGGAATTTTCAAAACCGGAAATGGGTGTTTAAAGAGACATAAAAATGTAAACAAAAAGTTTGAACGTCTTTTTCGTGACTTTTAAGCAATATAAATATCTAATATTTATGGTAAATATAGATCAACGTGTCCTTTACTTATTTATTAAGTATCCGTTACTTATTTTTTAATCTGGCAACTGTTTTTTTAATTCAAGCTTGTTTTACTGAATGGCAATAATAATGTCGTTTATAGTTTGTTTACATTGTTCATTCTAAAGCGTTCTTCTTAATTATTACTTACTTTTGATAATTTTTCAGTTAATTCATTAATTTTCATTTAATTTTAACGTTTTATTTGATTGTGAGTAATTTCAAAATGCCGAAAGCTAGATCGAAAGTATCTAGGAAGAGAAAATTTTATGGTAATAGGTTTACCAAGTTAGCACTTAACAGTAATAATAGTACGTCTGCAAGTGAAGCGAAATTGAGCCCTTTTGACAGTTTTCATGTGCCTGAACCTGAATTTCATGGTTCTACAGGAAATAGAATTATTAATTTCCAAGCTTTGATGGGAATTATTTCAATCTTGTGTTGTCCGGAATGTTATGCAACTGGATTGAAACTGGCAGAAGATTCTAAGGAAGGACTTTGCTCTAATTTGTGTTGTGGGTTCATGACTGGCTTTACTTCTACTCCTAAAGAAAATAAGAAATTCTCTCTCAATACTTTATTGGTATTTGGATTGAGATTGATTGGCAGAGAGGATTCACAGCTGGTAAGAAGTTGTTATGCACTTTAAATTTGCCATGCATTTCTAAAAATACCTTCAGAGCTCATGAACTCAAACTGCTGGAAGCAGTACAGTTATGTTCTGAAGAAAATATGAAAGCTGCATCTAAAGAAGTGCAAAATTTAAAAAAAAGTACAACTTGTGGTGTTTCGGTAGATGGCTCATGGCAGCGGAGAGGCCATATGTCACTTAATGGCTGCGTTTCAGTTATTTCCATTGATACGGGAAAAATTTTAGATCTGGAAGTAATGACTCAGTATTGTAAAATGTGTGAATTGAATGTGAAACGTGAGCATGTATGTTCAAATTATAAAGGATCCTCTGAAAACATGGAAGCTGTTGGAGCTTTTAGAATTTTGAAAGGTCACTAATCAAACGAGACCTGCAATACACCGAGTACTATGGTGATGGTGATTCCAAGGGATTTTTACAAGTGAAGGATATATATGGTGAAAACAGTGTCACAAAACTTGAACGTATAGGACATATACAAAAAAGAGTAGGCTCACGTTTAAGGAAACTAAAAAAGAACACCAAAGGACTTGGTGGGAAGGGGAAATTAACTGATAAATTTATCGATAAACTGCAGAACTATTATGGGATTGCCATCCGCAGCAATGTTGGATGCCTTGAAAAAATGCAATCTGCTGTAATAGCTGCCTTCTTTCACTGCTGCTCTAGCAATCAAAATCCCATGCATGGGCAATGTCCAACAGGGAAAGACAGCTGGTGCAAATATAAACAAGCATTAAGTGATGGCAAAGTATATGTGGACAAAACAGCAGGCCTTTGAAATTACGTGATTAAAGTGATAAAGCCTACTTATTTAGCACTCTGTGATAAGGAGTTACTAAAAAAATGCCTCCATGGCAAGACTCAAAATAATAATGAAAGCTTTAATAATGTATTGTGGTCTGTTTTGCCGAAAGAAATTTTTGTTCATAAATAAACTTTGTTTTGGGGTTCATACATGGCTGTCCTCTTATATAATTCGGGTTATTTAGGGCTATTGCCTGTATTTAATTATTTAGGTATAGGAATTGATCCAACGACACTTAAAAACTATATGGGAATTGACAAGGAGAGAATTCAAAAATCGAAACGCCAGTCATTACCCTCAACAAAACTCTCCAGAAAAAAACAAAAAGCCAAGAAAAAATCCAAATTAGCTAAAAATGAAGCTAAAGAGGGCTTAAGCTATAAATATGGGGAGTTTTGAAAATGTTTAGTGAGTAGAAAAGTAATTATTTTGAGTTAAAATTATTAAATGTGTTTTACGAGAAACTGTTATTAAATATTTTTATTCACGATAAAGCTCACTACACAAAATATTGTTAAGATACTAAATCTAAATTTTCAGAACATGTTTTATATAGTTATATCTGTGTTATGAATCAAAATCTAATTTCTGTGTATATATTTATGTACTTTATTGCTTTTTTATGAAAGAAAAAGCATTAATTTTTTAAAAATTTGAGTTTTTGCATAAAATTTGGCATATTTAAAAAACTTTCAAAAACATTACAATTTTTTTATTCCTATCACAGATAAAGATAATGTTTATGTACTCTATAAATATTATTTAAATACTTTTATTAGAATTTTGTGTACAAGATTTGTCGTAACTGCAATTTTTCACCAAAATTTCGCTAAAAACAAAAAATTGTTATAGTCTACAAAACTCTCCAGAAAACAACAAAAGGTAAAATAAAGGTCAAATCAGCTTTACATGAAGCTAAAAAGAGCTTGAGCTATAAATATAGTGAGTTTAAAAAGTGTAAAATTAGTAGAAATTTTTTCATGTAGTATTAAAATCTTTAAATGCATTTCCTGAAAAACTATGTTTTTCAATTTTTTTCTTCACGGTACAGTTCACTACAGAATTTCTTTTTAAGATATTGACTTGAAATTTTTAGAAAATATTTTATTTAGTGTTATCTGTATTCTAGACTATAATCTAATCTCTGTGTATATATTTATTAATTTTATTGCACTTTTTGTGAGAAAATAACATTAGTGTTTTGTAAAAAATTGAGTTTTTGCATAAAAATTGACATATCTCAAAAACTTTCAGAAGTATTTACAAATTTTATAGCTATCAAAACAGATAATGATGTCATTTATGTACTGTATAAATATTATAAGAATATATTAATTAGAATTTTCAATACAATCCTTACCGCAACTGCAATTTTTCACTAAAATTTCACTCAAAATTCCCAATATTTCCAAAATTACTTTTAACTTTGTAAGAACTGTATTGGAATTCTTACTTTTATGTCCCATTTCAAATGAAAAAAGGTTTATTTAATTGAAATTTTATATATTTAAAAAAAAGTGCTCCGAAGGTAGTCACATACCTTAAATGAGGAATCATGTTTCTCAGTAAATGGGATGGAATCAGGTACTCTTTTTTTGGTAAGTTCTGTCAATGGATACACAAGTTCTGAATATTTAGGAATATACTCACGATAATAATTACACAGTCCAAGCACACTACGAAGCTCCTTCTTCGTTTTAGGCACTGGTAAGTTGTTGATAACTGCAGTCTTTTCGGGATCTGGTTCGTGCTTACCCGAACCAATAATATGACCCAAATATTTAATTTGAGTTTTTCCAAAGACAAACTTTTTGATGCTCACAGTGAAATTTAACTCTGAAAAATTCGTTAAAATGGTATCCAGATGAAGATGTTCTCCCCAATTTTTGGAGAAGATTGCGATGTCCTCGATGTAGGCACGTGAAAATTCTCTGTAACACGATAATGCTTTGTTCATTTGAAATGTGGCAGAGGCATTTTTCAAACCAAAACTCATCACCTGGAAACCGTACTGTTGCCGATGAGTCTTGAAAGGTGTAAGAGTTTTGCTGTCTTCAGCCATGGGTATAGCCCAATACCCCTTCCAGAGATCTAAAGTTGTGATGATATTGGTTCTTCCAATAGAATGTATGAGCTCCACCGCATCTTCCATTGGGAAATCATCAGACACACTCTCCGAGTTGAGAACTCTGAAGTCAACGCAAAGTCGTAGGAAACCATCTTTCTTGTTAACACAAACAATTGGATAGGCTATTTCTCTGCGTCAGATTCTTCAATTAAATCAAGTCTCAAAAGCTCCTCTATCTGCTCATCAACTTTAATATTCAAGGACTCTGGTATGCGATATATACGAACGGCTTTTTACGTTCAATGTTCGGCTTTAAGCGAATTCGATGAGTCCCTACTTTGGCTATTTTCACATCACTTGTGAATAGTGTTTGGTGTTTTAGAAGAATTGCTAGCACTTGTTCCCTCTCACTCTCCTTCAGATGATTCAGATCGGTTTCATGTAGAACTCTTTCAGATGTGGACCTCGATAAATTAGGAGTGGGATGGATTTCTCCGAATTCGTGGTCATCTTCAAAAATGACCCCAACTGCAAGTGCACGAGGATGATACTTCTTGATCTTATTCACATGGACATGTCTTACAGTTCCATCGGGCAGTTAACTTTATTCGAATGGGGTGGATGGTGTTGAATTATCTCTCCAGGTTCAGTCCATCTCGCATAGATCTTATTACTAGAATCTGGTATCAGCAAAACAACTTGTTCTCCGATGCTAAAATTCTTCACACATGACCTCTTGTTGAAGTAATCTCCATAAGCCTTTTGTTTCTGAGCAGCAGTTAAAGAGGCACTCTCAGCAGCCCTTTCCATATTTATCTTCATTTCCTGAAGGTAATCAGCAGCTGACTAGGAAATATTCGTCGGAAGATGGATTTCACCTGCCCAGGGTGATTTAAGAATAGCCAACGGCCCTCAAGCTTCTCTGCCATAAAGTAACCTAAATGGTGATACACCAGTGGTAGTGTTCGGTACTTCACGGTATGCAAACAACAGAAAAGGTAATAGTCGATCCCAGCTTCGTGGATCTTCACGAATAACGTGATGAATCATGTCCTTCAATATCTTATTCCATCTTTCAACTAGTCTGTTGCTGGCCGGGTAGGCAGGGCAGGAAAACCTAGGACTAGATCCAATCCTTTTCGTAAATTCTTGGATTAAAGCCGACTTGAAGTTTGTGCCTTGATCACTGGCAATTATACTCGGAATTCCAGTCCTCGAGAATATTTGTAATAGAGAGTCCCATGCAGTTTTGGCTGTTAGGGATGTAAGTGGTACTGCTTCAGGCCACCGTGTATGTTGATCCATCATACAAAGAACGTATTTATGCCCTCTACGAGATGGCGGTTGAATAGGTCCGATCACATCTATGTTTACAATCTCAAAGGGCAGCTCCGGACGGACAATAGGTGTAATGGGAACTCTATCTCCAATTTTCTCAGGCTTCCGCGAATCTGACATCCCTTGCATGACTGGACGAATTCAGCAATTCCACCAGACATATTTGGCCAAAATAAATTATATTTTATCCTCTCTTTTGTTTTCTTAATCCCCATATGACCTCCAAAAACTGACTCATGGGCTAGTTTCATTACCTTATCTATTCTGCAACGCGGTGAAACTAATTGCATAAATGGTTCATTTAGAATTTTATCCCTGTGATAAATTAATCCATCAATTAATAAAAATTTCCTTTGTTTTATTTTAACTCTGCACAACCTTTTCAAGAGAATCACAATTATTCTGCTCATCTTTCATTTTAGATGTAATCCGAATTAAAATTTATATTATCTCGGTCACTCTCAACATAAAATACATATTTCCCACACTCAGCTTCATTTTCATCATTTGAAAACGTAATAGAACTATCAGCCGATTCGGCAAAAATCTCATTTTCCTTTTTATTATTTTTGTCATTTATTGAACACAAAGACTCATATAAAGCAGGAGGTATTAAAGCATCAGCATTTAATTTATCTGTGATCGCTACCAAGCAATCCATTGGATGATTCAAAGAATTATTATCAAGAGCTATAGCGGTTTTAATTAGTTTTGCTTCTACATTCTCTCCGCATGCAGAGCTTAAAGTAATTTTTCCGAATTCATCATTACAATTATCTGGAAAGGTTTCGGAATTACATATAAAAATCTGGGTTCCGCTATCCAAAACACAATTTATTGCATTCCCGTTAATATAAACAATGACATATTTCAAAGGCTCAAGGTCAACTTTAGGTTGTACATATTTCACTTGAGAAGTCTCTTTTTTCTTATTTTTTAATTTAGAATACTTTTTCTTACAGTCTCGAGCTAAATGGTTATCACCACAAATGTAACATTCTATTTTTTTACTTAGCCTACTTTGTTTTGAGTTATTAAATTTGTTTTCTTTCGAATTGAGATTTATTACTTCCCGTCTCGCGTTAGGAGGGATATATTTAAAATCCTTTCGTGAGTCATTCTGATTATGACACATGCTCTATGTATAAACTCCGAAAATAATTTTCCTTTACAAGCATAAAACATGTCACACTCTTTTCCCATTTGAATTGGTTTGAACTAATTTTGCTCCTGTTTTATATTTATATGAACGACAGTTTCATTATATAATGTTTCATATAGTTTATCGCTAACAATTAACTCCTTTAAAGAATTAAAATCATTTACATTTCTCAAATTACAGTAATGATCCCAATTGGTTAACAAACGAGATGCCAACTGAACATGCGTTTCATTTGGCATTCGTATCGCTTTTTGAAAATATTGCAAGCAAATTAAAGGTGTTGGTTCAAATTCTCTTAGAACTAAACTTTTTAATTTATTATAGTCGCTTATTTCTTCATCTTTTACATAAACTAAAATATTTTCGGCCTTTTCTCCTAGCAAATTTAAAAGAATCTCTCCTTTAAATTCATCCGGCACATTTTTGGTTTTAAACGAACGTTCTAAAGAAGAGAAAAATAAATTCCACCCTTCTTGTTTTTAGGAATCGGAAGAGTTAAAGTACGAACACTTAGAATAAAATTTTCTATCGAAGTTTGCTTTGTTTCGGGATTTGTACGCTGCAACTCATTGCTATCCCTTTGACTTTCCAAATGTGCACTTTCTAAATTTACTTTTTCCAATTCTATTTCCAATTTAATTTTTTCCAGATTTATTTTTTCAAACTCAAGCTGTGATTCTGCCGTTAAACGCGCTTGCTCTTCCTTCGATTTTCTGTCCGCAGGCGCTTGTTCTTCATACGATATTCTGTCCGAAATATTTGAATCTAAATAGTCATCAATAAACTCTTTATTGTTTTTGTACTTCTCGCTATTTAAAATTAAATTTTTTAAATCTAACACTTTCATTTCTGGGGTTATTTTCTCCCCAATTCATCTGAAATTAATATTAGTTCTTCCTTTCTAGCTCCGCGAAACATGATTAGAAAGAATTATACTAAATGAATTAATTAACCACAGGAAAATTTAGAAAAAAAACCTCCTGCTGAATTCGCTTAAAACGTTGCAAAAGGGTTGCCTAACTCGTAGTTCCTTTTGATGTCTTGACTCCCTCAGGCGTTCTATGTCCTGACGTTACTGCGCCAATGTGGTACGTTGTTGTAAAATGTGTAATGTTGTTGTAGCTTCACCAACAGTCGTATTCTTAATGACAGCACGTTTCTTTATTATTAACATGAAAATTTTAAAATCAAAGGACCCACGCGGTTAATATTTCAAAATGGTCACCGACCTAACGCGCCGGTGCCGAGAAGCTGTCTCTGTTTTACACAAAAGAACACATTCTTCCCGGAGGGGAGCACAGTCGCCTCCTGGTGAAGGAAGGAAACACTACAATTATTTTCGAGTAAAGGGTGAATGAAGTAGAATTTCTATAGGTATAATTTTTTTAACATATTTGCTTGCATTTGTTTGTTTTAAATTGAAAATAAATGACAATTAATGAATGACAAATCAAATTTTGAAGAGACTTTATGAAGAGATAATTTGGACTTAAGGTGTATGTTATTGAATTTGCATTGAAATTTTTTTTTTTATTTTTGTGCTTGTTTGATTATTCTGGTATTGTAGTTACGTAAATGTCTTAATCACTTGAAACTTTTGAAAAATAGAATTCGAAAGTGCTGAATATGTTCGTTATAATGTAAGTGTATATTTTTTGCATATTTTGGTACAGTGGAAAATCGATAACTACTTTTAGTCAAAAAATAAATCGAAAAATAAGTTTCTTACTCGTCTTATTTTAATTTTCTTTTTGGAAAGCATTCTGATCTTGTTAGTCCCTAAATCATGGCATATTTAGCTAAAGGTAATAAGCCTGATCTTTTGTCAGTATGTGAGGAAATGGGGGTTGAAGTACATCATTCCAGCAAGGTGGTAGATATAAAAAAAATTGATTCTAAATAGTGAATTTTTTGTTGAAGTGAAAGTGAAAATAATTCTCGACAGAGTCATTAGTGATAGGAAAAAACAAGAAAGAAGTAAACAAGTAGAAAAAGAAAGGGAAGAAAGAGAAGTAAACAAGAAGAAAGGCAAGAAAGAAATAAACGAGAAGAAAGGGAAGAGCGAACGGCTCGAGAGGCCAGACAACACGAATTAGAATTGAGAAAATTAGAATTATCACAGCAGAATCAACCATTAAATGATGAATCTGGAAGAAAAGTTGAAATTGGACCTAAGATTCAATTGACACAAATCACAACTAAATTTCATGAAAAACATGATGAGATTAGTTTATATTTGATTAATTTTGAAAGGAAGGCAGAATTAGCTCAAGTACCAAAGAAGAATTGGATGGCCAACCTGTTGGAGGTTTTACCAGCAGAAATCTCTAATATACTGGCTAGAGAACCTACCGAAAGGGCAAATAATTATGATTTTGTAAAATATCTGAAATTGAAGAGGTACAGGTTGAACAGCGAAAAGTTGAAGCAACGTTTTTACAGACATCAAAAATCAGCAGAGAATGCTTGGAGGAATTATGCTCATGAGCTGAATAGTTATTTTACAGAATGGATAGCTGAAGTGTAGGTTAAAACTTTCGAGCAACTAAAAGATCTATTAATAACTGAACAATTGAAGTACCGGGTTCCAGCTGAAGTAAGAGAGCATTTTCTTGATGACTGGATCAAGTTAAAAACTCCCTATGAACTTGCAGAGAAATTAGACGAATATGAAAGCATCAAAGTTTCAGAAGAGAAATCCCTAAGAAAAATAGTTACAAATTCCAAGGTGGTGTAAACTATAGTGGTGCCAGACCAAAAGAAACTCCTAATGATTTTAAGTCCAAATTTCAAATAAAAAAGGAACCTGTCCATGAAAAAAATCACGAGAAAGACTTTGAGAAGAGAAGACAGCTTCGATGTTATGAGTGAATGCGGGTCTTATTCACATCTCAGACCACAATGTGATAAACTAAAGAATTACGAAACAGTCGCGTCTAATGAAACTGTTAGAAATGGTACTTATGTATTGGCTCCATATACAAGTTTACGAACAATGAATGGAATTGAAATGCTTATACTACGAGATACTGGTGCAACTCTCGATTTAACATGTAAAAAATACGCAAAGCCTTCCATTTTTATAAATGAAACTGTGTGGATTTGAACTCCTCTGGTTGAAACCGTAGTGTGTCTGCCAATGGCTAAAGTTGAGTTGGACTGTGTGTTTGGTCATGTGATTATGAAAGCTGCTGTTTTAATAGATTCATTAGATGAAGGAAAATATCTTTTGGGAAATAAGACTGCTGCATTGTTTGAAGAAGTGAAGGAGAAGAAAGAAATACAAGTGTATATGGTGAACGCTGTTGAAACACGTTCAGAGAAGAAATTGACCGAAGAGACTAAACAAGATCTTAACATGTCAGAAGAAACTATTCCTCTGAAAGTAACGAAAATAATAAAGAATCTCCGGACGAACTGGATGATATTTCGCCTTTAACTCAACCTGAAATTTCTGAATCAAATCTTATAAAATTATCTCATAAAGATTTTGCAAAGGAACAAATGAAAACTGCTGAATTAAAAACCCTGTTTGAAGAAGCTAAAAGCGAGTCTTCAAAGAAATATTGTTATATTGTCGAAAATAACTTACTATTTTTCCAAAAAGAAGATAAGGATGGCACTAAACGTAAATGTTTGGTTGTTCCCGAAAATTATAGAAAAAATTTGATGACGATAGCTCACGAGATGGCTGCAGCTCATCCAGGAGTAACTAAAACGAAAGATGCCATATTCAAAACATTTTACTGGCCTAAATGCTTTATTGATGTTGAGGACTTTGTAAAGACATGCGACAAATGTCAAAGGGTAGGTAAAGCGGAAGATAAAAAGAAGGCCCCACTAAAAATTGTTCCCGTAATAACTGAAATTTTCACAAAGATTAACATCGATGCAAGTGGACCTTTACCAATGACACCGTCAAGAAATAAATATATAACCACGGCGTTATGTATGTCATCAAGGTATCCTGATGCCATTCCTGTAGCAAACCTTTGCTCAACAACTGTTGTAAATGCATTGTTACAGATTTTCAGCCAAATGGGGTTCCCAAGAGAATTACAGACTGACCAAGGCACGTCATTCATGAGTGCACAAACTACGGAATTTTTAGAAAGATTTGGAGTTAAAGTAGTTATATATAGAAGTTCTGTCATCATCCACAAAGTAATCCTGTGGAAAGAATGCACAGAACATTGAAGATGATTCTTCGTGTCCTGTGTCTGGAGGCAATTCCAGATTGGGAGAAAATTTTTCCTCAAGCCCACTTTGCCCTAAGGACTGTTATACACGATAGTACTGGGTTTTCACCAGCTGAACTAGTTCACGGGAAAAATCTAAGGACTCCTGTTATGTTGTTGTACGAGAAACTGACAGAAGAAGGGTCTGTAGAAAGCAGTGTTGTGGATTATGTATTTGAACTCATTAATAGAATGAAAAGATGTCAGGAATTCGCAATTCTACACATGGAAGATGCCAAACAAAAACAGAAGTTGTGGTATGATCGCCGGACCGTTAAGCGTCAATTTCAACCGGGTGAAGTGGTTTTGGTTATAGCTCCATCCAGGCCTAACAATTTATCTGTTAAGTGGGTTGGCCCTGGAGAAATAGTGCAACAACTCCCTGAGACAAATTATGTGGTCAAATTCCCAGAGAAGGATAAAATCCACGTTTATCATGTTAATATGCTAACACTTTATCACCAACGAGAGGAAAATATTAATTTATTGTGCATTAATCCTTTAAAGCATGACGAAGAAGAAAACATGCCTAGTTTGGAACTTGAAAACGAAATGTCGGGATGGTCCAAAATCATCAGCGATGTGCAGTTAAATTCAAAATTATCTCAAATTCAACGAGGACAGCTCAAAGAACTTTTATATGAATATAGTAATCTAGTAATCTTTCTTCGAATATTCCTGGATGTACCGATTTAGCTGAACATGATATTGAATTAGAATCTGAACGAACAATTGTTGCTTAGCCTTATCGTATGTCTCCTCGACAAATTGAAATTCTCAAATCAGAATTTAATACGATGTTAGAACTGAAAATAATAGAGTAAGGAGAATCTGATTTTACATCTCCATTAAGGTGCCTGACTAGTTGCGGAGACATTTTTTTGAAATTTTGCTGAAAATTTATTTTTAAACTCATTTTTTGTTTAATTATAACTGAAAACTAATAAAAATAGCAAAAAAAAAATTTCTTTCAATGTATTTTTTTTAAATATGGCCAATTTTAGGTTTAAATTAGACGTTATTTGTACGTTACGTTAAACATAGTAAAATAAATTCTAATGCATAATATTTTAAAAAACCCACATAATTTTACTCAAAAAACAGTTACTAATGAATTGACCTAATATCTTTGAAAAATTTTAATTTGTTACTGAACTAGAAGTCAAAAAGTGCACGCAATGCTAATTTTTTAAAAATTTCCCATTTATCACACAGAAAAAAAATCCTAAAAAAGGTAAATATGCTGTTTTTTCTTAATCCCTAGGTCACGGCATACGTACTATAATAATGCACAATTACAGACAATTATCTACAGAACTTTTTGAGATATGCTTACCGTGTTGTAAAATATCAAACAATCTGTTTCAAAGAAAAATGCATTTAAAGATTTAAGATTCAAAATTTAAAAAACTATACGGCTAAAAAAACCTAAGACCTCTCTATATCAAAAGAACAAACATTTTCAAAGCAATTATGAATATTATATACTTTCTTCAAACTTTTATCTTTTAATATTTTTAACAATTTTATAGTGTCAAAAAGCTTTTTCTTAAAGTCTAAGTACACAGTTTACGAAATGCAGATTAGACGTATAAAAAGCACTTTAAAAAAACCTTATTGCATTAAAAATAAAAACATTTTACATAGAAAACAAATATATATTATTCCATATTATTTTAGAAGTTAAGAAATATATCATACAAAATATATTTGTGTTGTTTTACCAGTAAACATTCACGAAAAAACTCTTGAAAAATATTGTTTATCACAAAAGTTATCATAAATTATATATATATAGAATAAAAATCCTGCAAAGAAGTACTTTAAAACCCTTCATATGAATATACTAAGCCTTCTGTTTTTTCATCCTTAGTACTTTTTGTTTTCCTAGCTGCTTTTCTTTTTTTCGAGACAATTTCGCAATCGGTAAAGAATGTCTTAAAGATGTTGAAATCCGTTGTTTATCAAATTTAAGTAACTCTTGAGCAACACTTTCAGGAAGGGAACCATTTACATTTCGAATTACTGATAATATACCTGCATAACCAGAATTATAAAGTATTAGAGCTAATAATGCACCCAAACGAAATGTTTCCAGTCCAATAAATATATTTTTAGGAACAATATTCCACAAAATGTTGTTATAACTTTCATTGCAGTTCTGTGTCTTACCATGAAGACATTTTTTCAACAAAGTTTCATTACACAGTTTTAGATATGTAGGCTTTATTTGGTTTATAATTTTATTAGGAAGTCCTTGCTCAATTTCTTTGAGGGGACTCCCAGCTGCTTTTGCCCTTTGGTAACGACACCAACTCTCAGATCCTTCAGGACACTGTCCATGCAATGAATTGTTTTTCCAGATACACAGTGAAAAAAATGCAGCTATTATCCGACATGTTTTAAAAATTGTCACAAAAATTGTAAATTATATTTGAGCACATAGAGACTTAATCATCGTCAATTGACTGCAATTCTGAAAGACATAAAAAGTGAATTCACTCTGAAGTTGAATGGTTTTCAAGTCATGAAGTACTAAAACAAATTTTCACACTGCTGGACGAATTCATAATTTTCTTAGAAACAAAAAAGTACGAATGTGTAGAGTTAAAAGATGGACAATGGTTAAAGGACCTGGCCTTCTCAGTTGATATCACAAGTCCCCTTCATCCACTTATTCTTAAGCTTCAAGGCAAAAATAACATGGTTACAACACTATTTAATAACATTAACTCAGCGTTTCCCAAACTGTGGGATACTCCCCCTAGGGGGTTGTGAGTATATTGAAAAGTCGTAAGCAAAAGATTATTTTTAAATAATTATTAGTTTACTGAAAGTAAGCAAGCAAAATACATTCTGACATAATAAAATACACACATTTGCACTGATATAAGAAAAACTTCTAAATGTATCAGTACTGCACAATGTATTTTATATAATTCATTTAACAATAATACAAAAACAAGTTTAACAATTATTAGTGACCCCTTGGGCTTGTCATATCTAAAATTATGTACAAAAACTAATAATTATCTTGATAATTTGTATGGTTTAGAATTAATTCCTTAAATGCCGATAAAAAATACTCGATTTGCTCCCCAATGCCCCCGTTTCGAGTGGGGTGGGGGCGAAAAGGAATAAATAAGGAAAAATTATCTCTGAAAAAAGTAAATACTTCCAAAATACAGTCAAGATTCTTTTATTGCAATCCAAAACCTTCGAAATAATTTTATGGATAACGATGCATAGAAAAGATCGTACTTAGAAAAGACGAATATGTACGTCTGTGGCAGTTATCGCTTTGGGTGAGCGAGGCATTTATATATGTCGTAGGAACTAAATAGGTTAAAATCTTATTGTAGCTTCAGCGTAAAAGTAGAGTATTATTGAATTCAACATATTGT
The DNA here is from genome assembly GCA_019973935.1 of Trichonephila clavipes. NCBI lineage: Eukaryota > Metazoa > Arthropoda > Arachnida > Araneae > Nephilidae > Trichonephila > Trichonephila clavipes. The sequence continues at coordinate 703,879 of BMAU01021348.1, read as the reverse complement.
TATTGTAAGGAAAGGGGACACGAATGAAAATTATGATTGAGTAATGGGTTGCAAATTTTGAAAGTTAGAGAAGCACTGCATTAAAGCTTTTAAAGAAAAATATTTCTTTGGCGGAAACAAATAGAAAAAAAACCTGTCTCCCTTTGAAAGCTTCCAATATCTATTAATTAAATCCCCTAAATTAAAATTTACAAAATATGCTCACCAAATTAAATTGTTAGAAATAGAATTTGATCCAAGATTTTCTGATTACAATTAGTGTGAATAACAATTTCGTTTTTTTACTTCACCTCTATTTATTGACATTGAAATTGTTGATGAAAATTTACAAATGAAATTGATTGAGATCCAATGTGATTCTTTGCTGAAGCAAAAATGTGTGCAAGTTGAAATTCCAGATTTTTACATATATTTATCAATATATTGATTTCCTAAGATGTTATCCTTTGTTACACGTATAATGGCTATCTTCGGAAGTACTTATTTATGCGAGCAATTATTTTCTTTAATAAAAAAAAGAGAGAGAAAGGTCAACATTAACTAATAAGCATTTATCATCAATTTTAAAGATCGTATCAGCTCAGCATATTTAACCGAACTTTATGAAAAACTATGCAAACATCTTCTAAAAGGTAATATTTGGATCGTCCTTGCAGGTGAAAATAAACTTATTTTATAAGCCGTATTATCTGTATACTTATGTGCCAGTCTGTGTAAAAAAATCACATTTATAAATATAAATAATTATTTGCTAGCAATTAAGAGCTATCATATTGTTTAGTCACGTACTTAGCTTTAGGTACAACATGCATAAAGTTTACTGAAATAAAAATTTTAAGGTATCCCACTACGTTCGGAACTGTGCTTTTAAAAGGGCGCATAAATGGATAATTTTCATGATATTTAGTGTCAATTAGACTAGAATACATGTATAAAATTGTTTTAAGGACATTTTGACAAAAAAAATGATTTAAATACAATACTTCGACAAAAAAATAACTTAGAATAACCTTTTTTCAAATTGTTTTCTTTTTGTGAAAAATGCTTCTATTATAATAATATTTTGCCTGTATATAGCTCAGACCTCTGTACAGAGGCTCAACTACGAATTTTGAAAAATTCACATTATTTTCAGAGCTACAACCATTTGAAATAATTATCGGCGTTTTTTTTCTTAAACTTTCTCCCCTCTGTTGTCGTAAAACATGGATAAACCCACTTCTAAGTTGTATATTTCAAAAATTCTAGTTGAGCCTCTGTACAGAGGTCTGAGCTATATACAGGCAAAATATTATTATAATAGAAGCATTTTTCACAAAAGGAGAATATTTGGAAAATGGGTCATTCTATGTTCATTTTTTGTCAAAATATTGTATTTAAATAATTTTTTTATTATAATACTGTTCTTAAAACAATTTTATATACATTTTCTAATGTAAGTAACACTAAATATCATAAATATTATCCATTTATACGCTTTTGCAAAATCACGGTTCCGAACGTAGTCGGATACCTTAAACTTTTTAGTGCTTATTAACATATCATTGAATACACACATAAATGAAAATAAAATAATTTTTTAAAAAAAGTTTAGTTTATTTTATGATTTAAATATTATTTAAAATTTTTATGAAGATAATGTGCAATATCTAAAAGTTTTAAATGTTTATTTTTGAAAATTATTCATTGTATTGGAAATAATTAAATTTTGTAACATGCAAGATATATGAGTGTGTTATAGTTAAAGTAGATTTTCAGAAAATGTTTAGGAGTCCACACACTAAAAGAAACTCATTTTATGAAAATCAAAAATAAGGACATTTTTCATCATGATTTTAAAAAAAATATTTTAAAAATAAGTATTTAATGTCAATAGGGTTAGTGTGGTTTATTTTATTACCTTTATTTTTCTTTTAGTTTTAATTTATTGCTGTTTAGATTTTTTTGTATGCTTTGCAAACATATGTGTCATCAACGATCCACAGTATCTTCCATATATAACAGTAATATTTTCTAAATTAGTTTTTTACTACTTTTATAATTCACTATCTTTGCATGATATTATAACATTATTTAGATTAATTTATTTGATAAATATGTAGCTGAAATGTCTTGTTAAAACTATAAAAATAATTATAAAACAAATTATAAAACAAATCTTGCCTTGCATAACTGTTTAAAATTAATTTTAAAAATAGAAAGAGAGAGTACAGATTTCAAAATTTTGTCCCCTTATAAGGGGGGAGTAGTTTTTCACTTATCATATTAAAATTCAATTTTCCTGCTTTCTTTGTGTAGAATTATAAAAAAATAATACATCAAAAAAATTAGCGAGATACCTTTTATTTTTTAAGACCAAAAGAAAAAAAATGCAAAATTTGAAGCATTTTAAAAAGTTTTGGTAACCTTAAATTCTTAAATAATAATTTCTCCTTCTGACTTTTATTTCCATTTTGTATATTAAAAAAACCTTGACATTTTGAGTCTAATAAATGCATAATATAATCATTCTGCAAATCGTATTTTATTAATGTTTTGAACTTTGAGAGCATGTGGCTCCCGACTTAATATAAAATAGGTCATGTGGCCCGCTTATCATATGAGTTTGACATATCTGCCTTAGGGGAATAATGCCGACCACCAGATCTTGAGCATTGCTACTGCGGACACCAAATATTACCGGGAATAACCTGCCTGGTAAGTGAGTTGCACACGTATCGAAAACTTAGCCGTGATCTTAAGAACATTTCATCCAAAATGGTGATTTTGTTTGGAAGTGGATTCTTCTCAGATCTTACTACGAATGCATTATTTTATTACCATTGTGGAACAGCTGATTAACAATGTCGTCAAGTTCTCTGAACGAAATCTTTTTACTGTATCAAAACATTTCATTTGTTCCTATATAAATGAAAAAAATGCATCTGACGCCACTCTATCGATCCCTGTGTTCAAATGGGTGTCTGCCGCTTCGGAAAGGACATTCCCTTGATGAATGGGAACATTATCTTCCTCCAATTCCGATGAGGAAAATTCATTGAAATATTTTAAAAATTGTTTTATTTTAGTCACTCTTCCAAACCCTTTGGATTTAATGAGGCTCATTGTTTGTGCGGGATATATTTTTATCCTTTAAATTACGCATAAAAAGTACGATTTGTTCTCATTTCTATGATTATCACTGGCTTTGGAAATAAGTTTTCTTCAATGACTCAATATTGCATTCATTGAGAAGGAGCTTTCATTTGGGCTGAGAATATCATCGGGCGGCATCGCAAGCACGGCGAAAATAAAATAAAAAAAAATTTTGTTTTTGAATAAAATTATTTATTTACTGAAAGGATGCAAAGCAAAATGCATTCTAACATAATAAAAAATAAAATATATGATACATACTTATTACGATCTGCTACAATTTAAAAATTAAAAGTAGTATAATATCTATCCTATTACTTGAAAGTAACTTACTTAATATATCCATTACTTAAAAAGTAACATATACAAAATTTAACAGTTATGTAGATAATTCGTACGGTTGATAATAAAGGTCATATTGTAGTTTTAGCATAAAAGTCAATTATTATTATTGTATTCAAATACATTGTTATTGAATGGGGGCGATAAAAACGTAAAATTTCGTTATCTTGTAAAAAAAAAATATACCGCATCGTGGCGAAATAAGTGATCTTTCCGATTCTGTAATTATTTTTTGTCTGATTTTGGTAGGAAAAGAATGATTGTAATTTTAAAAAAGAACAAAAAAGGTAGTCTTTCTTCCTTCCCTTGACGCATGCGCAGAACACAACAGTTTTGTGTGTGTGTGTGTGTGTTAACGCTTGCAAAAAATTCACTCTTCATAATTTTTCCATACCATGGGTTTTATATGAAAATCAATTTTTAATGAGTAAACTCCAATAAAGTTTTATTTATAAAAATGAATTCCAAATAGTTTTCTACGTATTGTCTTCTAATGATCGCAAATCCAATTTTGTATTTTCGTCAACTCAATAATTTGCTAGGTTCTGAGATATATTACAAATACTACCTGAAATCAATGAAATAAAACTTTTCGCATTGATTCACTTTTTTCTAAATCAATTCCTTAGATAAAATGCTCAAAAATCTTTATCGGAGAGTAAAAATAAAATAATGAATCATGTGTTAATAAGAGCTTTTCTGAAACAGATACAATGCCTTAACTTATTTTGAATCAATTCTTTCTTAACTTGGACATTTGAACTTCTTATCCTTATGACACAAATCAGGTGAAAAATATTTTTCGAGGAATTCTGTATTTAATGAAACCACCGGGACACACCGCATCAAAAAATGTCTCTAGGTTGGAAAACAAATGTATGGGGACCTTTTATAAATAACATGTAATTCGGTTGCTTTTTAATTAAAATCCAGTTAATCCTTTTCCGGTCTTTTGGGGCGGAAAAAACAAAGAGAAAAGTCGGATGTTGAGATAATTCCAGTGTCATTTGTTCTTCGAATTATCCGTATTGAAATTTGTTTCTTCGCCTTAGGAGGCATTTCAGTCCCGCAGTAATTGGATTAGGAATAATTGCGAAACAAACCTCATTTCGTTGGATACTTTTGGTTTTGAAAAAACCTTTTCATTGAAATTAAAATTCCATTAACTTGACGCAGTTATTTTCTTCAATCAAGTCCTTTTGAAAACGAATGGAAGAGAAGACTTTCATCTACCGATAATTGCTTCGTCAATCGATTCTCGCCGAATTTGAAACAGGAAATGGGTCTTCATTCAAACCAACTGGATCTTTATTTACATAGACTTTCAGTGCTTTGCGCAATGGATCCGATTTCATTAAATTATTCTTTATTAAGAGTTTTAGAGGTTTTTGGTAGGGAAGGCACATGTTGTCTTAGACGATTCACTGTCTACTGAAAAACACAAATTCTTGTCAACCCCCAAAATTGAATCCTTTTGAATCGAATTACTCTCGCTTCTAAATTTATTTTTATTAATTCATGAAACGATATTTTTTGTGAATTCATTTCATCTTATTCCTCACCGAATCCATGGGTAGGAAAAAAGCATGGCTGCCCCTGAGTGTTTAGATATTCTTTGGGGGCCCTTTTTGTGGGAAATAAAAAGAAATTTTATTAATAAAACATTTGAAAGGGTGACTTATATGTTTCAAAAAAATGTATTACTTAAGAATTAGCTAAATTGTTTAATTGGTGCTTTTATCGATTATTTTTGGCCTACGCATTGATAATAATATCCATAGATAATGATTTTAGTTTTTTCAAGTTCATTCTTTTCTACTGACAATATTGTTAAGCCAGAAAACCGATTTTGGCCAATGACAGTTCTAAAATGATTTAAAGCAATTTTTAGATTAGAAAAACTTTTAGCTGTTTCAGTTGTGACAGGAAGGGTAAAAAATAGTACGCATTCTTTTATAACATCCGAAAAACACACTGGAGGTGGAAATTAATTAACAATAATTGGGTGAGCTCTTTGATATTACAGAATGGATTTTCTCAATTCCGGATTTTAAGCAGCTTTTGAAAGCAATTAATTGTTCCTAGATATTGTCAAGTACTTATCATATTCATTAGCTAATTTTGCAATTTTACGATCTTTTTATTTATTTATTTCTTAGTACGAAAAGGATAAGTGTTTATCCGGTTGGAAAATTTCGAAAATATCGCTAGGATCAAGGAAACTGAAATCTTTGTCGCGTTTGAGATATTAACACATACTCACAGTAATAATACACATTGACTTTGAAAAATGATTCCAGATCTGAAATTCTCTCATCTTCAGTTAACTTATAAAAAAAAAGCGTTTTCTTCTATTTCATTTCTGAAAGCGTGGCATTACACTCCATTCATTTGCAAGATCACCGGACTCAATTAGCAAACAGCAGAATGAATTTTGCTTTCTTACTAGTGCCAGTCTGCTCAGAAGATTATTCATCAAAATTCCAATTTTTCGTAGGTCATTTTTTATGCTGTAGGATTATAGAAATAGGGTATATGATTTCATATAACTAAAAAAATAGCCACAAGCATTTTATAAAATTATATCTTTCGAATATAGTAATTATATCTTTATATTTTTTGCGTTTATCCTTTTTAGTTGAAATTAAATTTTGACAAAATGAATTTGTTACTATTAAACTAAACTAGACTTAGTGCAGCAACAGCCCATGAGGGCCAAGGTCTACTGAGTTCTACTCAGTTTTCATGAACTTGGGTACTGGGGTGCATGAGCAGATGTTCCGGTCAGGTGGTCAGTCTGAAACGAAAACCCCAGTTCTCAAGCGAGCTTCCTACTCATTTCTCGGCCCATTGAAAGAATGATAGGCTGTGTCCACCTTTCCCAGCACGGGGTTTGAACCCCAGGCCTGTGGAGTGGAATCGGGCTTGCTTTCGTTATTACTGAATAATTTTTTCGAATAAGGCATCCTTTCATGGTGACCCTCTATTTTGTACAAATAATTCCCCCCGTTAACTGAGGTGCCCTCGTATACAACTATGGGAGTGGATGAGTTGAACCCAGAGGAAGTGTCAATGTTAAAGTAATGGACGGGTTCATTTTATAAAACTGACAATTTAGTTACTAATACATATTTATATTTGGTTAGTCTAAACATATATTACATAAATATTGCTCGAAAAACGTAAGGAAAGACATCCAGGTAAGAATTTCAATTCCCCCTGTGCAGAGGGAGGCACCGAAACAGAGGACAGAAAAGAAATCTGTAAAACAGTACAGAAATGCATTTGTTATGCCAACTCATGTGCCGATGCATACGGGGACGCATGAGTTGATCTTAAATTTTTCATTATTACAATTATTTTATTTATTTATTCTAGCCTGGCCTCAATATTTTAAACATAGATAACTTATTTTGATTAAGTCGAAAATTACAATTTAAATATCCAATGCTCACTACTTTATACGTATGACACAAAACCCTGCGACTTCTCCATCCAAAGTAGTAACTCCTTTAAACTAATTAAAGTATTGACCATTTAAATTCCACAATTTCAAAAAACTTAAAACCCTAATTGATTTCTGAAGGCAGTTCCGCGCTTCTAAAAATGTTAAGAATCTTTATTGGATTTCAGCACAGCAGCGTAACATAGACATATCTATGGAAAACAGCGATTTCTATTCATCTCATACAGTATTAATAAATCCGTTATGTACAAGTAGCGGTGAATAACTGAATATTATTATTCCAAATAGGATTTACTTATTGCCCTAAATGTTGAGACAATATGTATGTAATCCTCATTTTATTTTAATTCCTTACTGAGACCTATGGAAATTTAAGATTCATGATAATTGTATTCATTTTTTATAAACTCATGTCCATAAATTAAGGATAATTTGGAATCACACAGAAATTGAACTCTAAAATGAAAATTTCACCTGTTGAATTATCACACACATCTTGAAGAAGAATATGCATATTACAGGAAACCATCAGATGGCGCGGATAGTACGTCACAATGACGAGAGTGTAAGAGAGGGGTATATAAGGAATGGTGGCAAAGAAGTAAAATTGTAGTGATGATGGCTCGTTTGGGGAGGAATTATTCTTGGTTCCAGAACTAACCTGCATGTTCAGAGTGTAACGATGACATACCACATCTATCGGGAAGTCATTTTGGAACAACATATACGTTTGTTTTGGGGCACCATGGGTGCTGAATTTCTATTTATGGATGACAACGCCCGTCATCACCGTGCAAACATTGTAGACGAATGCCTTCAATCGGAGGATATCACCCGAATGGATTAGCCAGCATACTCACCGGAGTTGAATCCAAAAGAGTATGCGTGGGATATGCTTGGCCGACGAATTGCAGCCCGTCAACCCCCTCCCACCTGTCTACCGGAACTTTGGAGGACATTGCTTGATGAATGCTGCAATATTCCCCAAGAACAGATTGATAATTTGATACTCAGCATGCCTAGGCGTTGTAAGGCCTGTATTGCATCGTCCGGGAGACATACTCTGTATTAACCATCATACTAACCATGTTATACGGTTTTTTGTAAATAGGGTCATTTTGAAATTTCCTCCAGGGAGTAAAAATCGCAATTTTTATTAATTATGATAAACATATAGCATCTTTTTTGTTCTTTACCTATTGTTTAATAAAAAGACTTTACAAATAAGTCAAATTTTTTTGCTTCTGTCTCTTTCTTTGCCTGAACTTCATTACCCTTAATTTATGGACATGAGTGTATATAAACTAGCTGCATGGCCAGGCGTTGCACGGGCGACCTCTACTTTTATATAAATTTTCCATTTCTTTCACAAAATCAAAACTTCTAATACTCATTTTCAAAATAACTTCCATCCCCCCTCCACCGCTTAGCCCGGCGTTGCTCGGGCTTTCTCTTTTCCTCATGACACCAGCATTTCTGTGTGGGTGTGTTTGTACGTGCAAATGTGAGGGATTTCTAAAATTGTGTCAAAAAAAAATTTCCTATTTTCAAAATAGCTGCATGGCCCGGCGTTGCACGGGCTATCTCTACTGTTATAAATTTTCCATTTCTCTCACAAAATTAGAACTTCTAATACTCATTTTCAAAATAACTTAAATCCCCCTTCCACCGCTTAGCCCAGCGTTGCTAGGGCTTTCTCTTTTCCTCATGACACCAGCATGGCCCGGCGTTGCACGGTCTATCTCTACTGTTAGAAATTTTCCCTTTCTCTCACAAAATCAGAACATCTCTCTAATACTCATTTTCAAAATAAATTCCACCCCTCCTCCACCGCTTAGATAGCGTTGCTCGGGCTTTCTCTTTTCCTCATGACACCAGCATTTCTGTGTGTGTGTTCGTACATGCACAATGTGAGGGATTTCTAAAATTGTGTCAAAAAGTTTCCTTTTACGAAATAGCTGCATGGCCCGGCGTTGCACGGGCTATCTCTAATGTTAAAATTTTCCCTTTTTCTCACAAAATCATAACTTCTCTCTCTCTCTCTAATACTCATTTTCAAAATAAATTCCATCCATCCTCCACCGCTTAGCCTGGCATTGCTCGGGCTTTCTCTTTTCCTCATGACACCAGCATTTCTGTGTGTTTGTACATGCACAATGTGAGGGATTTCTAAAATTGTGTCAAAAAATTTCCTTTTTTCGAAATAGCTGCATGGCCCGGCGTTGCACGGGCTATCTCTACTGTTATAAATTTTCCCTTTCTCTCACAAAATTAGAACTTCTAATACTCATTTTCAAAATAACTTCCATCCCCCTCCACCGCTTAGCCCGGCGTTGCTCGGGCTTTCTCTTTTCCTCATGACACCAACATTTCTGTGTGTGTTTGTACGTGCAAAATGTGAGGGATTTCTAAAATTGTGTCAAAAAATTTCCTATTTTCGAAATAGCTGCATGACCCGGCATTGCACGGGCTATCTCTACTGTTATAAATTTTTCCTTTCTCTCACAAAATTAGAACTTCTAATACTCATTTTCAAAATAACTTCCATCCCTCCTCCACCGCTTAGCCCAGCGTTGCTCGGGCTTTCTCTTTTCCTCATGACACCAGCATTTCTGTGTGTGTGTGTTCGTACATGCACAATGTGAGGGATTTCTAAAATTGTGTCAAAAAACTTCCTTTTTCCGAAATAGCTGCATGGCCCGGCGTTGCATGGGCTATCTCTACTGTTATAAATTTTCCCTTTCTCTCACAAAATTAGAACTTCTCTCTCTCTCTCTCTCTACTCTAATACTCATTTTCAAAATAAATTCCATTCCTCCTCCACCGCTTAGCCCGGCGTTGCTCGGGCTTTCTCTTTTCCTCATGACACCAGCATTTCTGAGTGTTTGTGTTTGTACATGCACAATGTAAGGGATTTCTAAAATTGTGTCAAAAAATTTCCTGTTTTCGAAATAGCTGCATGGCCCGGCGTTGCACGGGCTATCTCTACTGTTATAAATTTTCCCGTTCTCTCACAAATTTAGAACTTCTAATACTCATTTTCAAAGTAACTTCCATCCCCCATCCACCGCTTAGCCCAGCATAGCTCGGGCTTTCTCTTTCCTCATGACACCAGCATTTCTGTGTGTATGTGTTTGTGCATGCACAATGACAGGGATTTCTAAAATTGTGACAAAAAATTTCCTTTTTCCGAAATAGCTGCATGGCCCGGCGTTTCACGGGCTATCTCTACTGTTAGAAATATTCCCTTTCTCTCACAAAATCAGAACTTCTCTCTAATACTCATTTTCAAAATAAATTCCATCAATCCTCCACCGCTTAGCCCGGCGTTGCTCGGGCTTTCTCTTTTCATCATGAAACCAGCATTTCTGTGTGTGTGTGTTCGTACATGCACAATGTAAGTGATTTCTCAAATTGTGTCAAAAATTTCCTTTTACGAAATAGCTGCATGGCCCGGCGTTGCACGGGCTATCTATACTGTTAGAAATTTTCCCTTTCTCTCACAAAATCATAACTTCTCTCTCTCTCTAATACTCATTTTCAAAATAAATTCCATCCATCCTCCACCGCTTAGCCTGGCATTGCTCGGGCTTTCTCTTTTCCTCATGACACCAGCATTTCTGTGTGTTACTACATGCACAATGTGAGGGATTTCTAAAATTGTGTCAAAAAATTTCCTTTTTTCGAAATAGCTGCATGGCCCGGCGTTGCACGGGCTATCTCTACTGTTATAAATTTTCCCTTTCTCTCACAAAATTAGAACTTCTAATACTCATTTTCAAAATAACTTCCATCCCCCTCCACCACCGCTTAGCCCGGCGTTGCTCGGGCTTTCTCTTTCCTCATGACACCAACATTTCTGTGTGTGTTTGTACGTGCAAAATGTGAGGGATTTCTAAAATTGTGTCAAAAAATTCCTATTTTCGAAATAGCTGCATGACCCGGCATTGCACGGGCTATCTCTACTGTTATAAATTTTTCCTTTCTCTCACAAAATTAGAACTTCTAATACTCATTTTCAAAATAACTTCCATCCCCTCCACCGCTTAGCCCAGCGTTGCTCGGGCTTTCTATTTTCCTCATGACACCAGCATTTCTGAGTGTTTGTGTTTGTACATGCACAATGTAAGGGATTTCTAAAATTGTGTCAAAAAATTTCCTTTTTCGAAATAGCTGCATGGCCCGGCGTTGCACGGGCTATCTCTACTGTTATAAATTTTCCCGTTCTCTCACAAATTTAGAACTTCTAATACTCATTTTCAAAATAACTTCCATCCCCCTCCACCGCTTAGCCCAGCGTAGCTCGGGCTTTCTATTTTCCTCATGACACCAGCATTTCTGTGTGTATGTGTTTGTGCATGCACAATGTGAGGGATTTCTAAAATTGTGACAAAAAATTTCCTTTTTCCGAAATAGCTGCATGGCCCGGCGTTTCACGGGCTATCTCTACTGTTAGAAATTTTCCCTTTCTCTCACAAAATCAGAACTTCTCTCTAATATTCATTTTCAAAATAAATTCCATCCCTCCTCCACCGCTTAGCCCGGCGTTGCTCGGGCTTTCTCTTTTCATCATGACACCAGCATTTCTGTGTGTGTGTGTTCGTACATGCACAATATAAGTGATTTCTCAAATTGTGTCAAAAATTTCCTTTTTACGAAATAGCTGCATGGCCCGGCGTTGCACGGGCTATCTATACTGTTATAAATTTTCCCTTTCTCTCACAAAATCAGAACTTCTCTCTCTCTCTCTCTCTCTCTAATACTCATTTTCAAAATAAATTCCATCCCTCCTCCACCGCTTAGCCTGGCATTGCTCGGGCTTTGTCTTTTAGTCATAACATCAACATTTATGTGTGTGTGTCTTCGTACATGCACAATGTGATGGATTTCTAAAATTGTGTCAAAAATTTCCTTTTTTCGAAATAGCTGCATGGACCGGCGTTGCACGGGCTATCTCTACTGTTATAAATTTTCACTTTCTCTCACAAAATTAGAACTTCTCTCTACTCTAATACTCATTTTCAAAATAAATTCCATGCCCCCTCCACCGCTTAGCCCAGCGTTGCTCGGGCTTTCTCTTTTCCTCATGACACCAGCATTTCTGTGTGTGTGTGTTTGTACTTGCACAATGTGAGGGATTTCTAAAATTGTGTCAAAAAATTTTTCTATTTTCGAAATAGCTGCATGGCCCGATGTTGCACGGGCTATCTCTACTGTTATAAATTTTCCCTTTCTCTCACAAAATTAGAACTTCTCTCTCTTTCTCTCTCTAATACTTATTTTCGAAATAAATTCCATCCCTCGTCCACCGCTAGCCCGGCGTTGCTCGGGCTTTCTCTTTTCATCATGACACCAGCATTTCTGTGTGTGTGTGTTCGTACATGCACAATATAAGTGATTTCTCAAATTGTGTCAAAAAATTTCCTTTTTACGAAATAGCTGCATGGCCCGGCGTTGCACGGGCTATCTATACTGTTATAAATTTTCCCTTTCTCTCACAAAATCAGAACTTCTCTCTCTCTCTCTCTCTAATACTCATTTTCAAAATGAATTCCATCCCTCCTCCACCGCTTAGCCTGGCATTGCTCGGGCTTTGTCTTTTAGTCATAACATCAGCATTTATGTGTGTGTGTGTTCGTACATGCACAATGTGATGGATTTCTAAAATTGTGTCAAAAAATTTTTCTATTTTCGAAATAGCTGCATGGCCCGGCGTTGCACGGGCTATCTCTACTGTTATAAATTTTCCTTTCTCTCACAAAATTAGAACTTCTCTCTCTTTCTCTCTAATACTTATTTTCGAAATAAATTCCATCCCTCGTCCACCGCTAGAACGGCGTTGCTCGGGCTTTCTCTTTTCCTTATGACACCAGCATTTCCGTGTGTGTTTGTACATGCACAATGTGAGGGATTTCTAAAATTGTGTCAAAAATTTCCTTTTTCGAAATAGGTGCATGGCCCGGCGTTGCACGGGCTATCTCTACTGTTATAAATTTTCCTTTCTCTCACAAAATTAGAACTTCTCTAATGCTCATTTTCAAAATAACTTCCATGCCCCCTCCACCACTTAGCACAGCGTTGCTCGGGCTTTCTCTTTCCTCATGACACCAGCATTTCTAAGTGTGTGTGTGTCGTACATACACAATGTGAGGGATTTCTAAAATTGTGTCAAAAAATTTCCTTTTTCCGAAATCGCTGCATGCCCGGCGTTGCACGGGCTATCTCTACTGTTATAAATTTTCCCTTTCTCTCACAAAATTAGAACTTCTCTCTACTCTAATACTCATTTTCAAAAAAAATTCCATGCCCCTCCACCTCTTAGCCCAGCGTTGCTCGGGCTTTCTCTTTTCCTCATGGAACCAGCATTTCTGTGTTTGTGTGTTCGTACATGCACAATGTGAGGGATTTCTAAAATTGTGTCAAAAAATTTTTCTATTTTCGAAATAGCTGCATGGCCCGGCGTTGCACGGGCTATCTCTACTGTTATATATTTTCCCTTTCTCTCACAAAATTAGAAATTCTAATACTCATTTTCAAAATAACTTGCATCCCCCCTCCTCCGCTTAGCCCGGCGTTGCTCAGGCTTTCTCTTTTCATCATGACACCAGCATTTCTGTGTGGGTGTGTTCGTACATGCACAATGTGAGGGATTTCTAAAATTGTGTCAAAAATAATCCTTTTTCCGAAATAGCTGCATGGCCCGGCGTTGCACGGGCTATCTCTACTGTTATAAATTTTCCCGTTCTCTCACAAATTTAGAACATCTAATACTCATTTTCAAAATAACTTCCATCCCCCCTCCACCGCTTAGCCCAGCGTAGCTCGGGCTTTCTCTTTTCCTCATGACACCAGCATTTCTGTGTGTATGTGTTTGTGCATGCACAATGTGAGGGATTTCTAAAATTGTGTCAAAAATTTCCTTTTTCCGAAATAGCTGCATGGCCCGGCGTTTCACGGGCTATCTCTACTGTTAGAAATTTTCCCTTTCTCTCACAAAATCAGAACTTCTCTCTAATACTCATTTTCAAAATAAATTCCATCCTCCTCCACCGCTTAGCCGGCGTTGCTCGGGCTTTCTCTTTTCATCATGACACCAGCATTTCTGTGTGTGTGTGTTCGTACATGCAAAATGTAAGTGATTTCTCAAATTGTGTCAAAAAATTTCCTTTTTACGAAATAGCTGCATGGCCCGGCGTTGCACGGGCTATCTCTATTGTTATAAATTTTCCTTTTCTCTCACAAAATCAGAACTTCTCTCTCTCTCTCTCCCTCTACTCTAATACTCATTTTTACAAAATAAATTCCATTCCTCCTCCACGGCTTAGCCCTGCGTTGCTCGGGCTTTCTCTTTCCTCATGACACCAGCATTTCTGTGTGTTTGTGTTTGTACATGCACAATGTAAGGAATTTCTAAAATTGTTTAAAAAAATTTCCTTTTTTCGAAATAGGTGCATGGCCCGGCGTTGCACGGGCTATCTTTTTTGTTAGAAATTTTCCCTTTCTCTCACAAAATCAGAACATCTCTCTAATACTCATTTTCAAAATAAATTCCACCCCTCCTCCACCGCTTAGCCCGGCGTTGCTCGGGCTTTCTCTTTCCTCATGACACCAGCATTTCTGTGTGTGTGTTCGTACATGCACAATGTGAGGGATTTCTAAAATTGTGTCAAAAGTTTCCTTTTACGAAATAGCTGCATGACCCGGCGTTGCACGGGCTATTTCTACTGTTAAAATTTTCCCTTTCTCTCACAAAATTAAAACTTCTAATACTCATTTTCAAAATAACTTCCATCCCCCTCCACCGCTTAGCCCAGCGTTGCTCGGGCTCTCTCTTTTCCTCATGACACCAGCATTTCTGTGTGTGTGTGTTCGTACATGCACAATGTGAGCGATTTCTAAAATTGTGTCAAAAAAAATTTCCTTTTTCCGAAATAGCTGCATGGCCCGGCGTTGCACGGGCTATCTCTACTGTTAGAAATTTTCCCTTTCTCTCACAAAATCAGAATTTCTCTCTCTAATACTCATTTTCAAAATAAATTCCATCCCTCCTCCACTGTTTAGCCCGGCGTTGCTTGGGCTTTCCCTTTTCCTCATGACACCAGCATTTCTGTGTGTGTGTGTTCGTACATGCAAAATGTAAGTGATTTCTCAAATTGTGTCAAAAAATTTCCTTTTTACGAAATAGCTGCATGGCCCGGCGTTGCACGGGCTATCTCTATTGTTATAAATTTTCCTTTTCTCTCACAAAATCAGAACTTCTCTCTCTCTCTCTCCCTCTACCCTAATACTCATTTTTACAAAATAAATTCCATTCCTCCTCCACCGCTTAGCCCGGCGTTGCTCGGGCTTTCTCTTTCCTCATGACACCAGCATTTCTGTGTGTTTGTGTTTGTACATGCACAATGTAAGGAAATTCTAAAATTGTTTAAAAAAATTTCCTTTTTTCGAAATAGCTGCATGGCCCGGCGTTGCACGGGCTATCTCTACTGTTAGAAATTTTCCCTTTCTCTCACAAAATCAGAACATCTCTCTAATACTCATTTTCAAAATAAATTCCACCCCTCCTCCACCGCTTAGCCCGGCGTTGCTCGGGCTTTCTCTTTTCCTCATGACACCAGCATTTCTGTGTGTGTGTTCGTACATGCACAATGTGAGGGATTTCTAAAATTGTGTCAAAAAGTTTCCTTTTTACGAAATAGCTGCATGACCCGGCGTTGCACGGGCTATCTCTACTGTTAAAATTTTCCCTTTCTCTCACAAAATTAAAACTTCTAATACTCATTTTCGAAATAACTTCCATCCCCCTCCACCGCTTAGCCCAGCGTTGCTCGGGCTCTCTCTTTTCCTCATGACACCAGCATTTCTGTGTGTGTGTGTTCGTACATGCACAATGTGAGCGATTTCTAAAATTGTTTCAATAAATTTCCCTTTTTCGAAATAGCTGCATGGCCCGGCGTTGCACGGGCTATCTCTACTGTTATAAATTTTCCCTTTCTCTCACAAAATCAGAACTTCTCTCTCTCTCTCTCTCTAATACTCATTTTCAAAATGAATTCCATCCCTCCTCCACCGCTTAGCCTGGCATTGCTCGGGCTTTGTCTTTTAGTCATAACATCAGCATTTATGTGTGTGTGTGTTCGTACATGCACAATGTGATGGATTTCTAAAATCTTGTCAAAAAATTTCCTTTTTTCGAAATAGCTGCATGGCCCGGCGTTGCACGGGCTATCTCTACTGTTATAAATTTTCACTTTCTCTCACAAAATTAGAACTTCTCTCTACTCTAATACTCATTTTCAAAATAAATTCCATGCCCCCTCCACCGCTTAGCCCAGCGTTGCTCGGGCTTTCTCTTTTCCTCATGACACCAGCATTTCTGTGTGTGTGTGTTTGTACATGCACAATATGAGGGATTTCTAAAATTGTGTCAAAAAATTTCCTTTTTCCGAAATAGCTGCATGCCCGGCGTTGCACGGGCTATCTCTACTGTTAGAAATTTTCCCTTTCTTTCACAAAATCAAAACTTCTAATACTCATTTTCCAAATAACTTCCAGCCACCCCTCCAAAGCTTAGCCCTGCGTTGCTCGGGCTTTCTCTTTTCCTCATGACACCAGCATTTCTGTGTATGTGTGTTTGTACTTGCACAATGTGAGGGATTTCTAAAATTGTGTCAAAAAATTTTTCTATTTTCGAAATAGCTGCATGGCCCGGCGTTGCACGGGCTATCTCTACTGTTATAAATTTTCCCTTTCTCTCACAAAATTAGAACTTCTCTCTCTTTCTCTCTCTAATACTTATTTTCGAAATAAATTCCATCCCTCGTCCACCGCTAGCCCGGCGTTGCTCGGGCTTTCTCTTTTCCTTATGACACCAGCATTTCCGTGTGTGTTTGTACATGCACAATGTGAGGGATTTCTAAAATTGTGTCAAAAATTTCCTTTTTTCGAAATAGGTGCATGGCCCGGCGTTGCACGGGCTATCTCTACTGTTATAAATTTTCCTTTCTCTCACAAAATTAGAACTTCTCTAATGCTCATTTTCAAAATAACTTCCATGCCCCCTCCACCACTTAGCACAGCGTTGCTCGGGCTTTCTCTTTTCCTCATGACACCAGCATTTCTAAGTGTGTGTGTTCGTACATACACAATGTGAGGGATTTCTAAAATTGTGTCAAAAATTTCCTTTTTCCGAAATCGCTGCATGCCCGGCGTTGCACGGGCTATCTCTACTGTTATAAATTTTCCCTTTCTCTCACAAAATTAGAACTTCTCTCTACTCTAATACTCATTTTCAAAAAAATTCCATGCCCCTCCACCTCTTAGCCCAGCGTTGCTCGGGCTTTCTCTTTCCTCATGGAACCAGCATTTCTGTGTTTGTGTGTTCGTACATGCACAATGTGAGGGATTTCTAAAATTGTGTCAAAAATTTTTCTATTTTCGAAATAGCTGCATGGCCCGGCGTTGCACGGGCTATCTCTACTGTTATATATTTTCCCTTTCTCTCACAAAATTAGAAATTCTAATACTCATTTTCAAAATAACTTGCATCCCCCTCCTCCGCTTAGCCCGGCGTTGCTCGGGCTTTCTCTTTTCATCATGACACCAGCATTTCTGTGTGGGTGTGTTCGTACATGCACAATGTGAGGGATTTCTAAAATTGTGTCAAAAATAATCCTTTTTCCGAAATAGCTGCATGGCCCGGCGTTGCACGGGCTATCTCTACTGTTATAAATTTTCCCGTTCTCTCACAAATTTAGAACATCTAATACTCATTTTCAAAATAACTTCCATCCCCCCTCCACCGCTTAGCCCAGCGTAGCTCGGGCTTTCTCTTTCCTCATGACACCAGCATTTCTGTGTGTATGTGTTTGTGCATGCACAATGTGAGGGATTTCTAAAATTGTGTCAAAAATTTCCTTTTTCCGAAATAGCTGCATGGCCCGCCGTTTCACGGGCTATCTCTACTGTTAGAAATTTTCCCTTTCTCTCACAAAATCAGAACTTCTCTCTAATACTCATTTTCAAAATAAATTCCATCCTCCTCCACCGCTTAGCCGGCGTTGCTCGGGCTTTCTCTTTCATCATGACACCAGCATTTCTGTGTGTGTGTGTTCGTACATGCAAAATGTAAGTGATTTCTCAAATTGTGTCAAAAATTTCCTTTTTACGAAATAGCTGCATGGCCCGGCGTTGCACGGGCTATCTCTATTGTTATAAATTTTCCCTTTCTCTCACAAAGTCAGAACTTCTCTCTCTCTCTCTCCTCTACTCTAATACTCATTTTTACATAATAAATTCCATTCCTCCTCCACCGCTTAGCCCTGCGTTGCTCGGGCTTTCTCTTTTCCTCATGACACCAGCATTTCTGTGTGTTTGTGTTTGTACATGCACAATGTAAGGAATTTCTAAAATTGTTTAAAAAATTTCCTTTTTTCGAAATAGGTGCATGGCCCGGCGTTGCACGGGCTATCTTTACTGTTAGAAATTTTCCCTTTCTCTCACAAAATCAGAACATCTCTCTAATACTCATTTTCAAAATAAATTCCACCCCTCCTCCACCACCGCTTAGCCCGGCGTTGCTCGGGCTTTCTCTTTCCTCATGACACCAGCATTTCTGTGTGTGTGTGTTCGTACATGCACAATGTGAGGGATTTCTAAAATTGTGTCAAAAATTTCCTTTTACGAAATAGCTGCATGACCCGGCGTTGCACGGGCTATTTCTACTGTTAAAATTTTCCCTTTCTCTCACAAAATTAAAACTTCTAATACTCATTTTCAAAATAACTTCCATCCCCCTCCACCGCTTAGCCCAGCGTTGCTCGGGCTCTCTTTTTCCTCATGACACCAGCATTTCTGTGTGTGTGTGTTCGTACATGCACAATGTGAGCGATTTCTAAAATTGTGTCAAAAATTTCCTTTTTCCGAAATAGCTGCATGGCCCGGCGTTGCACGGGCTATCTCTACTGTTAGAAATTTTCCCTTTCTCTCACAAAATCAGAACTTCTCTCTCTAATACTCATTTTCAAAATAAATTCCATCCCTCCTCCACTGTTTAGCCCGGCGTTGCTTGGGCTTTCCCTTTTCCTCATGACACCAGCATTTCTGTGTGTGTGTGTGTTTGTACATGCAAAATGTAAGTGATTTCTCAAATTGTGTCAAAAATTTCCTTTTTACGAAATAGCTGCATGGCCCGGCGTTGCACGGGCTATCTCTATTGTTATAAATTTTCCTTTTCTCTCACAAAATCAGAACTTCTCTCTCTCTCTCCTCTACCCTAATACTCATTTTTACAAAATAAATTCCATTCCTCCTCCACCGCTTAGCCCGGCGTTGCTCGGGCTTTCTCTTTCCTCATGACACCAGCATTTCTGTGTGTTTGTGTTTGTACATGCACAATGTAAGGAAATTCTAAAATTGTTTAAAAAAAAAATTTCCTTTTTCGAAATAGCTGCATGGCCCGGCGTTGCACGGGCTATCTCTACTGTTAGAAATTTTCCCTTTCTCTCACAAAATCAGAACATCTCTCTAATACTCATTTTCAAAATAAATTCCACCCCTCCTCCACCGCTTAGCCCGGCGTTGCTCGGGCTTTCTCTTTTTCCTCATGACACCAGCATTTCTGTGTGTGTGTTCGTACATGCACAATGTGAGGGATTTCTAAAATTGTGTCAAAAAGTTTCCTTTTACGAAATAGCTGCATGACCCGGCGTTGCACGGGCTATCTCTACTGTTAAAATTTTCCTTTCTCTCACAAAATTAAAACTTCTAATACTCATTTTCAAAATAACTTCCATCCCCTCCACCGCTTAGCCCAGCGTTGCTCGGGCTCTCTCTTTTTCCTCATGACACCAGCATTTCTGTGTGTGTGTGTTCGTACATGCACAATGTGAGGGATTTCTAAAATTGTGTCAAAAAATTTCCTTTTTTCCGAAATAGCTGCATGGCCCGGCGTTGCACGGGCTATCTCTACTGTTAGAAATTTTCCCTTTCTCTCACAAAATCAGAACTTCTCTCTCTAATACTCATTTTCAAAATAAATTCCATCCCTCCTCCACTGTTTAGCCCGGCGTTGCTTGGGCTTTCCCTTTTCCTCATGACAACAGCATTTCTGTGTGTGTGTGTTCGTTCATGCACAATGTGAGGGATTTCTAAAATTGTGTCAAAAAATTTCCTTTTTTCGAAATAGCTGCATGGCCCGGCTGTCACGGGCTATCTCTACTGTTATAAATTTTCCCTTTCTCTCACAAAATTAGAACTTCTAATACTCATTTTCAAAATAACTTCCATCCCCCCTCCACCGCTTAGCCCGGCGTTGCTCGGGCTTTCTCTTTTCCTCATGACACCAACATTTCTGTGTGTGTTTGTACGTGCACAATGTGAGGGATTTCTAAAATTGTGTCAAAAAATTTCCTTTTTTCGAAATAGCTGCATGGCCCGGCGTTGCACGGGCTATCTCTACTGTTAGAAATTTTCCCTTTCTCTCACAAAATCAGAACTTCTCTCTCTAATACTCATTTTCAAAATAAATTCTATCCCTCCTCCACTGTTTAGCCCGGCGTTGCTTGGGCTTTCCCTTTTCCTCATGACACCAGCATTTCTGTGTGTGTGTGTTCGTACATGTAAAATGTAAGTGATTTCTCAAATTGTGTCAAAAAATTTCCTTTTTACGAAATAGCTGCATGGCCCGGCGTTGCACGGGCTATCTCTATTGTTATAAATTTTCCTTTTCTCTCACAAAATCAGAACTTCTCTCTCTCTCTCTCCCTCTACTCTAATACTCATTTTTACAAAATAAATTCCATTCCTCCTCCACCGCTTAGCCCTGCGTTGCTCGGGCTTTCTCTTTCCTCATGACACCAGCATTTCTGTGTGTTTGTGTTTGTACATGCACAATGTAAGGAATTTCTAAAATTGTTTAAAAAATTTCCTTTTTCGAAATAGCTGCATGGCCCGGCGTTGCACGGGCTATCTCTACTGTTATAAATTTTCCCTTTCTCTCACAAAATTAAAACTTCTAATACTCATTTTCAAAATAACTTCCATCCCCCCTCCACCGCTTAGCCCAGCGTTGCTCGGGCTCTCTCTTTTCCTCATGACACCAGCATTTCTGTGTGTGTGTGTTCGTACATGCACAATGTGAGCGATTTCTAAAATTGTGTCAAAAAATTTCCTTTTTCCGAAATAGCTGCATGGCCCGGCGTTGCACGGGCTATCTCTACTGTTAGAAATTTTCCCTTTCTCTCACAAAATCAGAACTTCTCTCTCTAATACTCATTTTCAAAATAAATTCCATCCCTCCTCCACTGTTTAGCCCGGCGTTGCTTGGGCTTTCCCTTTTCCTCATGACACCAGCATTTCTGTGTGTGTGTGTTCGTACATGCAAAATGTAAGTGATTTCTCAAATTGTGTCAAAAAATTTCCTTTTTACGAAATAGCTGCATGGCCCGGCGTTGCACGGGCTATCTCTATTGTTATAAATTTTCCTTTTCTCTCACAAAATCAGAACTTCTCTCTCTCTCTCTCTCCCTCTACTCTAATACTCATTTTTACAAAATAAATTCCATTCCTCCTCCACCGCTTAGCCCGGCGTTGCTCGGGCTTTCTCTTTTCCTCATGACACCAGCATTTCTGTGTGTTTGTGTTTGTACATGCACAATGTAAGGAAATTCTAAAATTGTTTAAAAAAATTTCCTTTTTTCGAAATAGCTGCATGGCCCGGCGTTGCACGGGCTATCTCTACTGTTAGAAATTTTCCCTTCTCTCACAAAATCAGAACATCTCTCTAATACTCATTTTCAAAATAAATTCCACCCCTCCTCCACCGCTTAGCCCGGCGTTGCTCGGGCTTTCTCTTTTCCTCATGACACCAGCATTTCTGTGTGTGTGTTCGTACATGCACAATGTGAGGGATTTCTAAAATTGTGTCAAAAGTTTCCTTTTTACGAAATAGCTGCATGACCCGGCGTTTCACGGGCTATCTCTACTGTTAAAATTTTCCCTTTCTCTCACAAAATTAAAACTTCTAATACTCATTTTCAAAATAACTTCCATCCCCCTCCACCGCTTAGCCCCGCGTTGCTCGGGCTCTCTCTTTTCCTCATGACACCAGCTTTTCTGTGTGTGTGTGTTCGTACATGCACAATGTGAGCGATTTCTAAAATTGTGTCAAAAAATTTCCTTTTTCCGAAATAGCTGCATGGCCCGGCGTTGCACGGGCTATCTCTACTGTTAGAAATTTTCCCTTTCTCTCACAAAATCAGAACTTCTCTCTCTAATACTCATTTTCAAAATAAATTCCATCCCTCCTCCACTGTTTAGCCCGGCGTTGCTCGGGCTTTCTCTTTTCCTCATGACAACAGCATTTCTGTGTGTGTGTGTTCGTACATGCACAATGTGAGGGATTTCTAAAATTGTGTCAAAAATTTCCTTTTTTTTCGAAATAGCTGCATGGCCCGGCGTTGTCACGGGCTATCTCTACTGTTATAAATTTTCCCTTTCTCTCACAAAATTAGAACTTCTAATACTCATTTTCAAAATAACTTCCATCCCCCTCCACCGCTTAGCCCGGCGTTGCTCGGGCTTTCTCTTTTCCTCATGACACCAACATTTCTGTGTGTGTTTGTACGTGCACAATGTGAGGGATTTCTAAAATTGTGTCAAAAAATTTCCTTTTTTCGAAATAGCTGCATGGCCCGGCGTTGCACGGGCTATCTCTACTGTTAGAAATTTTCCCTTTCTCTCACAAAATCAGAACTTCTCTCTCTAATACTCATTTTCAAAATAAATTCCATCCTCCTCCACTGTTTAGCCCGGCGTTGCTTGGGCTTTCCCTTTTCCTCATGACACCAGCATTTCTGTGTGTGTGTGTTCGTACATGCAAATGTAAGTGATTTCTCAAATTGTGTCAAAAATTTCCTTTTTTCGAAATAGCTGCATGGCCCGGCGTTGCACGGGCTATCTCTATTGTTATAAATTTTCCTTTTCTCTCACAAAATCAGAACTTCTCTCTCTCTCTCTCCCCTCTACTCTAATACTCATTTTTACAAAATAAATTCCATTCCTCCTCCACCGCTTAGCCCGGCGTTGCTCGGGCTTTCTCTTTTCCTCATGACACCAGCATTTCTGTGTGTTTGTGTTTGTACATGCACAATGTAAGGAAATTCTAAAATTGTTTAAAAAAATTTCCTTTTTTCGAAATAGCTGCATGGCCCGGCGTTGCACGGGCTATCTCTACTGTTAGAAATTTTCCCTTTCTCTCACAAAATCAGAACTTCTCTCTAATACTCATTTTCAAAATAAATTCCACCCCCCCTCCACCGCTTAGCCCGGCGTTGCTCGGGCTTTCTCTTTTCCTCATGACACCAGCATTTCTGTGTGTGTGTTCGTACATGCACAATGTGAGGGATTTCTAAAATTGTGTCAAAAAGTTTCCTTTTTCCGAAATAGCTGCATGGCCCGGCGTTGCACGGGCTATCTCTACTGTTAGAAATTTTCCCTTTCTCTCACAAAATCAGAACTTCTCTCTCTAATACTCATTTTCAAAATAAATTCCATCCCTCCTCCACTGTTTAGCCCGGCGTTGCTTGGGCTTTCCTTTTCCTCATGACAACAGCATTTCTGTGTGTGTGTGTTCGTACATGCACAATGTGAGGGATTTCTAAAATTGTGTCAAAAAATTTCCTTTTTTCGAAATAGCTGCATGGCCCGGCTGTCACGGGCTATCTCTACTGTTATAAATTTTCCCTTTCTCTCACAAAATTAGAACTTCTAATACTCATTTTCAAAATAACTTCCATCCCCCCTCCACCGCTTAGCCCGGCGTTGCTCGGGCTTTCTCTTTTCCTCATGACACCAACATTTCTGTGTGTGTGTTTCGTACATGCACAATGTGAGGGATTTCTAAAATTGTGTCAAAAAATTTCCTTTTTCGAAATAGCTGCATGACCCGGCGTTGCACCGGCTATCTCTACTGCTATAAATTTTCCCTTTCTCTCACAAAATTAAAACTTCTAATACTCATTTTCAAAATAACTTCCATCCCCCCTCCACCGCTTAGCCCAGCGTTGCTCGGGCTCTCTCTTTTCCTCATGACACCAGCATTTCTGTGTGTGTGTGTTCGTACATGCACAATGTGAGCGATTTCTAAAATTGTGTCAAAAAATTTCCTTTTTCGAAATAGCTGCATGGCCCGGCGTTGCACGGGCTATCTCTACTGTTAGAAATTTTCCCTTTCTCTCACAAAATCAGAACTTCTCTCTCTAATACTCATTTTCAAAATAAATTCCATCCCTCCTCCACTGTTTAGCCCGGCGTTGCTTGGGCTTTCCCTTTTCCTCATGACAACAGCATTTCTGTGTGTGTGTGTTCGTACATGCACAATGTGAGGGATTTCTAAAATTGTGTCAAAAATTTCCTTTTTCGAAATAGCTGCATGGCCCGGCTGTCACGGGCTATCTCTACTGTTATAAATTTTCCCTTTCTCTCACAAAATTAGAACTTCTAATACTCATTTTCAAAATAACTTCCATCCCCCCTCCACCGCTTAGCCCGGCGTTGCTCGGGCTTTCTCTTTTCCTCATGACACCAACATTTCTGTGTGTGTTTGTACGTGCACAATGTGAGGGATTTCTAAAATTGTGTCAAAAAATTCCTTTTTCGAAATAGCTGCATGGCCCGGCGTTGCACGGGCTATCTCTACTGTTAGAAATTTTCCCTTTCTCTCACAAAATCAGAACTTCTCTCTCTAATACTCATTTTCAAAATAAATTCCATCCCTCCTCCACTGTTTAGCCCGGCGTTGCTTGGGCTTTCCCTTTTCCTCATGACACCAGCATTTCTGTGTGTGTGTGTTCGTACATGTAAAATGTAAGTGATTTCTCAAATTGTGTCAAAAAATTTCCTTTTTACGAAATAGCTGCATGGCCCGGCGTTGCACGGGCTATCTCTATTGTTATAAATTTTCCTTTTCTCTCACAAAATCAGAACTTCTCTCTCTCTCTCTCCCTCTACTCTAATACTCATTTTTACAAAATAAATTCCATTCCTCCTCCACCGCTTAGCCCGGCGTTGCTCGGGCTTTCTCTTTTCCTCATGACACCAGCATTTCTGTGTGTTTGTGTTTGTACATGCACAATGTAAGGAATTTCTAAAATTGTTTAAAAAAATTTCCTTTTTTCGAAATAGCTGCATGGCCCGGCGTTGCACGGGCTATCTCTACTGTTAGAAATTTTCCCTTTCTCTCACAAAATCAGAACATCTCTCTAATACTCATTTTCAAAATAAATTCCACCCCTCCTCCACCGCTTAGCCCGGCGTTGCTCGGGCTTTCTCTTTTCCTCATGACACCAGCATTTCTGTGTGTGTGTTCGTACATGCACAATGTGAGGGATTTCTAAAATTGTGTCAAAAAGTTTCCTTTTTACGAAATAGCTGCATGACCCGGCGTTGCACGGGCTATCTCTACTGTTAAAATTTTCCCTTTCTCTCACAAAATTAAAACATCTAATACTCATTTTCAAAATAAATTCCATCCCCTCCTCCACCGCTTAGCCCGGCGTTGCTTGGGCTTTCCCTTTTCCTCATGACACCAGCATTTCTGTGTGTGTGTGTTCGTACATGCACAATGTGAGGATTTCTAAAATTGTGTCAAAAATTTCCTTTTTTCGAAATAGCTGCATGGCCCGGCGTTGCACGGGCTATCTCTATGTTATAAATTTTCCTTTTCTCTCACAAAATCAGAACTTCTAATACTCATTTTCAAAATAAATTCCATCCCTCCTCCACAGATTAGCCCGGCGTTGCTAGGGCTTTCTCTTTTCCTCATGACACCAGCATTTCTGTGTGTTTGTGTTTGTACATGCACAATGTAAGGATTTCTAAAATTGTTTAAAAAAATTTCCTTTTTCGAAATAGCTGCATGGCCCGGCGTTGCACGGGCTATCTCTACTGTTAAAATTTTCCCTTTCTCTCACAAAATTAAAACTTCTAATACTCATTTTCAAAATAACTTCCATCCCCCTCCACCGCTTAGCCCAGCGTTGCTCGGGCTCTCTCTTTCCTCATGACACCAGCATTTCTGTGTGTGTGTGTTCGTACATGCACAATGTGAGCGATTTCTAAAATTGTGTCAAAAATTTCCTTTTTCCGAAATAGCTGCATGGCCCGGCGTTGCACGGGCTATCTCTACTGTTAGAAATTTTCCTTTCTCTCACAAAATCAGAACTTCTCTCTCTAATACTCATTTTCAAAATAAATTCCATCCCTCCTCCACTGTTTAGCCCGGCGTTGCTTGGGCTTTCCCTTTCCTCATGACAACAGCATTTCTGTGTGTGTGTGTTCGTACATGCACAATGTGAGGGATTTCTAAAATTGTGTCAAAAATTTCCTTTTTCGAAATAGCTGCATGGCCCGGCTGTCACGGGCTATCTCTACTGTTATAAATTTTCCTTTCTTCTCTCACAAAATTAGAACTTCTAATACTCATTTTCAAAATAACTTCCATCCCCCTCCACCGCTTAGCCCGGCGTTGCTCGGGCTTTCTCTTTCCTCATGACACCAACATTTCTGTGTGTGTTTGTACGTGCACAATGTGAGGGATTTCTAAAATTGTGTCAAAAATTTCCTTTTTCGAAATAGCTGCATGGCCCGGCGTTGCACGGGCTATCTCTACTGTTAGAAATTTTCCTTTCTCTCACAAAATCAGAACTTCTCTCTCTAATACTCATTTTCAAAATAAATTCCATCCCTCCTCCACTGTTTAGCCCGGCGTTGCTTGGGCTTTCCCTTTCCTCATGACACCAGCATTTCTGTGTGTGTGTGTTCGTACATGTAAAATGTAAGTGATTTCTCAAATTGTGTCAAAAAATTTCCTTTTTACGAAATAGCTGCATGGCCCGGCGTTGCACGGGCTATCTCTATTGTTATAAATTTTCCTTTTCTCTCACAAAATCAGAACTTCTCTCTCTCTCTCCTCTACTCTAATACTCATTTTTACAAAATAAATTCCATTCCTCCTCCACCGCTTAGCCCTGCGTTGCTCGGGCTTTCTCTTTTCCTCATGACACCAGCATTTCTGTGTGTTTGTGTTTGTACATGCACAATGTAAGGAATTTCTAAAATTGTTTAAAAAAATTTCCTTTTTTCGAAATAGCTGCATGGCCCGGCGTTGCACGGGCTATCTCTACTGTTAGAAATTTTCCCTTTCTCTCACAAAATCAGAACATCTCTCTAATACTCATTTTCAAAATAAATTCCACCCCTCCTCCACCGCTTAGCCCGGCGTTGCTCGGGCTTTCTCTTTTCCTCATGACACCAGCATTTCTGTGTGTGTGTGTTCGTACATGCACAATGTGAGGGATTTCTAAAATTGTGTCAAAAAGTTTCCTTTTTACGAAATAGCTGCATGACCCGGCGTTGCACGGGCTATCTCTACTGTTAAAATTTTCCCTTTCTCTCACAAAATTAAAACTTCTAATACTCATTTTCAAAATAAATTCCATCCCCCCTCCACCGCTTAGCCCAGCGTTGCTCGGGCTTTCTCTTTCCTCATGACACCAGCATTTCTGTGTGTGTGTGTTCGTACATGCACAATGTGAGCGATTTCTAAAATTGTGTCAAAAATTTTCCTTTTTCCGAAATAGCTGCATGGCCCGGCGTTGCACGGGCTATCTCTACTGTTAGAAATTTTCCCTTTCTCTCACAAAATCAGAACTTCTCTCTCTAATACTCATTTTCAAAATAAATTCCATCCCTCCTCCACTGTTTAGCCCGGCGTTGCTTGGGCTTTCCCTTTTCCTCATGACACCAGCATTTCTGTGTGTGTGTGTTCGTACATGCAAAATGTAAGTGATTTCTCAAATTGTGTCAAAAATTTCCTTTTACGAAATAGCTGCATGGCCCGGCGTTGCACGGGCTATCTCTATTGTTATAAATTTTCCTTTTCTCTCACAAAATCAGAACTTCTCTCTCTCTCTCTCTCCCTCTACTCTAATACTCATTTTTACAAAATAAATTCCATTCCTCCTCCACCGCTTAGCCCGGCGTTGCTCGGGCTTTCTCTTTTCCTCATGACACCAGCATTTCTGTGTGTTTGTGTTTGTACATGCACAATGTAAGGAAATTCTAAAATTGTTTAAAAAAATTTCCTTTTTTCGAAATAGCTGCATGGCCCGGCGTTGCACGGGCTATCTCTACTGTTAAAATTTTCCCTTTCTCTCACAAAATTAAAACTTCTAATACTCATTTTCAAAATAACTTCCATCCCCCTCCACCGCTTAGCCCTGCGTTGCTCGGGCTCTCTCTTTTCCTCATGACACCAGCATTTCTGTGTGTGTGTGTTCGTACATGCACAATGTGAGCGATTTCTAAAATTGTGTCAAAAAATTTCCTTTTTCGAAATAGCTGCATGGCCCGGCGTTGCACGGGCTATCTCTACTGTTAGAAATTTTCCCTTTCTCTCACAAAATCAGAACTTCTCTCTCTAATACTCATTTTCAAAATAAATTCCATCCCTCCTCCACTGTTTAGCCCGGCGTTGCTTGGGCTTTCCCTTTCCTCATGACAACAGCATTTCTGTGTGTGTGTGTGTTCGTACATGCACAATGTGAGGGATTTCTAAAATTGTGTCAAAAAATTTCCTTTTTTCGAAATAGCTGCATGGCCCGGCTGTCACGGGCTATCTCTACTGTTATAAATTTTCCCTTTCTCTCACAAAATTAGAACTTCTAATACTCATTTTCAAAATAACTTCCATCCCCCCTCCACCGCTTAGCCCGGCGTTGCTCGGGCTTTCGCTTTCCTCATGACACCAACATTTCTGTGTGTGTTTTGTACGTGCACAATGTGAGGGATTTCTAAAATTGTGTCAAAAATTTCCTTTTTCGAAATAGCTGCATGGCCCGGCGTTGCACGGGCTATCTCTACTGTTAGAAATTTTCCTTTCTCTCACAAAATCAGAACTTCTCTCTCTAATACTCATTTTCAAAATAAATTCCATCCCTCCTCCACTGTTTAGCCCGGCGTTGCTTGGGCTTTCCCTTTTCCTCATGACACCAGCATTTCTGTGTGTGTGTGTTCGTACATGCAAAATGTAAGTGATTTCTCAAATTGTGTCAAAAAATTTCCTTTTTACGAAATAGCTGCATGGCCCGGCGTTGCACGGGCTATCTCTATTGTTATAAATTTTCCTTTTCTCTCACAAAATCAGAACTTCTCTCTCTCTCTCTCCCTCTACTCTAATACTCATTTTTACAAAATAAATTCCATTCCTCCTCCACCGCTTAGCCCGGCGTTGCTCGGGCTTTCTCTTTTCCTCATGACACCAGCATTTCTGTGTGTTTGTGTTTGTACATGCACAATGTAAGGAATTTCTAAAATTGTTTAAAAAATTTCCTTTTTCGAAATAGCTGCATGGCCCGGCGTTGCACGGGCTATCTCTACTGTTAGAAATTTTCCCTTTCTCTCACAAAATCAGAACATCTCTCTAATACTCATTTTCAAAATAAATTCCATCCCTCCTCCACCGCTTAGCCCGGCGTTGCTCGGGCTTTCTCTTTTCCTCATGACACCAGCATTTCTGTGTGTGTGTGTTCGTACATGCAAAATGTAAGTGATTTCTCAAATTGTGTCAAAAAATTTCCTTTTTACGAAATAGCTGCATGTTGCACGGGCTATCTCTATTGTTATAAATTTTCCTTTCTCTCACAAAATCAGAACTTCTCTCTCTCTCTCTCTCTCCCTACTCTAATACTCATTTTCAAAATAAATTCCATTCCTCCTCCACCGTTAGCCCGGCGTTGCTCGGGCTTTCTCTTTCCTCATGACACCAGCATTTCTGTGTGTTTGTGTTTGTACATGCACAATGTGAAGTTTCTAAAATTGTTTAAAAAAATTTCGAAATAGCTGCATGGCCCGGCGTTGCACGGGCTATCTCTACTGTTAAAATTTTCCCTTTCTCTCACAAAATTAAAACTTCTAATACTCATTTTCAAAATAACTTCCATCCCCCTCCACCGCTTAGCCCAGGCGTTGCTCGGGCTCTCTCTTTCCTCATGACACCAGCATTTCTGTGTGTGTGTGTTCGTACATGCACAATGTGAGCGATTTCTAAAATTGTGTCAAAAATTTCCTTTTTCCGAAATAGCTGCATGGCCCGGCGTTGCACGGGCTATCTCTACTGTTAGAAATTTTCCCTTTCTCTCACAAAATCAGAACTTCTCTCTCTAATACTCATTTTCAAAATAAATTCCATCCCTCCTCCACTGTTTAGCCCGGCGTTGCTTGGGCTTTCCCTTTTCCTCATGACAACAGCATTTCTGTGTGTGTGTGTTCGTACATGCACAATGTGAGGGATTTCTAAAATTGTGTCAAAAAATTTCCTTTTTCGAAATAGCTGCATGGCCCGGCTGTCACGGGCTATCTCTACTGTTATAAATTTTCCTTTCTCTCACAAAATTAGAACTTCTAATACTCATTTTCAAAATAATCCATCCCCTCCATCGCTTAGCCCGGCGTTGCTCGGGCTTTCTCTTTTCCTCATGACACCAACATTTCTGTGTGTGTTTGTACGTGCACAATGTGAGGGATTTCTAAAATTGTGTCAAAAATTTCCTTTTTCGAAATAGCTGCATGGCCCGGCGTTGCACGGGCTATCTCTACTGTTAGAAATTTTCCTTTCTCTCACAAAATCAGAACTTCTCTCTCTAATACTCATTTTCAAAATAAATTCCATCCCTCCTCCACTGTTTAGCCCGGCGTTGCTTGGGCTTTCCTTTTTCCTCATGACACCAGCATTTCTGTGTGTGTGTGTTCGTACATGCAAAATGTAAGTGATTTCTCAAATTGTGTCAAAAAATTTCCTTTTTCGAAATAGCTGCATGGCCCGGCGTTGCACGGGCTATCTCTATTGTTATAAATTTTCCTTTTCTCTCACAAAATCAGAACTTCTCTCTCTCTCTCTCCCTCTACTCTAATACTCATTTTTACAAAATAAATTCCATTCCTCCTCCACCGCTTAGCCCGGCGTTGCTCGGGCTTTCTCTTTTCCTCATGACACCAGCATTTCTGTGTGTTTGTGTTTGTACATGCACAATGTAAGGAATTTCTAAAATTGTTTAAAAAAATTTCCTTTTTCGAAATAGCTGCATGGCCCGGCGTTGCACGGGCTATCTCTACTGTTAGAAATTTTCCTTTCTCTCACAAAATCAGAACATCTCTCTAATACTCATTTTCAAAATAAATTCCACCCCTCCTCCACCGCTTAGCCCGGCGTTGCTCGGGCTTTCTCTTTTCCTCATGACACCAGCATTTCTGTGTGTGTGTTCGTACATGCACAATGTGAGGGATTTCTAAAATTGTGTCAAAAAGTTTCCTTTTTACGAAATAGCTGCATGACCCGGCGTTGCACGGGCTATCTCTACTGTTATAAATTTTCCCTTTCTCTCAAAAAATTAGAACTTCTAATACTCATTTTCAAAATAACTTCCATCCCCCTCCACCGCTAAGCCCAGCGTTGCTCGGGCTTTCTCTTTTCCTCATGACACCAGCATTTCTGTGTGTGTGTGTGTTTGTACATGCACAATGTGAGGGATTTCTAAAATTGTGTCAAAAATTTCCTTTTTTCGAAATAGCTGCATGGCCCGGCGTTGCACGGGCTATCTCTACTGTTATAAATTTTCCCTTTCTCTCACAAAATCAGAACTTCTCTCTCTAATACTCATTTTCAAAATAAATTCCATCCCTCCTCCACTGTTTAGCCCGGCGTTGCTCGGGCTTTCTCCTTTTCATCATGACACCAGCATTTCTGTGTGTGTGTGTTCGTACATGCAAAATGTAAGTGATTTCTCAAATTGTGTCAAAAATTTCCTTTTTTCGAAATAGCTGCATGGCCCGGCGTTGCACGGGCTATCTCTATTGTTATAAATTTTCCTTTTTCTCTCACAAAATCAGAACTTCTCTCTCTCTCTCTCTCTCTACTCTAATACTCATTTTTACAAAATAAATTCCATTCCTCCTCCACCGCTTAGCCCGGCGTTGCTCGGGCTTTCTCTTTTCCTCATGACACCAGCATTTCTGTGTGTTTGTGTTTGTACATGCACAATGTAAGGAATTTCTAAAATTGTTTAAAAATTTCCTTTTTTCGAAATAGCTGCATGGCCCGGCGTTGCACGGGCTATCTCTTTGTTAGAAATTTTCCCTTTCTCTCACAAAATCAGAACATCTCTCTAATACTCATTTTCAAAATAAATTCCACCCCTCCTCCACCGCTTAGCCCGGCGTTGCTCGGGCTTTCTCTTTCCTCATGACACCAGCATTTCTGTGTGTGTGTTTTGTACATGCACAATGTGAGGGATTTCTAAAATTGTGTCAAAAAGTTTCCTTTTTACGAAATAGCTGCATGACCCGGCGTTGCACGGGCTATCTCTACTGTTAAAATTTTCCCTTTCTCTCACAAAATTAAAACTTCTAATACTCATTTTCAAAATAACTTCCATCCCCCCTCCACCGCTTAGCCCAGCGTTGCTCGGGCTCTCTCTTTTCCTCATGACACCAGCATTTCTGTGTGTGTGTGTGTTTGTACATGCACAATGTGAGCGATTTCTAAAATTGTGTCAAAAATTTCCTTTTTACGAAATAGCTGCATGGCCCGGCGTTGCACGGGCTATCTCTACTGTTAGAAATTTTCCCTTTCTCTCACAAAATCAGAACTTCTCTCTCTAATACTCATTTTCAAAATAAATTCCATCCCTCCTCCACTGTTTAGCCCGGCGTTGCTTGGGCTTTCCCTTTTCCTCATGACACCAGCATTTCTGTGTGTGTGTGTTCGTACATGCAAAATGTAAGTGATTTCTCAAATTGTGTCAAAAAATTTCCTTTTTTCGAAATAGCTGCATGGCCCGGCGTTGCACGGGCTATCTCTATTGTTATAAATTTTCCTTTTCTCTCACAAAATCAGAACTTCTCTCTCTCTCTCTCCTCTACTCTATACTTTTACAAAATAAATTCCATTCCTCCTCCACCGCTTAGCCCGGCGTTGCTCGGGCTTTCTCTTTCCTCATGACACCAGCATTTCTGTGTGTTTGTGTTTATACATGCACAATGTAAGAAATTCTAAAATTGTTTAAAAAATTTCCTTTTTCGAAATAGCTGATTTGCACGGGCTATCTCTACTGTTAAAATTTTCCCTCAAAAATTTCTTCTAATACTCATTTTCAAAATAAATTCCATCCACCGCTTAGCCCGGCGTTGCTCGGGCTTTCTCTTTTCCTCATGACACCAGCATTTCTGTGTGTGTGTGTTCTACTGCACAATGCGAATTTCTATTGTGTCAAAAATTTCCTTTTTCTCTGCATGGCCCGGCGTTGCAATCTCTACTGTTAGAAATTTTCCCTTTCTCTCACAAAATCAGAACTTCTCTCTCTCTAATACTCATTTTCAAAATAAATTCCATCCCTCCTCCACTGTTTAGCCCGGCGTTGCTTGGGCTTTCCCTTTTCCTCATGACACCAGCATTTCTGTGTGTGTGTGTTCGTGCATGCACAATGTGAGGGATTTCTAAAATTGTGTCAAAAATTTCCTTTTTTCGAAATAGCTGCATGGCCCGGCTGTCACGGGCTATCTCTACTGTTATAAATTTTCCTTTCTCTCACAAAATTAGAACTTCTAATACTCATTTTCAAAATAACTTCCATCCCCCCTCCACCGCTTAGCCCGGCGTTGCTCGGGCTTTCTCTTTTCCTCATGACACCAACATTTCTGTGTGTGTTTGTACGTGCACAATGTGAGGGATTTCTAAAATTGTGTCAAAAAATTTCCTTTTTTCGAAATAGCTGCATGGCCCGGCGTTGCACGGGCTATCTCTACTGTTAGAAATTTTCCCTTTCTCTCACAAAATCAGAACTTCTCTCTCTAATACTCATTTTCAAAATAAATTCCATCCCTCCTCCACTGTTTAGCCAGGCGTTGCTTGGGCTTTCCCTTTTCCTCATGACACCAGCATTTCTGTGTGTGTGTGTTCGTACATGTAAAATGTAAGTGATTTCTCAAATTGTGTCAAAAAATTTCCTTTTTACGAAATAGCTGCATGGCCCGGCGTTGCACGGGCTATCTCTATTGTTATAAATTTTCCTTTTCTCTCACAAAATCAGAACTTCTCTCTCTCTCTCTCCCTCTACTATAATACTCATTTTTACAAAATAAATTCCATTCCTCCTCCACCGCTTAGCCCTGCGTTGCTCGGGCTTTCTCTTTCCTCATGACACCAGCATTTCTGTGTGTTTGTGTTTGTACATGCACAATGTAAGGAATTTCTAAAATTGTTTAAAAAAATTTCCTTTTTTCGAAATAGCTGCATGGCCCGGCGTTGCACGGGCTATCTCTACTGTTAGAAATTTTCCCTTTCTCTCACAAAATCAGAACATCTCTCTAATACTCATTTTCAAAATAAATTCCACCCCTCCTCCACCGCTTAGCCCGGGTTGCTCGGGCTTTCTCTTTTCCTCATGACACCAGCATTTCTGTGTGTGTGTTCGTACATGCACAATGTGAGGGATTTCTAAAATTGTGTCAAAAAGTTTCCTTTTTACGAAATAGCTGCATGACCCGGCGTTGCACGGGCTATCTCTACTGTTAAAATTTTCCCTTTCTCTCACAAAATTAAAACTTCTAATACTCATTTTCAAAATAACTTCCATCCCCCCTCCACCGCTTAGCCCAGCGTTGCTCGGGCTTTCTGTTTTTCTCATGACACCAGCATTTCTGTGTGTGTGTGTGTTTGTACATGCTCAATGTGAGGGATTTCTAAAATTGTGTCAAAAAATTTCCTTTTTCCGAAATAGCTACATGGCCCGGCGTTGCTCGGGCTATCTCTACTGTTATAAATTTTCCCTTTCTCTCACAAAATCAGAACTTCTCTCTCTCTCTCTCTCTCTCTCTCTAATACTCATTTTCAAAAACAATTCCATCCCTCCTCCACCGCTTAGCCCGGCGTTGCTCGGGCTTTTTCTTTTCCTCATGACTCCAGCACTTCTGTGTGTGTGTGTGTTTGTACATGCACAATGTGAGGGATTTCTAAAATTGTGTCAAAAAATTTCCTTTTTTCGAAATAGCTGCTTGGCCCGGCGTTGCACGGGCTATCTCTACTGTTATAAATTTTCCCTTTCTCTCAAAAAATTAGAACTTCTAATACTCATTTTCAAAATAACTTCCATCCCCCTCCACCGCTAAGCCCAGCGTTGCTCGGGCTTTCTCTTTTCCTCATGACACCAGCATTTCTGTGTGTGTGTGTTCGTACATGCACAATGTGAGGGATTTCTCAATTTGTGTCAAAAAATTTCCTTTTTACGAAATAGCTGCATGGCCCGGCGTTGCAAGGGCTATCTCTACTGTTAGAAATTTTCCCTTTCTCTCACAAAATCAGAATTTCTCTCTCTCTCTCTCTCTCTCTCTAATACTCATTTTCAAAAACAATTCCATCCCTCCTCCACCGCTTAGCCCGGCGTTGCTCGGGCTTTCTCTTTTCCTCATGACACCAGCATTTCTGTGTGTGTGTTTGTACATGCACAATGTGAGGGATTTCTAAAATTGTGTCAAAAAATTTCCTTTTTTCGAAATAGCTGCATGGCCCGGCGTTGCACGGGCTATCTCTACTGTTATAAATTTTCCTTTCTCTCAAAAAATTAGAACTTCTAATACTCATTTTCAAAATAACTTCCATCCCCCTCCACCGCTAAGCCCAGCGTTGCTCGGGCTTTCTGTTTTCCTCATGACACCAGCATTTCTGTGTGTGTTTGTACATGCACAATGTGAGTGATTTCTAAAATTGTGTCAAAAAATTTCCTTTTTCCGAAATAGCTGCATGGCCCGGCGTTGCACGGGCTATCTCTACTGTTATAAATTTTCCCTTTCTCTCACAAAATTAGAACTTCTAATACTCATTTTGAAAATAATTTCCATCCCCCCTCCCGCTTAGCCGAGCGTTGCTCGCGCTTTCTGTTTTCCTCATGACACCAGCATTTCTGTGTGTGTGTGTTCGTACATGCACAATATGAGGGATTTCTAAAATTGTGTCAAAAAATTTCCTTTTTCCGAAATAGCTGCATATCCCGGCGTTGCACGGGCTCTCTCTACTGTTATAAATTTTCTCTTTCTCTCACAAAATCAGAACTTCTCTCTCTCTCTCTACTCTCTCTACTCTCTACTCTCTCTCTCTCTATAATATTCATTTTCAAAATAAATTCCATCCCTCCTCAATCGCTTAGCCCAGCGTTGCTCAGGCTTTCTCTTTTCCTCATGTCACCATCATTTCTATATGTGTGTGTTTGTAAATGCACAATGTGAGGGATTTCTCAATTTGTGTCAAAAAATTTCCTTTTTACGAAATAGCTGCATGGCCCGGCGTTGCACGGGCTATCTCTACTGTTGTAAATATTCCCTTTCTCTCACAAAATTAGAACTTCTAATCCTTATTTTCAAAATAAATTCCATCCCTCCTCCATCGCTTAGCCCAGCGTTGCTCAGGCTTTCTCTTTTCCTCATGACACCAGCATTTCTGTGTGTGTGTGTTCGTACTTGCACAATGTGAGGGATTTCTCAATTTGTGTCAAAAAATTTCCTTTTTACGAAATAGCTGCATGACCCGGCGTTGCAAGGGCTATCTCTACTGTTATAAATTTTCCCTTTCTCTCAAAAAATTAGAACTTCTAATACTCATTTTCAAAATAACTTCCATCCCCCCCCTCCACCGCTAAGCTTAGCGTTGCTCGGGCTTTCTGTTTTCCTCATGACACCAGCATTTCTGTGTGTGTGTGTTCGTACATGCACAATGTGAGGGATTTCTAAAATTGTGTCAAAAAATTTCCTTTTTCCGAAATAGCTACATGGCCCGGCGTTGCACGGGCTATCTCTACTGTTATAAATTTTCCCTTTCTCTCAAAAAATTAGAACTTCTAATACTCATTTTCAAAATAACTTCCATCCACCCTCCACCGCTAAGCCCAGCGTTGCTCGGGCTTTCTGTTTTCCTCATGACACCAGCATTTCTGTGTGTGTGTGTGTTTGTACATGCACAATGTGAGGGATTTCTAAAATTGTGTCAAAAAATTTACTTTTTCCGAAATAGCTGCATGGCCCGGCGTTGCACGGGCTATCTCTACTGCTATAAATTTTCCCTTTCTCTCACAAAATTAAAACTTCTAATACTCATTTTCAAAATAACTTCCATCCCCCTCCACCGCTTAGCCCAGCGTTGCTCGGGCTCTCTCTTTTCCTCATGACACCAGCATTTCTGTGTGTGTGTGTGTTCGTACATGCACAATGTGAGCGATTTCTAAAATTGTGTCAAAAAATTTCCTTTTTCCGAAATAGCTGCATGGCCCGGCTGTCACGGGCTATCTCTACTGTTATAAATTTTCCCTTTCTCTCACAAAATCAGAACTTCTCTCTCTAATACCCATTTTCAAAATAAATTCCATCCCCTCCACTGTTTAGCCCGGCGTTGCTTGGGCTTTCCTTTTCCTCATGACAACAGCATTTCTGTGTGTGTGTGTTCGTACATGCACAATGTGAGGGATTTCTAAAATTGTGTCAAAAAATTTCCTTTTTTCGAAATAGCTGCATGGCCCGGCTGTCACGGGCTATCTCTACTGTTATAAATTTTCCCTTTCTCTCACAAAATTAGAACTTCTAATACTCATTTTCAAAATAACTTCCATCCCCCTCCACCGCTTAGCCCGGCGTTGCTCGGGCTTTCTCTTTCCTCATGACACCAACATTTCTGTGTGTGTTTGTACGTGCACAATGTGAGGGATTTCTAAAATTGTGTCAAAAATTTCCTTTTTCGAAATAGCTGCATGGCCCGGCGTTGCACGGGCTATCTCTACTGTTAGAAATTTTCCCTTTCTCTCACAAAATCAGAACTTCTCTCTCTAATACTCATTTTCAAAATAAATTCCATCCCTCCTCCACCGCTTAGCCCGGCGTTGCTTGGGCTTTCCCTTTCCTCATGACACCAGCATTTCTGTGTGTGTGTGTTCGTACATGTAAATGTAACTGATTTCTCAAATTGTGTCAAAAAATTTCCTTTTTACGAAATAGCTGCATGGCCCGGCGTTGCACGGGCTATCTCTATTGTTATAAATTTTCCTTTTCTCTCACAAAATCAGAACTTCTCTCTCTCTCTCTCCCTCTACTCTAATACTCATTTTTACAAAATAAATTCCATTCCTCCTCCACCGCTTAGCCCTGCGTTGCTCGGGCTTTCTCTTTTCCTCATGACACCAGCATTTCTGTGTGTTTGTGTTTGTACATGCACAATGTAAGGAATTTCTAAAATTGTTTAAAAAAATTTCCTTTTTTCGAAATAGCTGCATGGCCCGGCGTTGCACGGGCTATCTCTACTGTTAGAAATTTTCCCTTTCTCTCACAAAATCAGAACATCTCTCTAATACTCATTTTCAAAATAAATTCCACCCCTCCTCCACCGCTTAGCCCGGCGTTGCTCGGGCTTTCTCTTTTCCTCATGACACCAGCATTTCTGTGTGTGTGTTCGTACATGCACAATGTGAGGGATTTCTAAAATTGTGTCAAAAAATTTCCTTTTTCCGAAATAGCTGCATGACCCGGCGTTGCACGGGCTATCTCTACTGTTAAAATTTTCCCTTTCTCTCACAAAATTAAAACTTCTAATACTCATTTTCAAAATAACTTCCATCCCCCCTCCACCGCTTAGCCCAGCGTTGCTCGGGCTCTCTCTTTTCCTCATGACACCAGCATTTCTGTGTGTGTGTGTTCGTACATGCACAATGTGAGCGATTTCTAAAATTGTGTCAAAAAATTTCCTTTTTCCGAAATAGCTGCATGGCCCGGCGATGCACGGGCTATCTCTACTGTTATAAATTTTCCCTTTCTCTCACAAAATCAGAACTTCTCTCTCTAATACTCATTTTCAAAATAAATTCCATCCCTCCTCCACTGTTTAGCCCGGCGTTGCTTGGGCTTTCCCTTTTCCTCATGACAACAGCATTTCTGTGTGTGTGTGTTCGTACATGCACAATGTGAGGGATTTCTAAAATTGTGTCAAAAAATTTCCTTTTTTCGAAATAGCTGCATGGCCCGGCTGTCACGGGCTATCTCTACTGTTATAAATTTTCCTTTCTCTCACAAAATTAGAACTTCTAATACTCATTTTCAAAATAACTTCCATCCCCCACCGCTTAGCCCGGCGTTGCTGGGGCTTTCTCTTTTCCTCATGACACCAGCATTTCTGTGTGTGTGTTTGTACATGCACAATGTGAGGGATTTCTAAAATTGTGTCAAAAAATTTCCTTTTTTCGAAATAGCTGCATGGCCCGGCGTTGCACGGGCTATCTCTACTGTTATAAATTTTCCCTTTCTCTCAAAAATCAGAACTTCTCTCTCTAATACTCATTTTCAAAATAAATTCCATCCCTCCTCCACCGCTTAGCCCGGCGTTGCTTGCTCGGGCTTTCCCTTTTCCTCATGACACCAGCATTTCTGTGTGTGTGTGTTTTGTACATGCACAATGTAAGGGATTTCTCAAATTGTGTCAAAAAATTTCCTTTTTCGAAATAGCTGCATGGCCCGGCGTTGCACGGGCTATCTCTATTGTTATAAATTTTCCTTTCTCTCACAAAATCAGAACTTCTCTCTCTCTCTCTCCCTCTACTCTAATACTCATTTTCAAAATAAATTCCATTCCTCCTCCACCGCTTAGCCCTGCGTTGCTCGGGCTTTCTCTTTCCTCATGACACCAGCATTTCTGTGTGTTTGTGTTTGTACATGCACAATGTAAGGGATTTCTAAAATTGTGTCAAAAATTTCCTTTTTCGAAATAGCTGCATGGCCCGGCGTTGCACGGGCTATCTCTACTGTTATAAATTTTCCCTTTCTCTCAAAAATCAGAACATCTCTAATACTCATTTTCAAAATAAATTCCACCCCCCTCCACCCGCTTAGCCCAGCGTTGCTCGGGCTTTCTCTTTCCTCATGACACCAGCATTTCTGTGTGTGTGTTTTGTACATGCACAATGTGAGGGATTTCTAAAATTGTGTCAAAAAGTTTCCTTTTTCGAAATAGCTGCATGACCCGGCGTTGCACGGGCTATCTCTACTGTTATAAATTTTCCCTTTCTCTCACAAAATTAGAACTTCTAATACTCATTTTCAAAATAACTTCCATCCCCCCTCCACCGCTTAGCCCAGCGTTGCTCGGGCTTTCTCTTTTCCTCATGACACCAGCATTTCTGTGTGTGTGTGTTTGTACATGCACAATGTGAGGGATTTCTAAAATTGTGTCAAAAATTTCCTTTTTTCCGAAATAGCTGCATGGCCCGGCGTTGCACGGGCTATCTCTACTGTTAGAAATTTTCCCTTTCTCTCACAAAATCAGAACTTCTCTCTCTAATACTCATTTTCAAAATAAATTCCATCCCTCCTCCACTGTTTAGCCCGGCGTTGCTCGGGCTTTCCTTTTCCTCATGACACCAGCATTTCTGTGTGTGTGTGTTTCGTACATGCAAAATGTGAGGATTTCTCAAATTGTGTCAAAAATTTCCTTTTTCGAAATAGCTGCATGGCCCGGCGTTGCACGGGCTATCTCTATTGTTATAAATTTTCCTTTCTCTCACAAAATCAGAACTTCTCTCTCTCTCTCTCCCTCTACTCTAATACTCATTTTTACAAAATAAATTCCATTCCTCCTCCACCGCTTAGCCCGGCGTTGCTCGGGCTTTCTCTTTCCTCATGACACCAGCATTTCTGTGTGTTTGTGTTTGTACATGCACAATGTGAGGGAATTTCTAAAATTGTTCAAAAATTTCCTTTTTTCGAAATAGCTGCATGGCCCGGCGTTGCACGGGCTATCTCTACTGTTATAAATTTTCCCTTTCTCTCAAAAATCAGAACATCTCTAATACTCATTTTCAAAATAAATTCCACCCCCCTCCACCGCTTAGCCCGGCGTTGCTCGGGCTTTCTCTTTTCCTCATGACACCAGCATTTCTGTGTGTGTGTTTTGTACATGCACAATGTGAGGGATTTCTAAAATTGTGTCAAAAAATTTCCTTTTTTACGAAATAGCTGCATGGCCCGGCGTTTCACGGGCTATCTCTACTGTTATAAATTTTCCTTTCTCTCAAAATTAAACTTCTAATACTCATTTTCAAAATAACTTCCATCCCCCCTCCACCGCTTAGCCCAGCGTTGCTCGGGCTTTCTCTTTTTCCTCATGACACCAGCATTTCTGTGTGTGTGTGTTTTGTACATGCACAATGTGAGGGATTTCTAAAATTGTGTCAAAAAATTTCCTTTTTCAAATAGCTGCATGGCCCGGCGTTGCACGGGCTATCTCTACTGTTATAAATTTTCCTTTCTCTCACAAAATCAGAACTTCTCTCTCTAATACTCATTTTCAAAATAAATTCCATCCCTCCTCCACTGTTTAGCCCGGCGTTGCTCGGGCTTTCCCTTTTCCTCATGACAACAGCATTTCTGTGTGTGTGTGTTCGTACATGCACAATGTGAGGGATTTCTAAAATTGTGTCAAAAAATTTCCTTTTTTCGAAATAGCTGCATGGCCCGGCTTTGCACGGGCTATCTCTACTGTTATAAATTTTCCCTTTCTCTCACAAAATTAGAACTTCTAATACTCATTTTCAAAATAACTTCCATCCCCCTCCACCGCTTAGCCCGCGTTGCTCGGGCTTTCTCTTTTCCTCATGACACCAGCATTTCTGTGTGTGTGTGTTGTACATGCACAATGTGAGGGATTTCTAAAATTGTGTCAAAAAATTTCCTTTTTCGAAATAGCTGCATGGCCCGGCGTTGCACGGGCTATCTCTACTGTTATAAATTTTCCCTTTCTCTCAAAAATTAGAACTTCTAATACTCATTTTCAAAATAAATTCCATCCCTCCTCCACCGCTTAGCCCGGCGTTGCTCGGGCTTTCTGTTTTCCTCATGACACCAGCATTTCTGTGTTGTGTGTGTTCGTACATGCAAAATGTGAGTGATTTCTCAAAATTGTGTCAAAAAATTTCCTTTTTCGAAATAGCTGCATGGCCCGGCGTTGCACGGGCTATCTCTATTGTTATAAATTTTCCTTTCTCTCACAAAATCAGAACTTCTCTCTCTCTCTCTCCCTCTAAATACTCATTTTCAAAATAAATTCCATCCCTCCTCCACCGCTTAGCCCGGCGTTGCTCGGGCTTTCTCTTTTCCTCATGACACCAGCATTTCTGTGTGTGTGTGTTTTGTACATGCACAATGTAGGGATTTCTAAAATTGTTTCAAAAAATTTCCTTTTTCGAAATAGCTGCATGGCCCGGCGTTGCACGGGCTATCTCTACTGTTATAAATTTTCCTTTCTCTCAAAAATCAGAACATCTCTAATACTCATTTTCAAAATAAATTCCATCCCCCTCCACCGCTTAGCCCGGCGTTGCTCGGGCTTTCTCTTTTCCTCATGACACCAGCATTTCTGTGTGTGTGTTTGTACATGCACAATGTGAGGGATTTCTAAAATTGTGTCAAAAAATTTCCTTTTTCCGAAATAGCTGCATGGCCCGGCGTTGCACGGGCTATCTCTACTGTTATAAATTTTCCCTTTCTCTCACAAAATCAGAACTTCTCTCTCTAATACTCATTTTCAAAATAAATTCCATCCCTCCTCCACCACCGTTTAGCCCGGCGTTGCTCGGGCTTTCTCTTTCCTCATGACACCAGCATTTCTGTGTGTGTGTGTTTTTACATGCACAATGTGAGGGATTTCTAAAATTGTGTCAAAAAATTTCCTTTTTTCGAAATAGCTGCATGGCCCGGCGTTGCACGGGCTATCTCTACTGTTATAAATTTTCCCTTTCTCTCAAAAATTAGAACTTCTAATACTCATTTTCAAAATAACTTCCATCCCCCTCCACCGCTAAGCCCGCGTTGCTCGGGCTTTCTCTTTTCCTCATGACACCAGCATTTCTGTGTGTGTGTGTGTTTGTACATGCACAATGTGAGGGATTTCTAAAATTGTGTCAAAAATTTCCTTTTTCGAAATAGCTGCATGGCCCGGCGTTGCACGGGCTATCTCTACTGTTATAAATTTTCCCTTTCTCTCACAAAATTAGAACTTCTAATACTCATTTTCAAAATAACTTCCATCCCCCTCCACCGCTTAGCCCAGCGTTGCTCGGGCTTTCTTTTTCCTCATGACACCAGCATTTCTGTGTGTGTGTGTTTGTACATGCACAATGTGAGGATTTCTAAAATTGTGTCAAAAAAAATTTCCTTTTTCCGAAATAGCTGCATGGCCCGGCGTTGCACGGGCTATCTCTACTGTTATAAAATTTTCCTTTCTCTCACAAAATCAGAACTTCTCTCTCTAATACTCATTTTCAAAATAAATTCCATCCCTCCTCCACCGTTTAGCCCGGCGTTGCTCGGGCTTTCTTTTCCTCATGACACCAGCATTTCTGTGTGTGTGTTTGTACATGCACAATGTGAGGGATTTCTAAAATTGTGTCAAAAAATTTCCTTTTTTCGAAATAGCTGCATGGCCCGGCGTTGCACGGGCTATCTCTACTGTTATAAATTTTCCCTTTCTCTCAAAAAATTAGAACTTCTAATACTCATTTTCAAAATAACTTCCATCCCCCTCCACCGCTTAGCCCGGCGTTGCTCGGGCTTTCTCTTTTCCTCATGACACCAACATTTCTGTGTGTGTTTGTACATGCACAATGTGAGGGATTTCTAAAATTGTGTCAAAAAATTTCCTTTTTTCGAAATAGCTGCATGGCCCGGCGTTGCACGGGCTATCTCTACTGTTATAAATTTTCCCTTTCTCTCACAAAATCAGAACTTCTCTAATACTCATTTTCAAAATAAATTCCATCCCCCTCCACCGCTTTTAGCCCAGCGTTGCTCGGGCTTTCTGTTTTCCTCATGACACCAGCATTTCTGTGTGTGTGTGTGTTTGTACATGTACAATGTGAGGGATTTCTCAAATTGTGTCAAAAAATTTCCTTTTTCACAAATAGCTGCATGGCCCGGCGTTGCACGGGCTATCTCTACTGTTATAAATTTTCCTTTCTCTCACAAAATCAGAACTTCTCTCTCTCTCTCTCTCTAATACTCATTTTCAAAATAAATTCCATCCCCCTCCACCGCTTAGCCCTGCGTTGCTCGGGCTTTCTCTTTTCCTCATGACACCAGCATTTCTGTGTGTTTGTGTTTGTACATGCACAATGTGGGATTTCTAAAATTGTTTAAAAAAATTTCCTTTTTCGAAATAGCTGCATGGCCCGGCGTTGCACGGGCTATCTCTACTGTTATAAATTTTCCCTTTCTCTCACAAAATCAGAACATTCTCTAATACTCATTTTCAAAATAAATTTCACCCCTCCTCCACCGCTTAGCCCGGCGTTGCTCGGGCTTTCTCTTTTCCTCATGACACCAGCATTTCTGTGTGTGTGTGTTCGTACATGCACAATGTGAGGGATTTCTAAAATTGTGTCAAAAATTTCCTTTTTCACGAAATAGCTGCATGACCCGGCGTTGCACGGGCTATCTCTACTGTTAAAATTTTCCCTTTCTCTCACAAAATTAAAACTTCTAATACTCATTTTCAAAATAACTTCCATCCCCCCTCCACCGCTTAGCCCGGCGTTGCTCGGGCTTTCTCTTTTCCTCATGACACCAGCATTTCTGTGTGTGTGTGTGTTTGTACATGCACAATGTGAGGGATTTCTAAAATTGTGTCAAAAAATTTCCTTTTTCGAAATAGCTGCATGGCCCGGCGTTGCACGGGCTATCTCTACTGTTATAAATTTTCCCTTTCTCTCA
This sequence comes from Trichonephila clavipes, assembly GCA_019973935.1. Taxonomy (NCBI): domain Eukaryota; kingdom Metazoa; phylum Arthropoda; class Arachnida; order Araneae; family Nephilidae; genus Trichonephila; species Trichonephila clavipes. The sequence continues at coordinate 659,094 of BMAU01021348.1, read as the reverse complement.
CAAAATCAGAACTTCTCTCTCTAATACTCATTTTCAAAATAAATTCCATCCCTCCTCCACTGTTTAGCCCGGCGTTGCTCGGGCTTTCTTTTTCCTCATGACACCAGCATTTCTGTGTGTGTGTGTTCGTACATGCAAAATGTGAGGATTTCTCAAATTGTGTCAAAAATTTCCTTTTTACGAAATAGCTGCATGGCCCGGCGTTGCACGGGCTATCTCTACTGTTATAAATTTTCCTTTCTCTCACAAAATCAGAACTTCTCTCTCTCTCTCTCCCTCTACTCTAATACTCATTTTCAAAATAAATTCCATCCCTCCTCCACCGCTTAGCCCGGCGTTGCTCGGGCTTTCTCTTTTCCTCATGACACCAGCATTTCTGTGTGTTTGTGTTTTTGTACATGCACAATGTGAGGGATTTCTAAAATTGTGTCAAAAATTTCCTTTTTCGAAATAGCTGCATGGCCCGGCGTTGCACGGGCTATCTCTACTGTTATAAATTTTCCTTTCTCTCAAAAATTAGAACTTCTAATACTCATTTTCAAAATAACTTCCATCCCCCTCCACCGCTTAGCCCAGCGTTGCTCGGGCTTTCTCTTTTCCTCATGACACCAGCATTTCTGTGTGTGTGTGTTCGTACATGCACAATGTGAGGGATTTCTAAAATTGTGTCAAAAAATTTCCTTTTTCCGAAATAGCTGCATGGCCCGGCGTTGCACGGGCTATCTCTACTGTTATAAATTTTCCTTTCTCTCACAAAATCAGAACTTCTCTCTCTAATACTCATTTTCAAAATAAATTCCATCCCCCCCTCCACCGCTTAGCCCGGCGTTGCTCGGGCTTTCTGTTTTCCTCATGACACCAGCATTTCTGTGTGTGTGTGTTCGTACATGCACAATGTGAGGGATTTCTAAAATTGTGTCAAAAATTTCCTTTTTCGAAATAGCTGCATGGCCCGGCGTTCACGGGCTATCTCTACTGTTATAAATTTTCCCTTTCTCTCAAAAATTAGAACTTCTAATACTCATTTTCAAAATAACTTCCATCCCCCTCCACCGCTAAGCCCGGCGTTGCTCGGGCTTTCTCTTTTCCTCATGACACCAACATTTCTGTGTGTGTTTGTACATGCACAATGTGAGGGATTTCTAAAATTGTGTCAAAAATTTCCTTTTTTTTCGAAATAGCTGCATGGCCCGGCGTTGCACGGGCTATCTCTACTGTTATAAATTTTCCCTTTCTCTCACAAAATTAGAACTTCTAATACTCATTTTCAAAATAAATTCCATCCCTCCTCCACCGCTTAGCCCGGCGTTGCTCGGGCTTTCTGTTTTCCTCATGACACCAGCATTTCTGTGTGTGTGTGTGTTTGTACATGCACAATGTGAGGGATTTCTAAAATTGTGTCAAAAATTTCCTTTTTCGAAATAGCTGCATGGCCCGGCGTTGCACGGGCTATCTCTACTGTTATAAATTTTCCCTTTCTCTCACAAAATCAGAACTTTCTCTCTCTCTCTCTCTAATACTCATTTTCAAAATAAATTCCATCCCTCCTCCACCGCTTAGCCCGGCGTTGCTCGGGCTTTCTCTTTTTTCCTCATGACACCAGCATTTCTGTGTGTGTGTGTTTGTACATGCACAATGTGAGGGATTTCTAAAATTGTGTCAAAAAATTTCCTTTTTCGAAATAGCTGCATGGCCCGGCGTTGCACGGGCTATCTCTACTGTTATAAATTTTCCCTTTCTCTCACAAAATCAGAACTTCTCTCTCATTTTCAAAATAACTTCCATCCCCCTCCACCGCTTAGCCCAGCGTTGCTCGGGCTTTCTCTTTTCCTCATGACACCAGCATTTCTGTGTGTGTGTTGTTTGTACATGCACAATGTGAGGGATTTCTAAAATTGTGTCAAAAATTTCCTTTTTCGAAATAGCTGCATGGCCCGGCGTTGCACGGGCTATCTCTACTGTTATAAATTTTCCCTTTCTCTCAAAAATTAGAACTTCTAATACTCATTTTCAAAATAACTTCCATCCCCCTCCACCGCTTAGCCCAGCGTTGCTCGGGCTTTCTCTTTTTCCTCATGACACCAGCATTTCTGTGTGTGTGTGTGTTTCGTACATGCTCAATGTGAGGGATTTCTAAAATTGTGTCAAAAAATTTTCTTTTTCCGAAATAGCTGCATGGCCCGGCGTTGCACGGGCTATCTCTACTGTTATAAATTTTCCCTTTCTCTCACAAAATTAGAACTTCTAATACTCATTTTCAAAATAACTTCCATCCCCCCTCCACCGCTAGCCCAGCGTTGCTCGGCTTTCTGTTTTCCTCATGACACCAGCATTTCTGTGTGTGTGTGTGTTTGTACATGCACAATGTGAGGGATTTCTAAAATTGTGTCAAAAATTTCCTTTTTCGAAATAGCTGCATGGCCCGGCGTTGCACGGGCTATCTCTACTGTTATAAATTTTCCCTTTCTCTCACAAAATCAGAACTTCTCTCTCTCTCTCTCTCTCTCTCTCTACTCATTATCAAAAAAAATTCCATCCCTCCTCCACCGCTTAGCCCGGCGTTGCTCGGGCTTTCTCTTTTCCTCATGACACCAGCATTTCTGTGTGTGTGTGTTTTGTACATGCACAATGTGAGGGATTTCTAAAATTGTGTCAAAAATTTCCTTTTTCGAAATAGCTGCATGGCCCGGCGTTGCACGGGCTATCTCTACTGTTATAAATTTTCCCTTTCTCTCAAAAAATTAGAACTTCTAATACTCATTTTCAAAATAACTTCCATCCCCCCTCCACCGCTAAGCTTAGCGTTGCTCGGGCTTTCTGTTTTCCTCATGACACCAGCATTTCTGTGTGTGTGTGTTCGTACATGCACAATGTGAGGGATTTCTAAAATTGTGTCAAAAATTTCCTTTTTCGAAATAGCTGCATGGCCCGGCGTTGCACGGGCTATCTCTACTGTTATAAATTTTCCTTTCTCTCAAAAATTAGAACTTCTAATACTCATTTTCAAAATAAATTCCATCCCCCTCCACCGCTAAGCCCCGCGTTGCTCGGGCTTTCTGTTTTCCTCATGACACCAGCATTTCTGTGTGTGTGTGTTTGTACATGCACAATGTGACGGATTTCTAAAATTTTGTCAAAAAATTTCCTTTTTTCGAAATAGCTGCATGGCCCGGCGTTGCACGGGCTATCTCTACTGTTATAAATTTTCCCTTTCTCTCACAAAATTAGAACTTCTAATACTCATTTTCAAAATAATTCCATCCCTCCTCCACCGCTTAGCCCGGCGTTGCTCGGGCTTTCTCTTTTCCTCATGACACCAGCATTTCTGTGTGTGTGTGTGTTTGTACATGCACAATGTGAGGGATTTCTAAAATTGTGTCAAAAAATTTCCTTTTTCAGAAATAGCTGCATGGCCCGGCGTTGCACGGGCTATCTCTACTGTTATAAATTTTCCCTTTCTCTCAAAAATCAGAACTTCTCTCATTTTCAAAATAAATTCCATCCCTCTAACCGCTACTCATTTTCTTCTCCTCTATCCTTTTCCCTTCTAATCAAAATAATTCCATCCCCCCTCCACCGCTTAGCCCAGCGTTGCTCGGGCTTTCTCTTTTCCTCATGACACCAGCATTTCTGTGTGTGTGTGTTTGTACATGCACAATGTGAGGGATTTCTAAAATTGTGTCAAAAAATTTCCTTTTTCCGAAATAGCTGCATGGCCCGGCGTTGCACGGGCTATCTCTACTGTTATAAATTTTCCCTTTCTCTCACAAAATCAGAACTTCTCTCTCTCTCTCTCTCTATACTCATTTTCAAAATAAATTCCATCCCTCCTCCACCGCTTAGCCCGGCGTTGCTCGGGCTTTCTCTTTTCCTCATGACACCAGCATTTCTGTGTGTGTGTTTGTACATGCACAATGTGAGGGATTTCTAAAATTGTGTCAAAAAATTTCCTTTTTCGAAATAGCTGCATGGCCCGGCGTTGCACGGGCTATCTCTACTGTTATAAATTTTCCTTTCTCTCAAAAATTAGAACTCTAATACTCATTTTCAAAATAACTTCCATCCCGCCTCCACCGCTTAGCCCGGCGTTGCTCGGGCTTTCTGTTTTCCTCATGACACCAGCATTTCTGTGTGTGTTTGTACATGCACAATGTGAGTGATTTCTAAAATTGTGTCAAAAAATTTCCTTTTTCCGAAATAGCTGCATGGCCCGGCGTTGCACGGGCTATCTCTACTGTTATAAATTTTCCCTTTCTCTCACAAAATCAACTTCTAATACTCATTTTCAAAATAAATTCCATCCCCCTCCTCCACCGCTTAGCCCGGCGTTGCTCGGGCTTTCTGTTTTCCTCATGACACCAGCATTTCTGTGTGTGTGTGTTTGTACATGCACAATGTGAGGGATTTCTAAAATTGTGTCAAAAATTTCCTTTTTCGAAATAGCTGCATGGCCCGGCGTTGCACGGGCTATCTCTACTGTTATAAATTTTCCCTTTCTCTCACAAAATCAGAACTTCTCTCTCTCTCTCTCTCTCTCTAATACTCATTTTCAAAAACAAATTCCATCCCTCCTCCACCGCTTAGCCCGGCGTTGCTCGGGCTTTCTCTTTTCCTCATGACACCAGCATTTCTGTGTGTGTGTGTTTGTACATGCACAATGTGAGGGATTTCTAAAATTGTGTCAAAAAAATTTCCTTTTTCGAAATAGCTGCATGGCCCGGCGTTGCACGGGCTATCTCTACTGTTATAAATTTTCCCTTTCTCTCAAAAATCAGAACTTCTAATACTCATTTTCAAAATAACTTCTCCACCCTAAGCCCAGCTTGCTCGGGCTTTCTCTTTTCCTCATGACACCAGCATTTCTGTGTGTGTGTGTTCGTACATGCACAATGTGAGGGATTTCTAAAATTGTGTCAAAAAATTTCCTTTTTCAAATAGCTACATGGCCCGGCGTTGCACGGGCTATCTCTACTGTTATAAATTTTCCTTTCTCTCAAAAATTAGAACTTCTAATACTCATTTTCAAAATAACTTCCATCCCCCTCCACCGCTTAGCCCGGCGTTGCTCGGGCTTTCTCTTTTCCCTCATGACACCAGCATTTCTGTGTGTGTGTGTTTTGTACATGCACAATGTGAGGGATTTCTAAAATTGTGTCAAAAAATTTCCTTTTTCGAAATAGCTGCATGGCCCGGCGTTGCACGGGCTATCTCTACTGTTATAAATTTTCCTTTCTCTCAAAAATTAGAACTTCTAATACTCATTTTCAAAATAACTTCCATCCCCCTCCACCGCTTAGCCCAGCGTTGCTCGGGCTTTCTCTTTTCCTCATGACACCAGCATTTCTGTGTGTGTGTGTTTGTACATGCACAATGTGAGGGATTTCTAAAATTGTGTCAAAAATTTCCTTTTTCGAAATAGCTGCATGGCCCGGCGTTGCACGGGCTATCTCTACTGTTATAAATTTTCCCTTTCTCTCAAAAATTAGAACTTCTAATACTCTCATTTTCAAAATAACTTCCATCCCCCTCCACCGCTTAGCCCAGCGTTGCTCGGGCTTTCTCTTTTCCTCATGACACCAGCATTTCTGTGTGTGTGTGTGTTGTACATGCACAATGTGAGGGATTTCTAAAATTGTGTCAAAAAATTTCCTTTTTCCGAAATAGCTGCATGGCCCGGCGTTGCACGGGCTATCTCTACTGTTATAAATTTTCCCTTTCTCTCACAAAATCAGAACTTCTCTCTCTACTCTAATACTCATTTTCAAAATAAATTCCATCCCTCCTCCACCGCTTAGCCCGGCGTTGCTCGGGCTTTCTCTTTCCTCATGACACCAGCATTTCTGTGTGTGTGTGTTTTGTACATGCACAATGTGAGGGATTTCTAAAATTGTGTCAAAAATTTCCTTTTTCGAAATAGCTGCATGGCCCGGCGTTGCACGGGCTATCTCTACTGTTATAAATTTTCCCTTTCTCTCAAAAAATTAGAACTTCTAATACTCATTTTCAAAATAACTTCCATCCCCCTCCACCGCTAAGCTTAGCGTTGCTCGGGCTTTCTGTTTTCCTCATGACACCAGCATTTCTGTGTGTGTGTGTTAGTAAAGGCACAATGTGAGGGATTTCTAAAATTGTGTCAAAAATTTCCTTTTTCGAAATAGCTGCATGGCCCGGCGTTGCACGGGCTATCTCTACTGTTATAAATTTTCCCTTTCTCTCAAAAATTAGAACTTCTAATACTCATTTTCAAAATAACTTCCATCCCCCTCCACCGCTAAGCCCAGCGTTGCTCGGGCTTTCTGTTTTCCTCATGACACCAGCATTTCTGTGTGTGTGTGTGTTTGTACATGCTCAATGTGAGGGATTTCTAAAATTGTGTCAAAAATTTCCTTTTTCCGAAATAGCTGCATGGCCCGGCGTTGCTCGGGCTATCTCTACTGTTATAAATTTTCCCTTTCTCTCACAAAATCAGAACTTCTCTCTCTCTCTCTCTCTAATACTCATTTTCAAAATAAATTCCATCCCTCCTCCACCGCTTAGCCCGGCGTTGCTCGGGCTTTCTCTTTCCTCATGACACCAGCATTTCTGTGTGTGTGTGTGTTTTGTACATGCACAATGTGAGGGATTTCTAAAATTGTGTCAAAAAATTTCCTTTTTCGAAATAGCTGCATGGCCCGGCGTTGCACGGGCTATCTCTACTGTTATAAATTTTCCCTTTCTCTCAAAAAATTAGAACTTCTAATACTCATTTTCAAAATAACTTCCATCCCCCTCCAGCGCTTAGCCCAGCGTTGCTCAGGCTTTCTCTTTTCCTCATGTCACCATCATTTCTGTGTGTGTGTGTTTTGTACATGCACAATGTGAGGGATTTCTAAAATTGTGTCAAAAATTTCCTTTTTCCGAAATAGCTGCATGGCCCGGCGTTGCACGGGCTATCTCTACTGTTATAAATTTTCCCTTTCTCTCAAAAATTAGAACTTCTAATACTCATTTTCAAAATAACTTCCATCCCCCTCCACCGCTAGCCCAGCGTTGCTCGGGCTTTCTCTTTTCCTCATGACACCAGCATTTCTGTGTGTGTGTGTTTTTGTACATGCACAATGTGAGGGATTTCTAAAATTGTGTCAAAAAATTTCCTTTTTCCGAAATAGCTGCATGGCCCGGCGTTGCACGGGCTATCTCTACTGTTATAAATTTTCCCTTTCTCTCAAAAATTAGAACTTCTAATACTCATTTTCAAAATAACTTCCATCCCCCTCCACCGCTTAGCCCAGCGTTGCTCAGGCTTTCTGTTTTCCTCATGACACCAGCATTTCTGTGTGTGTGTGTGTTTGTACATGCACAATGTGAGGGATTTCTAAAATTGTGTCAAAAATTTCCTTTTTCGAAATAGCTGCATGGCCCGGCGTTGCACGGGCTATCTCTACTGTTATAAATTTTCCCTTTCTCTCACAAAATCAGAACTTCTCTCTCTCTCTCTCTAATACTCATTTTCAAAATAAATTCCATCCCTCCTCCACCGCTTAGCCCGGCGTTGCTCGGGCTTTCTCTTTTCCTCATGACACCAGCATTTCTGTGTGTGTGTGTTTTGTACATGCACAATGTGAGGGATTTCTAAAATTGTGTCAAAAATTTCCTTTTTCGAAATAGCTGCATGGCCCGGCGTTGCACGGGCTATCTCTACTGTTATAAATTTTCCCTTTCTCTCAAAAATTAGAACTTCTAATACTCATTTTCAAAATAACTTCCATCCCCCTCCACCGCTTAGCCCAGCGTTGCTCGGGCTTTCTCTTTTCCTCATGACACCAGCATTTCTGTGTGTGTGTGTTTTGTACATGCACAATGTGAGGGATTTCTAAAATTGTGTCAAAAAATTTCCTTTTTCCGAAATAGCTGCATGGCCCGGCGTTGCACGGGCTATCTCTACTGTTATAAATTTTCCCTTTCTCTCACAAAATCAGAACTTCTCTCACTCTCTAATACTCATTTTCAAAATAAATTCCATCCCTCCTCCACCGCTTAGCCCGGCGTTGCTCGGGCTTTCTCTTTTCCTCATGACACCAGCATTTCTGTGTGTGTGTGTGTTTGTACATGCACAATGTGAGGGATTTCTAAAATTGTGTCAAAAAATTTCCTTTTTTCGAAATAGCTGCATGGCCCGGCGTTGCACGGGCTATCTCTACTGTTATAAATTTTCCCTTTCTCTCAAAAATTAGAACACTCATTTTCAAAATTTCCATCCCCCTCCACCGCTAAACCCAGCGTTGCTCGGGCTTTCTGTTTTCCTCATGACACCAGCATTTCTGTGTGTGTTTGTACATGCACAATGTGAGTGATTTCTAAAATTGTGTCAAAAAATTTCCTTTTTCCGAAATAGCTGCATGGCCCGGCGTTGCACGGGCTATCTCTACTGTTATAAATTTTCCCTTTCTCTCAAAAAAATTAGAACTTCTAATACTCATTTTCAAAATAACTTCCATCCCCCTCCACCGCTTAGCCCAGCGTTGCTCGGGCTTTCTGTTTTCCTCATGACACCAGCATTTCTGTGTGTGTGTGTTTTGTACATGCACAATGTGAGGGATTTCTAAAATTGTGTCAAAAAATTTCCTTTTTCGAAATAGCTGCATGGCCCGGCGTTGCACGGGCTATCTCTACTGTTATAAATTTTCCCTTTCTCTCACAAAATCAGAACTTCTCTCACTCTCTAATACTCATTTTGAAAATAAATTCCATCCCTCCTCCACCGCTTAGCCCGGCGTTGCTCGGGCTTTCTCTTTTCCTCATGACACCAGCATTTCTGTGTGTGTGTGTTTTGTACATGCACAATGTGAGGGATTTCTAAAATTGTGTCAAAAATTTTCCTTTTTCGAAATAGCTGCATGGCCCGGCGTTGCACGGGCTATCTCTACTGTTATAAATTTTCCCTTTCTCTCAAAAAATTAGAACTTCTAATACTCATTTTCAAAATAACTTCCATCCCCCTCCACCGCTTAGCCCAGCGTTGCTCGGGCTTTCTCTTTTCCTCATGACACCAGCATTTCTGTGTGTGTGTGTTTTTGTACATGCACAATGTGAGGGATTTCTAAAATTGTGTCAAAAATTTCCTTTTTCCGAAATAGCTGCATGGCCCGGCGTTGCACGGGCTATCTCTACTGTTATAAATTTTCCCTTTCTCTCAAAAAAAATCAGAACTTCTAATACTCATTTTCAAAATAACTTCCATCCCCCTCCACCGCTTAGCCCAGCGTTGCTCGGCTTTCTCTTTTCCTCATGACACCAGCATTTCTGTGTGTGTGTGTTTTGTACATGCACAATGTGAGGGATTTCTAAAATTGTGTCAAAAATTTCCTTTTTCGAAATAGCTGCATGGCCCGGCGTTGCACGGGCTATCTCTACTGTTATAAATTTTCCCTTTCTCTCAAAAATTAGAACTTCTAATACTCATTTTCAAAATAAATTCCATCCCCCTCCACCGCTTAGCCCAGCGTTGCTCGGGCTTTCTGTTTTCCTCATGACACCAGCATTTCTGTGTGTGTGTGTTTTGTACATGCACAATGTGAGGGATTTCTAAAATTGTGTCAAAAATTTCCTTTTTCGAAATAGCTGCATGGCCCGGCGTTGCACGGGCTATCTCTACTGTTATAAATTTTCCCTTTCTCTCACAAAATCAGAACTTCTCTCTCTCTCTCTCTCTAATACTCATTTTCAAAATAATTCCATCCCTCCTCCACCGCTTAGCCCGGCGTTGCTCGGGCTTTCTCTTTTCCTCATGACACCAGCATTTCTGTGTGTGTGTGTGTTTTGTACATGCACAATGTGAGGGATTTCTAAAATTGTGTCAAAAATTTCCTTTTTTCGAAATAGCTGCATGGCCCGGCGTTGCACGGGCTATCTCTACTGTTATAAATTTTCCCTTTCTCTCAAAAAATTAGAACTTCTAATACTCATTTTCAAAATAACTTCCATCCCCCTCATGCGCTAAGCCCAGCGTTGCTCGGGCTTTCTGTTTTCCTCATGACACCAGCATTTCTGTGTGTGTGTGTTTTGTACATGCTCAATGTGAGGGATTTCTAAAATTGTGTCAAAAATTTCCTTTTTCCGAAATAGCTGCATGGCCCGGCGTTGCACGGGCTATCTCTACTGTTATAAATTTTCCCTTTCTCTCAAAAATCAGAACTTCTCTCTCTCTCTCTCTCTCTAATACTCATTTTCAAAAATAATTCCATCCCTCCTCCACCGCTTAGCCCGGCGTTGCTCGGGCTTTCTCTTTTCCTCATGACACCAGCATTTCTGTGTGTGTGTGTTTTGTACATGCACAATGTGAGGGATTTCTAAAATTGTGTCAAAAATTTCCTTTTTCGAAATAGCTGCATGGCCCGGCGTTGCACGGGCTATCTCTACTGTTATAAATTTTCCCTTTCTCTCAAAAATTAGAACTTCTAATACTCATTTTCAAAAAAAATTCCATCCCCCTCCACCGCTAAGCCCAGCGTTGCTCGGGCTTTCTGTTTTCCTCATGACACCAGCATTTCTGTGTGTGTTTGTACATGCACAATGTGAGTGATTTCTAAAATTGTGTCAAAAAATTTCCTTTTTCCGAAATAGCTGCATGGCCCGGCGTTGCACGGGCTATCTCTACTGTTATAAATTTTCCCTTTCTCTCAAAAATTAGAACTTCTAATACTCATTTTCAAAATAACTTCCATCCCCCTCCACCGCTCAGCGCTGCGTTGCTCGGGCTTTCTGTTTTCCTCATGACACCAGCATTTCTGTGTGTGTGTGTGTTTGTACATGCACAATGTGAGGGATTTCTAAAATTGTGTCAAAAAATTTCCTTTTTTTCCGAAATAGCTGCATGGCCCGGCGTTGCACGGGCTATCTCTACTGTTATAAATTTTCCCTTTCTCTCACAAAATCAGAACTTCTCTCTAATACTCATTTTCAAAAATAATTCCATCCCTCCTCCACCGCTTAGCCCGGCGTTGCTCGGGCTTTCTCTTTTCCTCATGACACCAGCATTTCTGTGTGTGTGTGTGTGTTTGTACATGCACAATGTGAGGGATTTCTAAAATTGTGTCAAAAAATTTCCTTTTTTCGAAATAGCTGCATGGCCCGGCGTTGCACGGGCTATCTCTACTGTTATAAATTTTCCCTTTCTCTCAAAAAATTAGAACTTCTAATACTTTTTTCAAAATAACTTCCATCCCCTCCACCGCTTAGCCATTTCTGTTTTCCTCATGACACCAGCATTTCTGTGTGTGTGTGTGTTTGTACATGCACAATGTGAGGGATTTCTAAAATTGTGTCAAAAAATTTCCTTTTTCCGAAATAGCTACATGGCCCGGCGTTGCACGGGCTATCTCTACTGTTATAAATTTTCCCTTTCTCTCAAAAATTAGAACTTCTAATACTCATTTTCAAAATAACTTCCATCCCCCTCCACCGCTTAGCCCAGCGTTGCTCGGGCTTTCTCTTTTCCTCATGACACCATCATTTCTGTGTGTGTGTGTGTTTGTACATGCTCAATGTGAGGGATTTCTAAAATTGTGTCAAAAATTTCCTTTTTCGAAATAGCTGCATGGCCCGGCGTTGCACGGGCTATCTCTACTGTTATAAATTTTCCCTTTCTCTCAAAAATTAGAACTTCTAATACTCATTTTCAAAATAACTTCCATCCCCCTCCATCCGCTTAGCCCAGCGTTGCTCGGGCTTTCTGTTTTCCTCATGACACCAGCATTTCTGTGTGTGTGTGTTTTGTACATGCACAATGTGAGGGATTTCTAAAATTGTGTCAAAAAATTTCCTTTTTCGAAATAGCTGCATGGCCCGGCGTTGCACGGGATATCTCTACTGTTATAAATTTTCCCTTTCTCTCACAAAATCAGAACTTCTCTCTCTCTCTCTCTCTCTAATACTCATTTTCAAAATAAATTCCATCCCTCCTCCACCGCTTAGCCCGGCGTTGCTCGGGCTTTCTCTTTTCCTCATGACACCAGCATTTCTGTGTGTGTGTGTTTGTACATGCACAATGTGAGGGATTTCTAAAATTGTGTCAAAAAATTTCCTTTTTCCGAAATAGCTGCATGGCCCGGCGTTGCACGGGCTATCTCTACTGTTATAAATTTTCCCTTTCTCTCAAAAATTAGAACTTCTAATACTCATTTTCAAAATAACTTCCATCCCCCTCCACCGCTAACCCAGCGTTGCTCGGGCTTTCTGTTTTCTTCATGACACCAGCATTTCTGTGTGTGTGTTTTGTACATGCACAATGTGAGGGATTTCTAAAATTGTGTCAAAAATTTCCTTTTTCCGAAATAGCTGCATGGCCCGGCGTTGCACGGGCTATCTCTACTGTTATAAATTTTCCCTTTCTCTCAAAAAATTAGAACTTCTAATACTCATTTTCAAAATAACTTCCATCCCCCCTCCACCGCTTAGCCCAGCGTTGCTCGGGCTTTCTGTTTTCCTCATGACACCAGCATTTCTGTGTGTGTGTGTTTTTGTACATGCACAATGTGAGGGATTTCTAAAATTGTGTCAAAAAATTTCCTTTTTCGAAATAGCTGCATGGCCCGGCGTTGCACGGGCTATCTCTACTGTTATAAATTTTCCCTTTCTCTCAAAAATTAGAACTTCTAATACTCATTTTCAAAATAAATTCCATCCCCCTCCACCGCTTAGCCCAATGACACCAGCATTTCTGTGTGTGTGTGTGTTTGTACATGCACAATGTGAGGGATTTCTCAAAAATTTCCTTTTTCGAAATAGCTGCATGGCCCGGCGTTGCACGGGCTATCTCTACTGTTATAAATTTTCCCTTTCTCTCACAAAATCTCTAATACTCATTTTCAAAATAAATTCCATCCCTCCTCCACCGCTTAGCCCGGCGTTGCTCGGGCTTTCTCTTTTCCTCATGACACCAGCATTTCTGTGTGTGTGTTTTTGTACATGCACAATGTGAGGGATTTCTAAAATTTGTGTCAAAAATTTCCTTTTTTTCGAAATAGCTGCATGGCCCGGCGTTGCACGGGCTATCTCTACTGTTATAAATTTTCCCTTTCTCTCAAAAATTAGAACTTCTAATACTCATTTTCAAAATAACTTCCATCCCCCTCCACCGCTCCAGCGTTGCTCGGGCTTTCTGTTTTCTCATGACACCAGCATTTCTGTGTGTGTGTGTGTTTGTACATGCACAATGTGAGGGATTTCTAAAATTGTGTCAAAAATTTCCTTTTTCGAAATAGCTGCATGGCCCGGCGTTGCACGGGCTATCTCTACTGTTATAAATTTTCCCTTTCTCTCAAAAATCAGAACTTCTAATACTCATTTTTCAAAATAAATTCCATCCCCCTCCACCGCTGCCCAGCGTTGCTCGGGCTTTCTGTTTTCCTCATGACACCAGCATTTCTGTGTGTGTGTGTTTGTACATGCACAATGTGAGGGATTTCTAAAATTGTGTCAAAAAATTTCCTTTTTCCGAAATAGCTGCATGGCCCGGCGTTGCACGGGCTATCTCTACTGTTATAAATTTTCCCTTTCTCTCAAAAATTAGAACTTCTAATACTCATTTTCAAAATAACTTCCATCCCCCTCCACCGCTAAGCCCGGCGTTGCTCGGGCTTTCTGTTTTCCTCATGACACCAGCATTTCTGTGTGTGTGTGTTTGTACATGCACAATGTGAGGGATTTCTAAAATTGTGTCAAAAATTTCCTTTTTCCGAAATAGCTGCATGGCTCGGCGTTGCACGGGCTATCTCTACTGTTATAAATTTTCCCTTTCTCTCAAAAAATTAGAACTTCTAATACTCATTTTCAAAATAACTTCCATCCCCCTCCACCGCTTAGCCGAGCGTTGCTCGGGCTTTCTGTTTTCCTCATGACACCAGCATTTCTGTGTGTGTGTGTGTTTGTACATGCACAATGTGAGGGATTTCTAAATCTGTGTCAAAAATTTCCTTTTTCCGAAATAGCTGCATGGCCCGGCGTTGCACGGGCTATCTCTACTGTTATAAATTTTCCCTTTCTCTCACAAAATCAGAACTTCTCTCACTCTCTAATACTCATTTTCAAAATAAATTCCATCCCTCATCCACCGCTTAGCCCGGCGTTGCTCGGGCTTTCTCTTTTCCTCACACCAGCATTTCTGTGTGTGTGTGTTTTGTATTGTTTTCTAAAATTGTGTCAAAAAATTTCCAAATAGCCCCCGGCGTTGCACGGGCTATCTCTACTGTTATAAATTTTCGTTGCTCGGGCTTTCTCTTTTTCTCATGACAAATTTCTGTGTGTGTGTGTTTTTGTACATGCACAATGTGAGGGATTTCTAAAATTGTGTCAAAAAATTTCCTTTTTCTGAAATAGCTGCATGGCCCGGCGTTGCACGGGCTATCTCTACTGTTATAAATTTTCCCTTTCTCTCAAAAAATTAGAACTTCTAATACTCATTTTCAAAATAACTTCCATCCCCCTCCACAGCTTAGCCCAGCGTTGCTCGGGCTTTCTCTTTTCCTCATGACACCAGCATTTCTGTGTGTGTGTGTTTGTACATGCACAATGTGAGGGATTTCTAAAATTGTGTCAAAAAATTTCCTTTTTTCGAAATAGCTGCATGGCCCGGCGTTGCACGGGCTATCTCTACTGTTATAAATTTTCCCTTTCTCTCAAAAAATTAGAACTTCTAATACTCATTTTCAAAATAACTTCCATCCCCCCTCCACCGCTAAGCCCAGCGTTGCTCGGGCTTTCTGTTTTCCTCATGACACCAGCATTTCTGTGTGTGTGTGTGTTTGTACATGCACAATGTGAGGGATTTCTAAAATTGTGTCAAAAATTTCCTTTTTCGAAATAGCTGCATGGCCCGGCGTTGCACGGGCTATCTCTACTGTTATAAATTTTCCCTTTCTCTCACAAAATTAGAACTTCTAATACTCATTTTCAAAATAAATTCCATCCCCCTCCACCGCTTAGCCCAGCGTTGCTCGGGCTTTCTCTTTTCCTCATGACACCAGCATTTCTGTGTGTGTGTGTTTTGTACATGCACAATGTGAGGGATTTCTAAAATTGTGTCAAAAATTTCCTTTTTCGAAATAGCTGCATGGCCCGGCGTTGCACGGGCTATCTCTACTGTTATAAATTTTCCCTTTCTCTCAAAAATTAGAACTTCTAATACTCATTTTCAAAATAAATTCCATCCCCCTCCACCGCTTAGCCCAGCGTTGCTCGGGCTTTCTCTTTCCTCATGACACCAGCATTTCTGTGTGTGTGTGTGTTTGTACATGCACAATGTGAGGGATTTCTAAAATTGTGTCAAAAAATTTCCTTTTTCGAAATAGCTGCATGGCCCGGCTTTGCACGGGCTATCTCTACTGTTATAATTTTTCCCTTTCTCTCAAAAAATTAGAACGTCTAATACTCATTTTCAAAATAACTTCCATCCCCCTCCACCGCTTAGCCCAGCGTTGCTCAGGCTTTCTCTTTTCCTCATGACACCAGCATTTCTGTGTGTGTGTGTGTTTGTACATGCACAATGTGAGGGATTTCTAAAATTGTGTCAAAAATTTCCTTTTTCCGAAATAGCTGCATGGCCCGGCGTTGCACGGGCTATCTCTACTGTTATAAATTTTCCCTTTCTCTCAAAAATCAGAACTTCTAATACTCATTTTCAAAATAACTTCCATCCCCCTCCACCGCTTAGCCCGGCGTTGCTCGGGCTTTCTCTTTTCCTCATGACACCAGCATTTCTGTGTGTGTGTGTGTTTGTACATGCACAATGTGAGGGATTTCTAAAATTGTGTCAAAAAATTTCCTTTTTCGAAATAGCTGCATGGCCCGGCGTTGCACGGGCTATCTCTACTGTTATAAATTTTCCCTTTCTCAAAAATTAGAACTTCTAATACTCATTTTCAAAATAACTTCCATCCCCCTCCACCGCTTAGCCCAGCGTTGCTCGGGCTTTCTGTTTTCCTCATGACACCAGCATTTCTGTGTGTGTGTGTGTTTGTACATGCACAATGTGAGGGATTTCTAAAATTGTGTCAAAAAATTTCCTTTTTCGAAATAGCTGCATGGCCCGGCGTTGCACGGGCTATCTCTACTGTTATAAATTTTCCCTTTCTCTCACAAAATCAGAACTTCTCTCTCTCTCTCTAATACTCATTTTCAAAATAAATTCCATCCCTCCTCCACCGCTTAGCCCGGCGTTGCTCGGGCTTTCTCTTTTCCTCATGACACCAGCATTTCTGTGTGTGTGTGTTTTTGTACATGCACAATGTGAGGGATTTCTAAAATTGTGTCAAAAATTTCCTTTTTCGAAATAGCTGCATGGCCCGGCGTTGCACGGGCTATCTCTACTGTTATAAATTTTCCTTTCTCTCAAAAATTAGAACTTCTAATACTCATTTTCAAAATAACTTCCATCCCCCTCCACCGCTAAGCCCAGCGTTGCTCGGGCTTTCTGTTTTCCTCATGACACCAGCATTTCTGTGTGTGTGTGTTTTTGTACATGCACAATGTGAGGGATTTCTAAAATTGTGTCAAAAAATTTCCTTTTTCCGAAATAGCTGCATGGCCCGGCGTTGCACGGGCTATCTCTACTGTTATAAATTTTCCCTTTCTCTCAAAAATTAGAACTTCTAATACTCATTTTCAAAATAACTTCCATCCCCCTCCATCCGCTAAGCCCAGCGTTGCTCGGGCTTTCTGTTTTCCTCATGACACCAGCATTTCTGTGTGTGTGTGTTCGTACATGCACAATGTGAGGGATTTCTAAATTTGTGTCAAAATTTTCCTTTTTCGAAATAGCTGCATGGCCCGGCGTTGCACGGGCTATCTCTACTGTTATAAATTTTCCCTTTCTCTCACTCACAAAATCAGAACTTCTCTCTCTCTCTCTATACTCATTTTCAAAATAATTCCATCCCTCCTCCACCGCTTAGCCCGGCGTTGCTCGGGCTTTCTCTTTTCCTCATGACACCAGCATTTCTGTGTGTGTGTTTGTACATGCACAATGTGAGGGATTTCTAAAATTGTGTCAAAAAATTTCCTTTTTTCGAAATAGCTGCATGGCCCGGCGTTGCACGGGCTATCTCTACTGTTATAAATTTTCCCTTTCTCTCAAAAAATTAGAACTTCTAATACTCATTTTCAAAATAACTTCCATCCCCCTCCACCGCTAAGCCCAGCGTTGCTCGGGCTTTCTGTTTTCCTCATGACACCAGCATTTCTGTGTGTGTGTTTTTTGTACATGCACAATGTGAGGGATTTCTAAAATTGTGTCAAAAAATTTCCTTTTTCCGAAATAGCTGCATGGCCCGGCGTTGCACGGGCTATCTCTACTGTTATAAATTTTCCCTTTCTCTCAAAAAATTAGAACTTCTAATACTCATTTTCAAAATAACTTCCATCCCCCCTCCACCGCTAAGCCCAGCGTTGCTCGGGCTTTCTGTTTTCCTCATGACACCAGCATTTCTGTGTGTGTGTGTTTTTGTACATGCACAATGTGAGGGATTTCTAAAATTGTGTCAAAAATTTCCTTTTTCCGAAATAGCTGCATGGCCCGGCGTTGCACGGGCTATCCCTACTGTTATAAATTTTCCCTTTCTCTCAAAAATTAGAACTTCTAATACTCATTTTCAAAATAAATTCCATCCCCCTCCACCGCTTAGCCCTGCGTTGCTCGGGCTTTCTCTTTTCCTCATGACACCAGCATTTCTGTGTGTGTGTGTTTTGTACATGCACAATGTGAGGGATTTCTAAAATTGTGTCAAAAAATTTCCTTTTTCGAAATAGCTGCATGGCCCGGCGTTGCACGGGCTATCTCTACTGTTATAAATTTTCCCTTTCTCTCACAAAATCAGAACTTCTCTCTCTCTCTCTCTCTCTAATACTCATTTTCAAAATAAATTCCATCCCTCCTCCACCGCTTAGCCCGGCGTTGCTCGGGCTTTCTCTTTTCCTCATGACACCAGCATTTCTGTGTGTGTGTGTTTTTGTACATGCACAATGTGAGGGATTTCTAAAATTGTGTCAAAAAATTTCCTTTTTCGAAATAGCTGCATGGCCCGGCGTTGCACGGGCTATCTCTACTGTTATAAATTTTCCCTTTCTCTCAAAAATTAGAACTTCTAATACTCATTTTCAAAATAACTTCCATCCCCCTCCACCGCTAAGCCCAGCGTTGCTCGGGCTTTCTGTTTTCCTCATGACACCAGCATTTCTGTGTGTGTGTGTTCGTTCATACATGCACAATGTGAGGGATTTCTAAAATTGTGTCAAAAATTTCCTTTTTACGAAATAGCTGCATGGCCCGGCGTTGCACGGGCTATCTCTACTGTTATAAATTTTCCCTTTCTCTCACAAAATCAGAACTTCTCTCTCTCTCTAATACTCATTTTCAAAATAAATTCCATCCCTCTTCCACCGCTTAGCCCGGCGTTGCTCGGGCTTTCTCTTTTCCTCATGACACCAGCATTTCTGTGTGTGTGTGTTTTGTACATGCACAATGTGAGGGATTTCTAAAATTGTGTCAAAAAATTTCCTTTTTTCGAAATAGCTGCATGGCCCGGCGTTGCACGGGCTATCTCTACTGTTATAAATTTTCCCTTTCTCTCAAAAATTAGAACTTCTAATACTCATTTTCAAAATAACTTCCATCCCCCTCAACCGCTAAGCCCAGCGTTGCTCGGGCTTTCTGTTTTCCTCATGACACCAGCATTTCTGTGTGTGTGTGTGTTTGTACATGCACAATGTGAGGGATTTCTAAAATTGTGTCAAAAAATTTCCTTTTTCCGAAATAGCTGCATGGCCCGGCGTTGCACGGGCTATCTCTACTGTTATAAATTTTCCCTTTCTCTCAAAAATTAGAACTTCTAATACTTATTTTCAAAATAACTTCCATCCCCCTCCACCGCTTAGCCCAGCGTTGCTGAGGCTTTCTCTTTTACTCATGACACCAGCATTTCTGTGTGTGTGTGTTTTTGTACATGCACAATGTGAGGGATTTCTAAAATTGTGTCAAAAATTTCCTTTTTCCGAAATAGCTGCATGGCCCGGCGTTGCACGGGCTATCTCTACTGTTATAAATTTTCCCTTTCTCTCACAAAATCAGAACTTCTCTCTCTCTCTCATTTTCAAAATAAATTCCATCCCCCTCCACCGCTTAGCCCAGCGTTGCTCAGGCTTTCTCTTTTCCTCATGACACCAGCATTTCTGTGTGTGTGTGTTTTTTGTACATGCACAATGTGAGGGATTTCTAAAATTGTGTCAAAAAATTTCCTTTTTCGAAATAGCTGCATGGCCCGGCGTTGCACGGGCTATCTCTACTGTTATAAATTTTCCCTTTCTCTCACAAAATCAGAACTTCTAATACTCATTTTCAAAATAAATTCCATCCCCCTCCACCGCTTAGCCCAGCGTTGCTCTGGCTTTCTCTTTTCCTCATGACACCAGCATTTCTGTGTGTGTGTGTTTTGTACATGCACAATGTGAGGGATTTCTAAAATTGTGTCAAAAATTTCCTTTTTCGAAATAGCTGCATGGCCCGGCGTTGCACGGGCTATCTCTACTGTTATAAATTTTCCCTTTCTCTCAAAAAATTAGAACTTCTAATACTCATTTTCAAAATAACTTCCATCCCCCCTCCACCGCTAAGCCCAGCGTTGCTCGGGCTTTCTGTTTTCCTCATGACACCAGCATTTCTGTGTGTGTGTGTGTTTGTACATGCACAATGTGAGGGATTTCTAAAATTGTGTCAAAAAATTTCCTTTTTCCGAAATAGCTGCATGGCCCGGCGTTGCACGGGCTATCTCTACTGTTATAAATTTTCCCTTTCTCTCAAAAAATTAACTTCTAATACTCATTTTTCAAAATAACTTCCATCCCCCTCCACCGCTTAGCCCAGCGTTGCTCGGGCTTTCTCTTTTCCTCATGACACCAGCATTTCTGTGTGTGTGTTTTTTTGTACATGCACAATGTGAGGGATTTCTAAAATTGTGTCAAAAAATTTCCTTTTTCCGAAATAGCTGCATGGCCCGGCGTTGCACGGGCTATCTCTACTGTTATAAATTTTCCCTATCTCTCAAAAAATTAGAACTTCTAATACTCATTTTCAAAATAACTTCCATCCCCCTCCACCGCTTAGCCCAGCGTTGCTCGGGCTTTCTGTTTTCCTCATGACACCAGCATTTCTGTGTGTGTGTGTGTTTGTACATGCACAATGTGAGGGATTTCTAAAATTGTGTCAAAAAATTTCCTTTTTCGAAATAGCTGCATGGCCCGGCGTTGCACGGGCTATCTCTACTGTTATAAATTTTCCCTTTCTCTCACAAAATCAGAACTTCTCTCTCTCTAATACTCATTTTCAAAATAAATTCCATCCCTCCTCCACCGCTTAGCCCGGCGTTGCTCGGGCTTTCTCTTTTCCTCATGACACCAGCATTTCTGTGTGTGTGTGTTTTTGTACATGCACAATGTGAGGGATTTCTAAAATTGTGTCAAAAAATTTCCTTTTTCGAAATAGCTGCATGGCCCGGCGTTGCACGGGCTATCTCTACTGTTATAAATTTTCCCTTTCTCTCACAAAATCAGAACTTCAATACTCATTTTCAAAATAACTTTTTTAGCCCAGCGTTGCTCGGGCTTTCTACAATGTGAGGGATTTCTAAAATTGTGTCAAAAATCCCGGCGTTGCACGGGCTATCTCTACTGTTATAAATTTTCCCTTTCTCTCAAAAATTAGAACTTCTAATACTCATTTTCAAAATAACTCCCATCATCCCCCTCCACCGCTTAGCCCAGCGTTGCTCGGGCTTTCTCTTTTCCTCATGACACCAGCATTTCTGTGTGTGTGTGTGTTTGTACATGCACAATGTGAGGGATTTCTAAAATTGTGTCAAAAAATTTCCTTTTTCCGAAATAGCTGCATGGCCCGGCGTTGCACGGGCTATCTCTACTGTTATAAATTTTCCCTTTCTCTCACAAAATTAGAACTTCTAATACTTATTTTCAAAATAACTTCCATCCCCCTCCACCGCTTAGCCCAGCGTTGCTCGGGCTTTCTCTTTTCCTCATGACACCAGCATTTCTGTGTGTGTGTGTTTGTACATGCACAATGTGAGGGATTTCTAAAATTGTGTCAAAAAATTTCCTTTTTTCGAAATAGCTGCATGGCCCGGCGTTGCACGGGCTATCTCTACTGTTATAAATTTTCCCTTTCTCTCACAAAATCAGAACTTCTCTCACTCTCTAATACTCATTTTCAAAATAAATTCCATCCCTCCTCCACCGCTTAGCCCGGCGTTGCTCGGGCTTTCTCTTTTCCTCATGACACCAGCATTTCTGTGTGTGTGTGTTTTGTACATGCACAATGTGAGGGATTTCTAAAATTGTGTCAAAAAATTTCCTTTTTCGAAATAGCTGCATGGCCCGGCGTTGCACGGGCTATCTCTACTGTTATAAATTTTCCCTTTCTCTCAAAAAATTAGAACTTCTAATACTCATTTTCAAAATAACTTCCATCCCCCCTCCACCGCTAAGCCCAGCGTTGCTCGGGCTTTCTGTTTTCCTCATGACACCAGCATTTCTGTGTGTGTGTGTGTTTTGTACATGCACAATGTGAGGGATTTCTAAAATTGTGTCAAAAATTTCCTTTTTCGAAATAGCTGCATGGCCCGGCGTTGCACGGGCTATCTCTACTGTTATAAATTTTCCTTTCTCTCAAAAATTAGAACTTCTAATACTCATTTTCAAAATAACTTCCATCCCCCTCCACCGCTTAGCCCAGCGTTGCTCGGGCTTTCTGTTTTCCTCATGACACCAGCATTTCTGTGTGTGTGTGTGTTTGTACATGCACAATGTGAGGGATTTCTAAAATTGTGTCAAAAAATTTCCTTTTTCGAAATAGCTGCATCGCCCGGCGTTGCACGGGCTATCTCTACTGTTATAAATTTTCCCTTTCTCTCACAAAATCAGAACTTCTCTCAATCTCTAATACTCATTTTCAAAATAACTTCCATCCCCCCTCCACCGCTTAGCCCGGCGTTGCTCGGGCTTTCTCTTTTCCTCATGACACCAGCATTTCTGTGTGTGTGTGTTTGTACATGCACAATGTGAGGGATTTCTAAAATTGTGTCAAAAAATTTCCTTTTTTCGAAATAGCTGCATGGCCCGGCGTTGCACGGGCTATCTCTACTGTTATAAATTTTCCCTTTCTCTCAAAAATTAGAACTTCTAATACTCATTTTCAAAATAACTTCCATCCCCCTCCACCGCTTAGCCCAGCGTTGCTCGGGCTTTCTCTTTTCCTCATGACACCAGCATTTCTGTTGTGTGTGTTTTTACATGCACAATGTGAGGGATTTCTAAAATTGTGTCAAAAATTTCCTTTTTTCGAAATAGCTGCATGGCCCGGCGTTGCACGGGCTATCTCTACTGTTATAAATTTTCCCTTTCTCTCAAAAAATAAGAACTTCTAATACTCATTTTCAAAATAACTTCCATCCCCCTCCACCGCTGCCCAGCGTTGCTCGGGCTTTCTGTTTTCCTCATGACACCAGCATTTCTGTGTGTGTGTGTTTGTACATGCACAATGTGAGGGATTTCTAAAATTGTGTCAAAAAATTTCCTTTTTCCGAAATAGCTGCATGGCCCGGCGTTGCACGGGCTATCTCTACTGTTATAAATTTTCCCTTTCTCTCACAAAATCAGAACTTCTCTCACTCTCTAATACTCATTTTCAAAATAAATTCCATCCCTCCTCCACCGCTTAGCCCGGCGTTGCTCGGGCTTTCTCTTTTCCTCATGACACCAGCATTTCTGTGTGTGTGTGTTTTGTACATGCACAATGTGAGGGATTTCTAAAATTGTGTCAAAAAATTTCCTTTTTTCGAAATAGCTGCATGGCCCGGCGTTGCACGGGCTATCTCTACTGTTATAAATTTTCCCTTTCTCTCACAAAATCAGAACTTCTCTCTCTCTCTCTCTCTCTCTCTCTAATACTCATTTTCAAAAACATATCCATCCGTCCTCCACCGCTTAGCCCGGCGTTGCTCGGGCTTTCTCTTTTCCTCATGACACCAGCATTTCTGTGTGTGTGTGTGTTTGTACATGCACAATGTGAGGGATTTCTAAAATTGTGTCAAAAATTTCCTTTTTCGAAATAGCTGCATGGCCCGGCGTTGCACGGGCTATCTCTACTGTTATAAATTTTCCCTTTATCTCAAAAAATTAGAACTTCTAATACTCATTTTCAAAATAACTTCCATCCCCCCTCCACCGCTAAGCTTAGCGTTGCTCGGGCTTTCTGTTTTCCTCATGACACCAGCATTTCTGTGTGTGTGTGTTTGTACATGCACAATGTGAGGGATTTCTAAAATTGTGTCAAAAAATTTCCTTTTTCCGAAATAGCTACATGGCCCGGCGTTTCACGGGCTATCTCTACTGCTATAAATTTTCCCTTTCTCTCAAAAAATTAGAACTTCTAATACTCATTTTCAAAATAACTTCCATCCCCCCTCATCCGCTAAGCCCAGCGTTGCTCGGGCTTTCTGTTTTCCTCATGACACCAGCATTTCTGTGTGTGTGTGTGTTTGTACATGCTCAATGTGAGGGATTTCTAAAATTGTGTCAAAAAATTTCCTTTTTCTGAAATAGCTGCATGGCCCGGCGTTGCTCGGGCTATCTCTACTGTTATAAATTTTCCCTTTCTCTCACAAAATCAGAACTTCTCTCTCTCTCTCTCTCTCTCTAATACTCATTTTCAAAAATAATTCCATCCCTCCTCCACCGCTTAGCCCGGCGTTGCTCGGGCTTTCTCTTTTCCTCATGACACCAGCATTTCTGTGTGTGTGTGTGTTTTGTACATGCACAATGTGAGGGATTTCTAAAATTGTGTCAAAAATTTCCTTTTTCGAAATAGCTGCATGGCCCGGCGTTGCACGGGCTATCTCTACTGTTATAAATTTTCCCTTTCTCTCAAAAAATTAGAACTTCTAATACTCATTTTCAAAATAACTTCCATCCCCCCTCCACCGCTAAGCCCAGCGTTGCTCGGGCTTTCTGTTTTCCTCATGACACCAGCATTTCTGTGTGTGTGTGTTTGTACATGCACAATGTGAGGGATTTCTAAAATTGTGTCAAAAATTTCCTTTTTCGAAATAGCTGCATGGCCCGGCGTTGCACGGGCTATCTCTACTGTTATAAATTTTCCCTTTCTCTCAAAAATTAGAACTTCTAATACTTATTTTCAAAATAACTTCCATCCCCCTCCACAGCTTAGCCCAGCGTTGCTCGGGCTTTCTCTTTCCTCATGACACCAGCATTTCTGTGTGTGTGTGTGTACATGCACAATGTGAGGGATTTCTAAAATTGTGTCAAAAATTTCCTTTTTTTCGAAATAGCTGCATGGCCCGGCGTTGCACGGGCTATCTCTACTGTTATAAATTTTCCTCCATTTCTCTCTGCACAATGTGAGGGATTTCTAAAATTTGTCTCTCAAAATTAGAACTTCTCTCTCCCTTTCTCTCAAAAAATTAGAACTCTAATACTCATTTTCAAAATAACTTCCATCCCCCCTCATCCGCTAAGCCCAGCGTTGCTCGGGCTTTCTCTTTTCCTCATGACACCAGCATTTCTGTGTGTGTGTGTGTTTGTACATGCACAATGTGAGGGATTTCTAAAATTGTGTCAAAAATTTCCTTTTTACGAAATAGCTGCATGGCCCGGCGTTGCACGGGCTATCTCTACTGTTATAAATTTTCCCTTTCTCTCACAAAATCAGAACTTCTCTCTCTCTCTCTCTCTAATACTCATTTTCAAAAACAATTCCATCCCTCCTCCACCGCTTAGCCCGGCGTTGCTCGGGCTTTCTCTTTTCCTCATGACACCAGCATTTCTGTGTGTGTGTGTGTTTGTACATGCACAATGTGAGGGATTTCTAAAATTGTGTCAAAAAATTTCCTTTTTTCGAAATAGCTGCATGGCCCGGCGTTGCACGGGCTATCTCTACTGTTATAAATTTTCCCTTTATCTCAAAAAATTAGAACTTCTAATACTCATTTTCAAAATAACTTCCATCCCCCCTCCACCGCTAAGCCCAGCGTTGCTCGGGCTTTCTGTTTTCCTCATGACACCAGCATTTCTGTGTGTGTGTGTGTTTGTACATGCACAATGTGAGGGATTTCTAAAATTGTGTCAAAAATTTCCTTTTTCCGAAATAGCTGCATGGCCCGGCGTTGCACGGGCTATCTCTACTGTTATAAATTTTCCCTTTCTCTCAAAAAATTAGAACTTCTAATACTCATTTTCAAAATAACTTCCATCCCCCTCATCCGCTAAGCCCAGCGTTGCTCGGGCTTTCTGTTTTCCTCATGACACCAGCATTTCTGTGTGTGTGTGTGTTTGTACATGCTCAATGTGAGGGATTTCTAAAATTGTGTCAAAAAATTTCCTTTTTCCGAAATAGCTGCATGGCCCGGCGTTGCACGGGCTATCTCTACTGTTATAAATTTTCCCTTTCTCTCACAAAATCAGAACTTCTCTCTCTCTCTCTCTCTCTAATACTCATTTTCAAAAACAATTCCATCCCTCCTCCACCGCTTAGCCCGGCGTTGCTCGGGCTTTCTCTTTTCCTCATGACACCAGCATTTCTGTGTGTGTGTTTGTACATGCACAATGTGAGGGATTTCTAAAATTGTGTCAAAAAATTTCCTTTTTTCGAAATAGCTGCATGGCCCGGCGTTGCACGGGCTATCTCTACTGTTATAAATTTTCCCTTTCTCTCAAAAAATTAGAACTTCTAATACTCATTTTCAAAATAACTTCCATCCCCCTCCACCGCTAAGCCCAGCGTTGCTCGGGCTTTCTGTTTTCCTCATGACACCAGCATTTCTGTGTGTGTGTTCGTTTTGTACATGCACAATGTGAGGGATTTCTAAAATTGTGTCAAAAATTTCCTTTTTCCGAAATAGCTGCATGGCCCGGCGTTGCACGGGCTATCTCTACTGTTATAAATTTTCCCTTTCTCTCAAAAATTAGAACTTCTAATACTCATTTTCAAAATAACTTCCATCCCCCTCCACCGCTTAGCCCAGCGTTGCTCGGGCTTTCTGTTTTCCTCATGACACCAGCATTTCTGTTGTGTGTTTGTACATGCACAATGTGAGTGATTTCTAAAATTGTGTCAAAATGGCCCGGCGTTGCACGGGCTCAGAATTTTCCCTTTCTCTCACAAAATCAGAACTTCTCTCACTCTCTAATACTCATTTTCAAAATAAATTCCATCCCTCATCCACCGCTTAGCCCGGCGTTGCTCGGGCTTTCTCTTTTCCTCATCACACCAGCATTTCTGTGTGTGTGTGTTTGTACATGCACAATGTGACGGATTTCTAAAATTTTAACAAAAAATTTCCTTTTTTCGAAATAGCTGCATGGCCCGGCGTTGCACGGGATATCTCTACTGTTATAAATTTTCCCTTTCTCTCACAAATTCAGAACTTCTCTCTCTCTTTCTACTCTCTCTAATACTCATTTTCAAAATAAATTCCATCCCTCCTCCATCGCTTAGCCCAGCGTTGCTCAGGCTTTCTCTTTTCCTCTTGTCACCATCATTTCTCTATGTGTGTTTTTGTAAATGCACAATGTGAGGGATTTCTCAATTTGTGTCAAAAAATTTCCTTTTTACGAAATAGGTGCATGGCCCGGCGTTGCACGGGCTATCTCTACTGTTATAAATATTCCCTTTCTCTCACAAAATTAGAACTTCTAATACTTATTTTCAAAATAACTTCCATCCCCCTCCACAGCTTAGCCCAGCGTTGCTCAGGCTTTCTCTTTTCCTCATGACACCAGCATTTCTGTGAGTGTGTGTTCGTACTTGCACAATGTGAGGGATTTCTCAATTTGTGTCAAAATTTTCCTTTTTACGAAATAGCTGCATGGCCCGGCGTTGCAAGGGCTATCTCTACTGTTAGAAGTTTTCCCTTTCTCTCACAAAATCAGAACTTCTCTCACTCTCTAATACTCATTTTCAAAATAAATTCCATCCCTCATCCACCGCTTAGCCCGGCGTTGCTCGGGCTTTCTCTTTTCCTCATCACACCAGCATTTCTGTGTGTGTGTGTTTTGTAAATGCACAATGTGAGGGATTTCTAAAATTGTGTCAAAAAATTTCCTTTTTTCGAAATAGCTGCATGGCCCGGCGTTGCACGGGCTATCTCTACTGTTATAAATTTTCCCTTTTCTCAAAAAATTAGAACTTCTAATACTTATTTTCAAAATAACTTCCATCACCCCTCCACCGCTAAGCTTAGCGTTGCTCGGGCTTTCTGTTTTCCTCATGACACCAGCATTTCTGTGTGTGTGTGTGTGTGTTCGTACATGCACAATGTGAGGGATTTCTAAAATTGTGTCAAAAAATTTCCTTTTTCAGAAATAGCTGCATGGCCCGGCGTTGCACGGGCTATCTCTACTGCTATAAATTTTCCCTTTCTCTCAAAAAATTAGAACTTCTAATACTCATTTTCAAAATAACTTCCATCCCCCTCATGCGCTAAGCCCAGCGTTGCTCGGGCTTTCTGTTTTCCTCATGACACCAGAATTTCTGTGTGTGTGTGTGTTTGTACATGCTCAATGTGAGGGATTTCTAAAATTGTGTCAAAAAATTTCCTTTTTCTGAAATAGTTGCATGGCCCGGCTTTGCTCGGGCTATCTCTACTGTTATAAATTTTCCCTTTCTCTCACAAAATCAGAACTTCTCTCTCTCTCTCTCTCTCTCTAATACTCATTTTCAAAAATAATTCCATCCCTCCTCCACCGCTTAGCCCGGCGTTGCTCGGGCTTTCTCTTTTCCTCATGACACCAGCATTTCTGTGTGTGTGTGTTTGTACATGCACAATGTGAGGGATTTCTAAAATTGTGTCAAAAAATTTCCTTTTTCGAAATAGCTGCATGGCCCGGCGTTGCACGGGCTATCTCTACTGTTATAAATTTTCCCTTTCTCTCAAAAAATTAGAACTTCTAATACTCATTTTCAAAATAACTTTCATCCCCCCTCCACCGCTTAGCCCAGCGTTGCTCAGGCTTTCTCTTTTCCTCATGACACCATCATTTCTCTCTGTGTGTGTTTGTACATGCACAATGTGAGGGATTTCTAAAATTGTGTCAAAAAATTTCCTTTTTCCGAAATAGCTATGGCCCGGCGTTGCACGGGCTATCTCTACTGTTATAAATTTTCCCTTTCTCTCAAAAAATTAGAACTTCTAATACTCATTTTCAAAATAACTTCCATCCCCCTCCGCTAAGCCCAGCGTTGCTCGGGCTTTCTGTTTTCCTCATGACACCAGCATTTCTGTGTGTGTGTGTGTTTGTACATGCTCAATGTGAGGGATTTCTAAAATTGTGTCAAAAAATTTCCTTTTTCCGAAATAGCTGCATGGCCCGGCGTTGCACGGGCTATCTCTACTGTTATAAATTTTCCCTTTCTCTCACAAAATCAGAACTTCTCTCTCTCTCTCTCTAATACTCATTTTCAAAATAAATTCCATCCCTCCTCCACCGCTTAGCCCGGCGTTGCTCGGGCTTTCTCTTTTCCTCATGACACCAGCATTTCTGTGTGTGTGTGTTTTGTACATGCACAATGTGAGGGATTTCTAAAATTGTGTCAAAAAATTTCCTTTTTCGAAATAGCTGCATGGCCCGGCGTTGCACGGGCTATCTCTACTGTTATAAATTTTCCCTTTCTCTCACAAAATCAGAACTTCTCTCTCTCTCTCTCTCTCTAATACTCATTTTCAAAATAATCCATCCCTCCTCCACCGCTTAGCCCGGCGTTGCTCGGGCTTTCTCTTTTCCTCATGACACCAGCATTTCTGTGTGTGTGTGTGTTTGTACATGCACAATGTGAGGGATTTCTAAAATTGTGTCAAAAAATTTCCTTTTTCGAAATAGCTGCATGGCCCGGCGTTGCACGGGCTATCTCTACTGTTATAAATTTTCCCTTTCTCTCAAAAATTAGAACTTCTAATACTCATTTTCAAAATAACTTCCATCCCCCTCCACCGCTAAGCCCAGCGTTGCTCGGGCTTTCTGTTTTCCTCATGACACCAGCATTTCTGTGTGTGTGTGTTCGTACATGCACAATGTGAGGGATTTCTAAAATTGTGTCAAAAAATTTCCTTTTTCCGAAATAGCTGCATTTGCACGGGCTATCTCTACTGTTATAAATTTTCCTTTCTCTCAAAAAATTAGAACTTCTAATACTCATTTTCAAAATAACTTCCATCCCCCCTCCACCGCTAAGCCCAGCGTTGCTCGGGCTTTCTGTTTTCCTCATGACACCAGCATTTCTGTGTGTGTGTGTTTTGTACATGCACAATGTGAGGGATTTCTAAAATTGTGTCAAAAATTTCCTTTTTCCGAAATAGCTGCATGGCCCGGCGTTGCACGGGCTATCTCTACTGTTATAAATTTTCCCTTTCTCTCACAAAATTAGAACTTCTAATACTCATTTTCAAAATAAATTCCATCCCCCTCCACCGCTTAGCCCAGCGTTGCTCGGGCTTTCTCTTTTCCTCATGACACCAGCATTTCTGTGTGTGTGTGTTTTGTACATGCACAATGTGAGGGATTTCTAAAATTGTGTCAAAAAATTTCCTTTTTCGAAATAGCTGCATGGCCCGGCGTTGCACGGGCTATCTCTACTGTTATAAATTTTCCCTTTCTCTCACAAAATCAGAACTTCTCTCTCTCTCTCTCTCTCTCTAATACTCATTTTCAAAAATAATTCCATCCCTCCTCCACCGCTTAGCCCGGCGTTGCTCGGGCTTTCTCTTTTCCTCATGACACCAGCATTTCTGTGTGTGTGTGTGTTTGTACATGCACAATGTGAGGGATTTCTAAAATTGTGTCAAAAAATTTCCTTTTTCGAAATAGCTGCATGGCCCGGCGTTGCACGGGCTATCTCTACTGTTATAAATTTTCCCTTTCTCTCAAAAAAATTAGAACTTCTAATACTCATTTTCAAAATAACTTCCATCCCCCTCCACCGCTAAGCCCAGCGTTGCTCGGGCTTTCTGTTTTCCTCATGACACCAGCATTTCTGTGTGTGTGTGTTCGTACATGCACAATGTGAGGGATTTCTAAAATTGTGTCAAAAATTTCCTTTTTCCGAAATAGCTACATGGCCCGGCGTTGCACGGGCTATCTCTACTGTTATAAATTTTCCCTTTCTCTCAAAAATTATAACTTCTAATACTCATTTTCAAAATAAATTCCATCCCCCTCATCCGCTAAGCCCAGCGTTGCTCGGGCTTTCTGTTTTCCTCATGACACCAGAATTTCTGTGTGTGTGTGTGTTTGTACATGCTCAATGTGAGGGATTTCTAAAATTGTGTCAAAAATTTCCTTTTTCCGAAATAGCTGCATGGCCCGGCGTTGCTCGGGCTATCTCTACTGTTATAAATTTTCCCTTTCTCTCACAAAATCAGAACTTCTCTCTCTCTCTCTCTCTCTCTAATACTCATTTTCAAAAATAATTCCATCCCTCCTCCACCGCTTAGCCCGGCGTTGCTCGGGCTTTCTCTTTCCTCATGACACCAGCATTTCTGTGTGTGTGTGTGTTTGTACATGCACAATGTGAGGGATTTCTAAAATTGTGTCAAAAAATTTCCTTTTTCGAAATAGCTACATGGCCCGGCGTTTCACGGGCTATCTCTACTGCTATAAATTTTCCCTTTCTCTCAAAAAATTAGAACTTCTAATACTCATTTTCAAAATAACTTTCATCCCCCCTCCACCGCTTAGCCCAGCGTTGCTCACGACACCATCATTTCTGTGTGTGTGTGTTTGTACATGCACAATGTGATTTCTAAAATTTTGTCAAAAAATTTCCTTTTTCTAGCTAAAAACGGGCTATCTCTACTGTTATAAATTTTCCCTTTCTCTCAAAAAATTAGAACTTCTAATACTCATTTTCAAAATAACTTCCATCCCCCCTCATCCGCTAAGCCCAGCGTTGCTCGGGCTTTCTGTTTTCCTCATGACACCAGCATTTCTGTGTGTGTGTGTGTTTGTACATGCTCAATGTGAGGGATTTCTAAAATTGTGTCAAAAAATTTCCTTTTTCCGAAATAGCTGCATGGCCCGGCGTTGCACGGGCTATCTCTACTGTTATAAATTTTCCCTTTCTCTCACAAAATCAGAACTTCTCTCTCTCTCTCTCTCTCTCTAATACTCATTTTCAAAAACAATTCCATCCCTCCTCCACCGCTTAGCCCGGCGTTGCTCGGGCTTTCTCTTTCCTCATGACACCAGCATTTCTGTGTGTGTGTGTGTTTGTACATGCACAATGTGAGGGATTTCTAAAATTGTGTCAAAAAATTTCCTTTTTTCGAAATAGCTGCATGGCCCGGCGTTGCACGGGCTATCTCTACTGTTATAAATTTTCCCTTTCTCTCAAAAAATTAGAACTTCTAATACTCATTTTCAAAATAACTTCCATCCCCCTCCACCGCTAAGCCCAGCGTTGCTCGGGCTTTCTGTTTTCCTCATGACACCAGCATTTCTGTGTGTGTGTTTGTACATGCACAATGTGAGGGATTTCTAAAATTGTGTCAAAAAATTTCCTTTTTCCGAAATAGCTGCATGGCCCGGCGTTGCACGGGCTATCTCTACTGTTATAAATTTTCCCTTTCTCTCAAAAAATTAGAACTTCTAATACTCATTTTCAAAATAACTTCCATCCCCCTCCACCGCTTAGCCCAGCGTTGCTCGGGCTTTCTGTTTTCCTCATGACACCAGCATTTCTGTGTGTGTGTGTTTGTACATGCACAATGTGAGGGATTTCTAAAATTGTGTCAAAAAATTTCCTTTTTCCGAAATAGCTGCATGGCCCGGCGTTGCACGGGCTATCTCTACTGTTATAAATTTTCCCTTTCTCTCAAAAAATTAGAACTTCTAATACTCATTTTGAAAATAACTTCCATCCCCCCTCCACCGCTTAGCCGAGCGTTGCTCGCGCTTTCTGTTTTCCTCATGACACCAGCATTTCTGTAAGTGTGTGTTCGTACATGCACAATATGAGGGATTTCTAAAATTGTGTCAAAAAATTTCCTTTTTCCGAAATAGCTGCATAGCCCGGCGTTGCACGGGCTCTCTCTAGTGTTAGAAATTTTCCCTTTCTCTCACAAAATCAGAACTTCTCTCACTCTCTAATACTCATTTTCAAAATAAATTCCATCCCTCATCCACCGCTTAGCCCGGCGTTGCTCGGGCTTTCTCTTTTCCTCATCACACCAGCATTTCTGTGTGTGTGTGTTTGTACATGCACAATGTGACGGATTTCTAAAATTTTGTCAAAAAATTTCCTTTTTTCGAAATAGCTGCATGGCCCGGCGTTGCACGGGATATCTCTACTGTTATAAATTTTCCCTTTCTCTCACAAATTCAGAACTTCTCTCTCTCTTTCTACTCTCTCTACTCTCTCTCTCTCTCTCTAATACTCATTTTCAAAATAAATTCCATCCCTCCTCCATCGCTTAGCCCAGCGTTGCTCAGGCTTTCTCTTTTCCTCTTGTCACCATCATTTCTCTATGTGTGTTTTTGTAAATGCACAATGTGAGGGATTTCTCAATTTGTGTCAAAAAATTTCCTTTTTACGAAATAGGTGCATGGCCCGGCGTTGCACGGGCTATCTCTACTGTTATAAATATTCCCTTTCTCTCAAAAATTAGAACTTCTAATACTTATTTTCAAAATAACTTCCATCCCCCTCCACAGCTTAGCCCAGCGTTGCTCAGGCTTTCTCTTTTCCTCATGACACCAGCATTTCTGTGAGTGTGTGTTCGTACTTGCACAATGTGAGGGATTTCTCAATTTGTGTCAAAATTTTCCTTTTACGAAATAGCTGCATGGCCCGGCGTTGCAAGGGCTATCTCTACTGTTAGAAGTTTTCCCTTTCTCTCACAAAATCAGAACTTCTCTCACTCTCTAATACTCATTTTCAAAATAAATTCCATCCCTCATCCACCGCTTAGCCCGGCGTTGCTCGGGCTTTCTCTTTTCCTCATCACACCAGCATTTCTGTGTGTGTGTGTTTGTAAATGCACAATGTGAGGGATTTCTAAAATTGTGTCAAAAAATTTCCTTTTTTCGAAATAGCTGCATGGCCCGGCTTTGCACGGGCTATCTCTACTGTTATAAATTTTCCCTTTTTCTCAAAAAATTAGAACTTCTAATACTTATTTTCAAAATAACTTCCATCACCCCTCCACCGCTAAGCTTAGCGTTGCTCGGGCTTTCTGTTTTCCTCATGACACCAGCATTTCTGTGTGTGTGTGTGTGTACATGCACAATGTGAGGGATTTCTAAAATTGTGTCAAAAATTTCCTTTTTCAGAAATAGCTGCATGGCCCGGCGTTGCACGGGCTATCTCTACTGCTATAAATTTTCCCTTTCTCTCAAAAAATTAGAACTTCTAATACTCATTTTCAAAATAACTTCCATCCCCCTCATCGCTAAGCCCAGCGTTGCTCGGGCTTTCTGTTTTCCTCATGACACCAGAATTTCTGTGTGTGTGTGTGTTTGTACATGCTCAATGTGAGGGATTTCTAAAATTGTGTCAAAAAATTTCCTTTTTCTGAAATAGTTGCATGGCCCGGCGTTGCTCGGGCTATCTCTACTGTTATAAATTTTCCCTTTCTCTCACAAAATCAGAACTTCTCTCTCTCTCTCTCTCTCTCTCTCTAATACTCATTTTCAAAAATAATTCCATCCCTCCTCCACCGCTTAGCCCGGCGTTGCTCGGGCTTTCTCTTTTCCTCATGACACCAGCATTTCTGTGTGTGTGTGTTCGTACATGCACAATGTGAGGGATTTCTAAAATTGTGTCAAAAAATTTACTTTTTCCGAAATAGCTGCATGGCCCGGCGTTGCACGGGCTATCTCTACTGTTATAAATTTTCCCTTTCTCTCAAAAAATTAGAACTTCTAATAATCATTTTCAAAATAACTTTCATCCCCCCTCCACCGCTTAGCCCAGCGTTGCTCAGGCTTTCTCTTTTCCTCATGACACCATCATTTCTCTCTGTGTGCGTTTGTACATGCACAATGTGAGGGATTTCTAAAATTGTGTCAAAAAATTTCCTTTTTCCGAAATAGCTATGGCCCGGCGTTGCACGGGCTATCTCTACTGTTATAAATTTTCCCTTTCTCTCAAAAAATTAGAACTTCTAATACTCATTTTCAAAATAACTTCCATCCCCCTCATCCGCTAAGCCCAGCGTTGCTCGGGCTTTCTGTTTTCCTCATGACACCAGCATTTCTGTGTGTGTGTGTGTTTGTACATGCTCAATGTGAGGGATTTCTAAAATTGTGTCAAAAAATTTCCTTTTTCCGAAATAGCTGCATGGCCCGGCGTTGCACGGGCTATCTCTACTGTTATAAATTTTCCCTTTCTCTCACAAAATCAGAACTTCTCTCTCTCTCTCTCTAATACTCATTTTCAAAAACAATTCCATCCCTCCTCCACCGCTTAGCCCGGCGTTGCTCGGGCTTTCTCTTTTCCTCATGACACCAGCATTTCTGTGTGTGTGTGTGTTTGTACATGGACAATGTGAGGGATTTCTAAAATTGTGTCAAAAAATTTCCTTTTTTCGAAATAGCTGCATGGCCCGGCGTTGCACGGGATATCTCTACTGTTATAAATTTTCCCTTTCTCTCACAAAATCAGAACTTCTCTCTCTCTCTCTCTCTCTCTCTCTCTCTCTAATACTCATTTTCAAAAACATATCCATCCGTCCTCCACCGCTTAGCCCGGCGTTGCTCGGGCTTTCTCTTTTCCTCATGACACCAGCATTTCTGTGTGTGTGTGTGTTTGTACATGCACAATGTGAGGGATTTCTAAAATTGTGTCAAAAAATTTCCTTTTTTCGAAATAGCTGCATGGCCCGGCGTTGCACGGGCTATCTCTACTGTTATAAATTTTCCCTTTCTCTCAAAAAATTAGAACTTCTAATACTCATTTTCAAAATAACTTCCATCCCCCTCCACCGCTAAGCCCAGCGTTGCTCGGGCTTTCTGTTTTCCTCATGACACCAGCATTTCTGTGTGTGTGTGTTCGTACATGCACAATGTGAGGGATTTCTAAAATTGTGTGTCAAATTTCCTTTTTCCGAAATAGCTGCATGGCCCGGCGTTGCACGGGCTATCTCTACTGCTATAAATTTTCCCTTTCTCTCAAAAAATTAGAACTTCTAATACTCATTTTCAAAATAACTTCCATCCCCCCTCATCCGCTAAGCCCAGCGTTGCTCGGGCTTTCTGTTTTCCTCATGACACCAGCATTTCTGTGTGTGTGTGTGTTTGTACATGCTCAATGTGAGGGATTTCTAAAATTGTGTCAAAAAATTTCCTTTTTCGAAATAGCTGCATGGCCCGGCGTTGCTCGGGCTATCTCTACTGTTATAAATTTTCCCTTTCTCTCAAAAATCAGAACTTCTCTCTCTCTCTCTCTCTAATACTCATTTTCAAAAAAATTCCATCCCTCCTCCACCGCTTAGCCCGGCGTTGCTCGGGCTTTCTCTTTCCTCATGACACCAGCATTTCTGTGTGTGTGTGTTTTTGTACATGCACAATGTGAGGGATTTCTAAAATTGTGTCAAAAAATTTCCTTTTTTCGAAATAGCTGCATGGCCCGGCGTTGCACGGGCTATCTCTACTGTTATAAATTTTCCCTTTCTCTCAAAAAATTAGAACTTCTAATACTCATTTTCAAAATAACTTCCATCCCCCTCCACCGCTTAGCCCAGCGTTGCTCAGGCTTTCTCTTTTCCTCATGACACCAGCATTTCTGTGTGTGTGTGTTTTGTACATGCACAATGTGAGGGATTTCTAAAATTGTGTCAAAAATTTCCTTTTTCGAAATAGCTGCATGGCCCGGCGTTGCACGGGCTATCTCTACTGTTATAAATTTTCCCTTTCTCTCAAAAAATTAGAACTTCTAATACTCATTTTCAAAATAACTTCCATCCCCCTCATCCGCTAAGCCCAGCGTTGCTCGGGCTTTCTGTTTTCCTCATGACACCAGCATTTCTGTGTGTGTGTGTGTTTGTACATGCTCAATGTGAGGGATTTCTAAAATTGTGTCAAAAATTTCTTTCCGAAATAGCTGCATGGCCCGGCGTTGCACGGGCTATCTCTACTGTTATAAATTTTCCCTTTCTCTCACAAAATCAGAACTTCTCTCTCTCTCTCTAATACTCATTTTCAAAAACAATTCCATCCCTCCTCCACCGCTTAGCCCGGCGTTGCTCGGGCTTTCTCTTTTCCTCATGACACCAGCATTTCTGTGTGTGTGTTTGTACATGCACAATGTGAGGGATTTCTAAAATTGTGTCAAAAAATTTCCTTTTTCGAAATAGCTGCATGGCCCGGCGTTGCACGGGCTATCTCTACTGTTATAAATTTTCCCTTTCTCTCAAAAAATTAGAACTTCTAATACTCATTTTCAAAATAACTTCCATCCCCCTCCACCGCTAAGCCCAGCGTTGCTCGGGCTTTCTGTTTTCCTCATGACACCAGCATTTCTGTGTGTGTGTGTTTTGTACATGCACAATGTGAGGGATTTCTAAAATTGTGTCAAATTTCCTTTTTCCGAAATAGCTGCATGGCCCGGCGTTGCACGGGCTATCTCTACTGTTATAAATTTTCCCTTTCTCTCAAAAATTAGAACTTCTAATACTCATTTTCAAAATAACTTCCATCCCCCCTCCACCGCTTAGCCCAGCGTTGCTCGGGCTTTCTGTTTTCCTCATGACACCAGCATTTCTGTGTGTGTGTGTTTTGTACATGCACAATGTGAGGGATTTCTAAAATTGTGTCAAAAAATTTCCTTTTTCCGAAATAGCTGCATGGCCCGGCGTTGCACGGGCTATCTCTACTGTTATAAATTTTCCCTTTCTCTCACAAAATTAGAACTTCTAATACTCATTTTGAAAATAACTTCCATCCCCCCTCCACCGCTTAGCCGAGCGTTGCTCGCGCTTTCTGTTTTCCTCATGACACCAGCATTTCTGTAAGTGTGTGTTCGTACATGCACAATATGAGGGATTTCTAAAATTGTGTCAAAAAATTTTTAAATAGCTGCATAGCCCGGCGTTGCACGGGCTCTCTCTAGTGTTAGAAATTTTCCCTTTCTCTCACAAAATCAGAACTTCTCTCACTCTCTAATACTCATTTTCAAAATAAATTCCATCCCTCATCCACCGCTTAGCCCGGCGTTGCTCGGGCTTTCTCTTTTCCTCATCACACCAGCATTTCTGTGTGTGTGTGTTTGTACATGCACAATGTGACGGATTTCTAAAATTTTAACAAAAAATTTCCTTTTTTCGAAATAGCTGCATGGCCCGGCGTTGCACGGGATATCTCTACTGTTATAAATTTTCCCTTTCTCTCACAAAATCAGAACTTCTCTCTCTCTCTACTCTCTCTCTCTCTCTCTCTCTCTCTAATACTCATTTTCAAAATAAATTCCATCCCTCCTCCATCGCTTAGCCCAGCGTTGCTCAGGCTTTCTCTTTTCCTCATGTCACCATCATTTCTCTATGTGTGTGTTTGTAAATGCACAATGTGAGGGATTTCTCAATTTGTGTCAAAAAATTTCCTTTTTACGAAATAGGTGCATGGCCCGGCGTTGCACGGGCTATCTCTACTGTTATAAATATTCCCTTTCTCTCACAAAATTAGAACTTCTAATACTTATTTTCAAAATAACTTCCATCCCCCTCCACAGCTTAGCCCAGCGTTGCTCAGGCTTTCTCTTTTCCTCATGACACCAGCATTTCTGTGAGTGTGTGTTCGTACTTGCACAATGTGAGGGATTTCTCAATTTGTGTCAAAATTTTCCTTTTTACGAAATAGCTGCATGGCCCGGCGTTGCAAGGGCTATCTCTACTGTTAGAAATTTTCCCTTTCTCTCACAAAATCAGAACTTCTCTCACTCTCTAATACTCATTTTCAAAATAAATTCCATCCCTCATCCACCGCTTAGCCCGGCGTTGCTCGGGCTTTCTCTTTTCCTCATCACACCAGCATTTCTGTGTGTGTGTGTTTGTAAATGCACAATGTGAGGGATTTCTAAAATTGTGTCAAAAAATTTCCTTTTTCGAAATAGCTGCATGGCCCGGCTTTGCACGGGCTATCTCTACTGTTATAAATTTTCCCTTTTTCTCAAAAAATTAGAACTTCTAATACTCATTTTCAAAATAACTTCCATCCCCCTCCACCGCTAAGCTTAGCGTTGCTCGGGCTTTCTGTTTTCCTCATGACACCAGCATTTCTGTGTGTGTGTGTTTCGTACATGCACAATGTGAGGGATTTCTAAAATTGTGTCAAAAAATTTCCTTTTTCAGAAATAGCTGCATGGCCCGGCGTTGCACGGGCTATCTCTACTGCTATAAATTTTCCCTTTCTCTCAAAAAATTAGAACTTCTAATACTCATTTTCAAAATAACTTCCATCCCCCTCATGCGCTAAGCCCAGCGTTGCTCGGGCTTTCTGTTTTCCTCATGACACCAGCATTTCTGTGTGTGTGTGTGTTTGTACATGCTCAATGTGAGGGATTTCTAAAATTGTGTCAAAAAATTTCCTTTTTCTGAAATAGCTGCATGGCCCGGCGTTGCTCGGGCTATCTCTACTGTTATAAATTTTCCCTTTCTCTCACAAAATCAGAACTTCTCTCTCTCTCTCTCTCTCTAATACTCATTTTCAAAAATAATTCCATCCCTCCTCCACCGCTTAGCCCGGCGTTGCTCGGGCTTTCTCTTTCCTCATGACACCAGCATTTCTGTGTGTGTGTGTTTTACATGCACAATGTGAGGGATTTCTAAAATTGTGTCAAAAAATTCCTTTTTCGAAATAGCTGCATGGCCCGGCGTTGCACGGGCTATCTCTACTGTTATAAATTTTCCCTTTCTCTCAAAAAATTAGAACTTCTAATACTTATTTTCAAAATAACTTCCATCCCCCTCCACAGCTTAGCCCAGCGTTGCTCAGGCTTTCTCTTTTCCTCATGACACCAGCATTTCTGTGTGTGTGTGTTTGTACATGCACAATGTGACGGATTTCTAAAATTGTGTCAAAAATTTCCTTTTTCCGAAATAGCTGCATGGCCCGGCGTTGCACGGGCTATCTCTACTGTTATAAATTTTCCCTTTCTCTCAAAAAATTAGAACTTCTAATACTCATTTTCAAAATAACTTCCATCCCCCTCATCCGCTAAGCCCAGCGTTGCTCGGGCTTTCTGTTTTCCTCATGACACCAGCATTTCTGTGTGTGTGTGTGTGTTTGTACATGCTCAATGTGAGGGATTTCTAAAATTGTGTCAAAAATTTCCTTTTTCCGAAATAGCTGCATGGCCCGGCGTTGCACGGGCTATCTCTACTGTTATAAATTTTCCCTTTCTCTCACAAAATCAGAACTTCTCTCTCTCTCTCTCTAATACTCATTTTCAAAATAACTTCCATCCCTCCTCCACCGCTTAGCCCGGCGTTGCTCGGGCTTTCTCTTTTCCTCATGACACCAGCATTTCTGTGTGTGTGTGTGTTTGTACATGCACAATGTGAGGGATTTCTAAAATTGTGTCAAAAAATTTCCTTTTTTCGAAATAGCTGCATGGCCCGGCGTTGCACGGGATATCTCTACTGTTATAAATTTTCCCTTTCTCTCACAAAATCAGAACTTCTCTCTCTCTCTCTCTCTCTCTCTCTCTCTCTCTAATACTCATTTTCAAAAACAATTCCATCCCTCCTCCACCGCTTAGCCCGGCGTTGCTCGGGCTTTCTCTTTTCCTCATGACACCAGCATTTCTGTGTGTGTGTGTGTTTGTACATGCACAATGTGAGGGATTTCTAAAATTGTGTCAAAAATTTCCTTTTTCGAAATAGCTGCATGGCCCGGCGTTGCACGGGCTATCTCTACTGTTATAAATTTTCCCTTTATCTCAAAAATTAGAACTTCTAATACTCATTTTCAAAATAACTTCCATCCCCCCTCCACCGCTAAGCCCAGCGTTGCTCGGGCTTTCTGTTTTCCTCATGACACCAGCTTTTCTGTGTGTGTGTGTTGTACACATGCACAATGTGAGGGATTTCTAAAATTGTGTCAAAAAATTTCCTTTTTCCGAAATAGCTACATGGCCCGGCGTTGCACGGGCTATCTCTACTGTTATAAATTTTCCCTTTCTCTCAAAAAATTAGAACTTCTAATACTCATTTTCAAAATAACTTCCATCCCCCCCTCATCCGCTAAGCCCAGCGTTGCTCGGGCTTTCTGTTTTCCTCATGACACCAGCATTTCTGTGTGTGTGTGTGTTTGTACATGCTCAATGTGAGGGATTTCTAAAATTGTGTCAAAAAATTTCCTTTTTCGAAATAGCTGCATGGCCCGGCGTTGCACGGGCTATCTCTACTGTTATAAATTTTCCCTTTCTCTCACAAAATCAGAACTTCTCTCTCTCTCTCTCTCTCTCTAATACTCATTTTCAAAATAAATTCCATCCCTCCTCCACCGCTTAGCCCGGCGTTGCTCGGGCTTTCTCTTTCCTCATGACACCAGCATTTCTGTGTGTGTGTGTGTTTTACATGCACAATGTGGGGATTTCTAAAATTGTGTCAAAAAATTTACTTTTTCCGAAATAGCTGCATGGCCCGGCGTTGCACGGGCTATCTCTACTGTTATAAATTTTCCCTTTCTCTCAAAAAATTAGAACTTCTAATACTCATTTTCAAAATAACTTTCATCCCCCCTCCACCGCTTAGCCCAGCGTTGCTCAGGCTTTCTCTTTTCCTCATGACACCATCATTTCTGTGTGTGTGTGTTTGTACATGCACAATGTGAGGGATTTCTAAAATTGTGTCAAAAATTTCCTTTTTCGAAATAGCTGCATGGCCCGGCGTTGCACGGGCTATCTCTACTGTTATAAATTTTCCTTTCTCTCAAAAAATTAGAACTTCTAATACTCATTTTCAAAATAACTTCCATCCCCCTCATCCGCTAAGCCCAGCGTTGCTCGGGCTTTCTGTTTTCCTCATGACACCAGCATTTCTGTGTGTGTGTGTTTTGTACATGCTCAATGTGAGGGATTTCTAAAATTGTGTCAAAAATTTCCTTTTTCCGAAATAGCTGCATGGCCCGGCGTTGCACGGGCTATCTCTACTGTTATAAATTTTCCCTTTCTCTCACAAAATCAGAACTAATACTCATTTTCAAAATAATTCCATCCCTCCTCCACCGCTTAGCCCAGCGTTGCTCGGGCTTTCTCTTTTCCTCATGACACCAGCATTTCTGTGTGTGTGTGTTTTTACATGCACAATGTGAGGGATTTCTAAAATTGTGTCAAAAATTTCCTTTTTTTTCGAAATAGCTGCATGGCCCGGCGTTGCACGGGCTATCTCTACTGTTATAAATTTTCCCTTTCTCTCACAAAATCAGAACTTCTCTCTCTCTCTTTTCTCAAATACTCATTTTTCAAAAACATCCATCCCTCCTCCACCGCTTAGCCCGGCGTTGCTCGGGCTTTCTCTTTCCTCATGACACCAGCATTTCTGTGTGTGTGTGTGTTTGTACATGCAAATGTGAGGGATTTCTAAAATTGTGTCAAAAAATTTCCTTTTTCGAAATAGCTGCATGGCCCGGCGTTGCACGGGCTATCTCTACTGTTATAAATTTTCCCTTTCTCTCAAAAAATTAGAACTTCTAATACTCATTTTCAAAATAACTTCCATCCCCCCTCCACCGCTAAGCCCAGCGTTGCTCGGGCTTTCTGTTTTCCTCATGACACCAGCATTTCTGTGTGTGTTTGTACATGCACAATGTGAGTGATTTCTAAAATTGTGTCAAAAAATTTCCTTTTTCCGAAATAGCTGCATGGCCCGGCGTTGCACGGGCTATCTCTACTGTTATAAATTTTCCCTTTCTCTCAAAAATTAGAACTTCTAATACTCATTTTCAAAATAACTTCCATCCCCCTCCACCGCTTAGCCGAGCGTTGCTCGGCTTTCTGTTTTCCTCATGACACCAGCATTTCTGTGTGTGTGTTCGTACATGCACAATATGAGGGATTTCTAAAATTGTGTCAAAAATTTCCTTTTTCCGAAATAGCTGCATAGCCCGGCGTTGCACGGGCTCTCTCTAGTGTTAGAAATTTTCCCTTTCTCTCACAAAATCAGAACTTCTCTCACTCTCTAATACTCATTTTCAAAATAAATTCCATCCCTCATCCACCGCTTAGCCCGGCGTTGCTCGGGCTTTCTCTTTTCCTCATCACACCAGCATTTCTGTGTGTGTGTGTTTTTGTACATGCACAATGTGACGGATTTCTAAAATTTTGTCAAAAAATTTCCTTTTTTCGAAATAGCTGCATGGCCCGGCGTTGCACGGGATATCTCTACTGTTATAAATTTTCCCTTTCTCTCACAAAATCAGAACTTCTCTCTCTCTCTACTCTCTCTACTCTCTCTCTCTCTCTCTCTATAATACTCATTTTCAAAATAAATTCCATCCCTCCTCCATCGCTTAGCCCAGCGTTGCTCAGGCTTTCTCTTTTCCTCTTGTCACCATCATTTCTCTATGTGTGTTTTTGTAAATGCACAATGTGAGGGATTTCTCAATTTGTGTCAAAAAATTTCCTTTTTACGAAATAGGTGCATGGCCCGGCGTTGCACGGGCTATCTCTACTGTTATAAATATTCCCTTTCTCTCACAAAATTAGAACTTCTAATACTTATTTTCAAAATAACTTCCATCCCCCTCCACAGCTTAGCCCAGCGTTGCTCAGGCTTTCTCTTTTCCTCATGACACCAGCATTTCTGTGAGTGTGTGTTTCGTACTTGCACAATGTGAGGGATTTCTCAATTTGTGTCAAAATTTTCCTTTTTACGAAATAGCTGCATGGCCCGGCGTTGCAAGGGCTATCTCTACTGTTAGAAGTTTTCCCTTTCTCTCACAAAATCAGAACTTCTCTCACTCTCTAATACTCATTTTCAAAATAAATTCCATCCCTCATCCACCGCTTAGCCCGGCGTTGCTCGGGCTTTCTCTTTTCCTCATCACACCAGCATTTCTGTGTGTGTGTGTTTGTAAATGCACAATGTGAGGGATTTCTAAAATTGTGTCAAAAATTTCCTTTTTTCGAAATAGCTGCATGGCCCGGCTTTGCACGGGCTATCTCTACTGTTATAAATTTTCCCTTTTCTCAAAAAATTAGAACTTCTAATACTTATTTTTCAAAATAACTTCCATCCCCCTCCACCGCTAAGCCCGCGTTGCTCGGGCTTTCTGTTTTCCTCATGACACCAGCATTTCTGTGTGTGTGTGTGTTTCGTACATGCACAATGTGAGGGATTTCTAAAATTGTGTCAAAAAATTTCCTTTTTCAGAAATAGCTGCATGGCCCGGCGTTGCACGGGCTATCTCTACTGTTATAAATTTTCCCTTTCTCTCAAAAAATTAGAACTTCTAATACTCATTTTCAAAATAACTTCCATCCCCCTCATCCGCTAAGCCCAGCGTTGCTCGGGCTTTCTGTTTTCCTCATGACACCAGCATTTCT
Source organism: Trichonephila clavipes (assembly GCA_019973935.1). Taxonomy (NCBI): domain Eukaryota; kingdom Metazoa; phylum Arthropoda; class Arachnida; order Araneae; family Nephilidae; genus Trichonephila; species Trichonephila clavipes. The sequence goes on along the minus strand of BMAU01021348.1, from coordinate 615,506 downwards.
GTGTGTGTGTGTGTTTGTACATGCTCAATGTGAGGGATTTCTAAAATTGTGTCAAAAAATTTCCTTTTTCCGAAATAGCTGCATGGCCCGGCGTTGCTCGGGCTATCTCTACTGTTATAAATTTTCCCTTTCTCTCACAAAATCAGAACTTCTCTCTCTCTCTCTCTAATACTCATTTTCAAAAAAATTCCATCCCTCCTCCACCGCTTAGCCCGGCGTTGCTCGGGCTTTCTCTTTTCCTCATGACACCAGCATTTCTGTGTGTGTGTGTTTTGTACATGCACAATGTGAGTGATTTATAAAATTGTGTCAAAAAATTTCCTTTTTCGAAATAGCTGCATGGCCCGGCGTTGCACGGGCTATCTCTACTGTTATAAATTTTCCCTTTATCTCAAAAAATTAGAACTTCTAATACTCATTTTCAAAATAACTTCCATCCCCCCTCCACCGCTAAGCCCAGCGTTGCTCGGGCTTTCTGTTTTCCTCATGACACCAGCATTTCTGTGTGTGTGTGTGTTTTTGTACATGCACAATGTGAGGGATTTCTAAAATTGTGTCAAAAATTTCCTTTTTCCGAAATAGCTGCATGGCCCGGCGTTGCACGGGCTATCTCTACTGTTATAAATTTTCCCTTTCTCTCAAAAAATAAGAACTTCTAACTAATACTCATTTTCAAAATAACTTCCATCCCCCTCCACCGCTTAGCCCAGCGTTGCTCGGGCTTTCTCTTTTCCTCATGACACCAGCATTTCTGTGTGTGTGTGTTTGTACAGGCACAATGTGAGGGATTTATAAAATTGTGTCAAAAATTTCCTTTTTCGAAATAGCTGCATGGCCCGGCGTTGCACGGGCTATCTCTACTGTTATAAATTTTCCCTTTCTCTCAAAAATTAGAACGTCTAATACTCATTTTCAAAATAACTTCCATCCCCCTCCACCGCTAAGCCCAGCGTTGCTCGGGCTTTCTGTTTTCCTCATGACACCAGCATTTCTGTGTGTGTTTGTACATGCACAATGTGAGTGATTTCTAAAATTGTGTCAAAAAATTTCCTTTTTCCGAAATAGCTGCATGGCCCGGCGTTGCACGGGCTATCTCTACTGTTATAAATTTTCCCTTTCTCTCACAAAATTAGAACTTCTAATACTCATTTTGAAAATAACTTCCATCCCCCTCCACCGCTTAGCCGAGCGTTGCTCGGCTTTCTGTTTTCCTCATGACACAAGCATTTCTGTAAGTGTGTGTTCGTACATGCACAATATGAGGGATTTCTAAAATTGTGTCAAAAAATTTCCTTTTTCCGAAATAGCTGCATAGCCCGGCGTTGCACGGGCTCTCTCTAGTGTTAGAAATTTTCCCTTTCTCTCACAAAATCAGAACTTCTCTCACTCTCTAATACTCATTTTCAAAATAAATTCCATCCCTCATCCACCGCTTAGCCCGGCGTTGCTCGGGCTTTCTCTTTTCCTCATCACACCAGCATTTCTGTGTGTGTGTGTTTGTACATGCACAATGTGACGGATTTCTAAAATTTTAACAAAAAATTTCCTTTTTTCGAAATAGCTGCATGGCCCGGCGTTGCACGGGATATCTCTACTGTTATAAATTTTCCCTTTCTCTCACAAAATCAGAACTTCTCTCTCTCTTTCTCTCTCTCTACTCTCTCTCTCTCTTTCATTTTCAAAATAAATTCCATCCCTCCTCCATCGCTTAGCCCAGCGTTGCTCAGGGCTTTCTCTTTTTTCCTCTTGTCACCATCATTTCTCTATGTGTGTTTTTGTAAATGCACAATGTGAGGGATTTCTCAATTTGTGTCAAAATTTTCCTTTTTCGAAATAGCTGCATGGCCCGGCGTTGCACGGGCTATCTCTACTGTTATAAATATTCCCTTTCTCTCACAAAATTAGAACTTCTAATACTTATTTTCAAAATAACTTCCATCCCCCTCCACAGCTTAGCCCAGCGTTGCTCAGGCTTTCTCTTTTCCTCATGACACCAGCATTTCTGTGAGTGTGTGTGTACTTGCACAATGTGAGGGATTTCTCAATTTGTGTCAAAATTTTCCTTTTTACGAAATAGCTGCATGGCCCGGCGTTGCAAGGGCTATCTCTACTGTTATAAATTTTCCCTTTCTCTCAAAAATCAGAACTTCTCTCACTCTCTAATACTCATTTTCAAAATAAATTCCATCCCTCATCCACCGCTTAGCCCGGCGTTGCTCGGGCTTTCTCTTTCCTCATCACACCAGCATTTCTGTGTGTGTGTGTTTGTAAATGCACAATGTGAGGGATTTCTAAAATTGTGTCAAAAAATTTCCTTTTTTCGAAATAGCTGCATGGCCCGGCTTTGCACGGGCTATCTCTACTGTTATAAATTTTCCCTTTTTCTCAAAAAATTAGAACTTCTAATACTTATTTTCAAAATAACTTCCATCCCCCTCCACCGCTAAGCCCAGCGTTGCTCGGGCTTTCTGTTTTCCTCATGACACCAGCATTTCTGTGTGTGTGTGTGTGTTTGTACATGCACAATGTGAGGGATTTCTAAAATTGTGTCAAAAAATTTCCTTTTTCAGAAATAGCTGCATGGCCCGGCGTTGCACGGGCTATCTCTACTGCTATAAATTTTCCCTTTCTCTCAAAAAATTAGAACTTCTAATACTCATTTTCAAAATAACTTCCATCCCCCCTCATGCGCTAAGCCCAGCGTTGCTCGGGCTTTCTGTTTTCCTCATGACACCAGAATTTCTGTGTGTGTGTGTGTTTGTACATGCTCAATGTGAGGGATTTCTAAAATTGTGTCAAAAAATTTCCTTTTTCTGAAATAGTTGCATGGCCCGGCGTTGCTCGGGCTATCTCTACTGTTATAAATTTTCCCTTTCTCTCACAAAATCAGAACTTCTCTCACTCTCTCTCTCTCTCTAATACTCATTTTCAAAAAAATTCCATCCCTCCTCCACCGCTTAGCCCGGCGTTGCTCGGGCTTTCTCTTTTCCTCATGACACCAGCATTTCTGTGTGTGTGTGTTTTTGTACATGCACAATGTGAGGGATTTCTAAAATTGTGTCAAAAATTTCCTTTTTCCGAAATAGCTGCATGGCCCGGCGTTGCACGGGCTATCTCTACTGTTATAAATTTTCCTTTCTCTCAAAAAATTAGAACTTCTAATACTCATTTTCAAAATAACTTACATCCCCCTCCACCGCTTAGCCCAGCGTTGCTCAGGGCTTTCTCTTTTTCTCATGACACCAGCATTTCTGTGTGTGTGTGTTTGTACATGCACAATGTGAGGGATTTCTAAAATTGTGTCAAAAAAATTCCTTTTTCCGAAATAGCTGCATGGCCCGGCGTTGCACGGGCTATCTCTACTGTTATAAATTTTCCCTATCTCCCAAAAATTAGAACTTCTAATACTCATTTTCAAAATAACTTCCATCCCCCTCATCCGCTAAGCCCAGCGTTGCTCGGGCTTTCTGTTTTCCTCATGACACCAGCATTTCTGTGTGTGTGTGTGTTTGTACATGCTCAATGTGAGGGATTTCTAAAATTGTGTCAAAAATTTCCTTTTTCCGAAATAGCTGCATGGCCCGGCGTTGCTCGGGCTATCTCTACTGTTATAAATTTTCCCTTTCTCTCACAAAATCAGAACTTCTCTCTCTCTCTCTCTAATACTCATTTTCAAAAATAATTCCATCCCTCCTCCACCGCTTAGCCCGGCGTTGCTCGGGCTTTCTCTTTTCCTCATGACACCAGCATTTCTGTGTGTGTGTGTTCGTACATGCACAATGTGAGGGATTTCTAAAATTGTGTCAAAAAATTTCCTTTTTCGAAATAGCTGCATGGCCCGGCGTTGCACGGGCTATCTCTACTGTTATAAATTTTCCCTTTCTCTCAAAAAATTAGAACTTCTAATACTCATTTTCAAAATAACTTCCATCCCCCTCCACCGCTTAGCCCAGCGTTGCTCGGGCTTTCTGTTTTCCTCATGACACCAGCATTTCTGTGTGTGTGTGTTTTGTACATGCACAATGTGAGGGATTTCTAAAATTGTGTCAAAAATTTCCTTTTTCGAAATAGCTGCATGGCCCGGCGTTGCACGGGCTATCTCTACTGTTATAAATTTTCCCTTTCTCTCACAAAATCAGAACTTCTCTCTCTCTCTCTAATACTCATTTTCAAAATAATTCCATCCCTCCTCCACCGCTTAGCCCGGCGTTGCTCGGGCTTTCTCTTTTCCCTCATGACACCAGCATTTCTGTGTGTGTGTGTGTTTGTACATGCACAATGTGAGGGATTTCTAAAATTGTGTCAAAAATTTCCTTTTTCGAAATAGCTGCATGGCCCGGCGTTGCACGGGCTATCTCTACTGTTATAAATTTTCCCTTTCTCTCAAAAAATTAGAACTTCTAATACTCATTTTCAAAATAAAAATTTCCATCCCCCTCCACCGCTTAGCCCAGCGTTGCTCGGGCTTTCTGTTTTCCTCATGACACCAGCATTTCTGTGTGTGTGTGTTTGTACATGCACAATGTGAGGGATTTCTAAAATTGTGTCAAAAAATTTCCTTTTTCCGAAATAGCTGCATGGCCCGGCGTTGCACGGGCTATCTCTACTGTTATAAATTTTCCCTTTCTCTCAAAAAATTAGAACTTCTAATACTCATTTTCAAAATAACTTCCATCCCCCTCATCCGCTAAGCCCAGCGTTGCTCGGGCTTTCTGTTTTCCTCATGACACCAGCATTTCTGTGTGTGTGTGTGTTTGTACATGCTCAATGTGAGGGATTTCTAAAATTGTGTCAAAAATTTCCTTTTTCCGAAATAGCTGCATGGCCCGGCGTTGCTCGGGCTATCTCTACTGTTATAAATTTTCCCTTTCTCTCACAAAATCAGAACTTCTCTCTCTCTCTCTCTCTAATACTCATTTTCAAAAATAATTCCATCCCTCCTCCACCGCTTAGCCCGGCGTTGCTCGGGCTTTCTCTTTTCCTCATGACACCAGCATTTCTGTGTGTGTGTGTGTTTGTACATGCACAATGTGAGGGATTTCTAAAATTGTGTCAAAAAATTTCCTTTTTTCGAAATAGCTGCATGGCCCGGCGTTGCACGGGCTATCTCTACTGTTATAAATTTTCCCTTTCTCTCAAAAATTAGAACTTCTAATACTCATTTTCAAAATAACTTCCATCCCCCTCCACCGCTAAGCCCAGCGTTGCTCGGGCTTTCTGTTTTCCTCATGACACCAGCATTTCTGTGTGTGTGTGTTTTGTACATGCACAATGTGAGGGATTTCTAAAATTGTGTCAAAAATTTCCTTTTTCCGAAATAGCTGCATGGCCCGGCGTTGCACGGGCTATCTCTACTGTTATAAATTTTCCCTTTCTCTCAAAAATTAGAACTTCTAATACTCATTTTCAAAATAACTTCCATCCCCCTCCACCGCTTAGCCCAGCGTTGCTCGGGCTTTCTCTTTTCCTCATGACACCAGCATTTCTGTGTGTGTGTGTTTGTACA
>BMAU01021348.1:0-5000 GCA_019973935.1 Trichonephila clavipes | reverse complement strand
GGAAAAATCGAGTATAACAAGAAAGATAAGAAGTTTCAGCGTCAACGAATTACAACAAAACATTTACGAAGCCTATTTACCAGAGTACGAATCTGTTCAAAGATATCAGAGACAGCGCGCAGAAAGGGTATTACAACAAAAATTACGAGAAACACTCAAATCAGTGAATTCTTCCTGCATATGGTCAGACGAACTATTCAAAATCGCAGAAATTCAAAACCTCAAAAAGAAACTTGCACACTCATCGTTAAGGAAGGTTTGTACTAAAGAGATATTTTTGGAAAGGTGAAAATCACGGCGCTCATAGACAGTGGTAGTACCGTAAGTTTGCTTCGAGAAAACACAAGCAGAAGAATAATGGATCCAACAAAATTATCGAAGAACAAGATGCTTCTCACAGGTATTGGTGAAGCACAAGTGACAACTATCGGTTCCTTTGAACATAAGTTCAAAATAGATGATTAAAATTACTCGTTAACTTGGCATGTTGTACCGACTGATAAATTAAAATTCGAAGCAGTTATTGGATCAGATCTTTTGGAACAAGCATCGATAAGTTTTACTAAAGAAGGAGTTAAATTCCACAAATATGAGAATCAGGCACAGCTTATGCAAATATCTGCTGAAAATCTTCAAGAAGAACTAGACCTACGTCATGTTGAAAATCGTCGAATCAAGAAGGAACTTGAAAAGTTAATTCAAGACTACAAGCCAGAAAAAACAGCATCTACTGACATCACAATGAGAATTATTTTAAAAGACGAAGAACCAGTCTGTCAACCTCCTCGTCGACTAGCTTTCACAGAAAGACAAGAAGTAAACAAACAGATAGAAGAATGGCTCAACGAAGGCATTATACGTCCGAGTTCTGCGGAATATGCAAGTCAATCGTAATGGTAAAAGAAGATGGATCTTCGAGAATGTGCATTGACTACAGAAAATTGAATCAGAAGCTTGTGAAAGATAAATTTCCGTTACCTATCATCGAAGATGTTTTTAGACACTTTGCAAGAAGCAAACGGTATATTCTACATTAGATTTACGCAATGGTTTCTTTTCACGTCGATGTTGACGAAGATTGCAGAAAGTATACATCCTTTATCGTCCCAGATGGACAATTTGAATTCAACAAAGTTCCTTTCGGACTAAGCACAAGTCCAGGAGTTTTCCAACGCTACGTATCAAAGTATATTTAGAGATCTTACCGGAAAGGAATTGTAATCAGTTATTTAGATGATCTCGTCATTCCAGCGAAAAACGAACAGGAAGGTCTCGAAAAACTTAAAATTATTTTTGAAGTCGCAAAGAAATACGGATTAGAAATTAAGTTCAAGAAGTGCCAATTCTTAAAAAGAAAAATAGAATTTCTAGGTCACATTGTAGAAAGCGGAACTATTAAACCATCTCCCACGAAGACACTAGCTGTCCGAAAATTTCAGAACCAACAACAATAAAAACAAGTACAAAGTTTTCTTGGTTTAACTGGATATTTCCGCAAGTACATCAAGGATTATTCAAAGATAGCTAAACCACTTAGCGATTTAACAAGAAAAGAAAACCTCTTTGTTTTCGGATTCAACAAAAGAAGCATTTGAAAAATTGAAGAAAATCATGTCGGAAGGCCCAATCTTGCACCTCTACAAGTATGGAAGAAACACAGAACTACATACAGACGCCTGTAAACAAGGGTACGGCGCAATTTTGTTACAAGAAGCAGAAGATGGAAAGTTACATCCCGTTTACTACATGTCGAAAAAACAAATACAGCAGAAGAAAAGTATGACAGCTACGAATTAGAAGTACTAGCAATTATCAACGCATTAAAGAAGTTTCGTGTTTATCTTTTAGGACAACCCTTTAAAATAGTAACTGACTGTTCAACATTTCAGAAGACTGCAAAAAAGGAGCTAATTACTTCTCATAGCCAGATGGGCGCTTCAATTAGAAGAATTCGATTATGAAATAGAGCACAGAGCTGGAAGTCGTATGAAGCACGTCGATGCTCTTAGCCGATATCCGTAATGATGGTATGCAATGATACATTAACTTCAAAGCTTAAAAACGCACAAGAGGAAGATGACAACATCCAAACATTGAAATCACTTCAGAGAAGCAAGAATCAGAAGAATTTTTTGAGCGAAATGGTATACTCTAGAAGTACTTAAATGGTCGAGAATTAATTGTAACACCTAAAGCAATGCAAGCTGAACTAATTAAATTGATTCACGAAAATGGTCATTTCTCAGTAGGAAAAAACAGAAGAAATTGTGAAACCGGAAGTTTTTATCCCAAATTTATCCAACGTTAAAAAAGTAATAATTAATTGTGTTCCATGTATCTTAGCTAATAAGAAAACTGGCAAAAAAGGAAGGGTTTTTGAATCCTATTTCTAAGGAAAGCATTCTTTAAGTACGTACCATGTTGACTTCATTGGTCCTTTACCCTCCACAAACAAAAATTATCAACACATTTTCACCGTAGTAGACGCATTTACCGTTATTTGGCTATATCCCGTCAAAACTGTATCTGCTGAAAGTGCCCTCGAAAATTAAAACAACAGCAGAAGACCTTTGTGTAATCCCATCAGAATTATCTCTGATAGAGGTTCAGCGTTCACTTCAAAATTATTCAACGACTACTGTGATGAAGAGAACATTCAACATCTACAAATAGCAACAGGTGTTCCTCGAGGAAACGGACAAGTTGAACGAATTCATCGAACTTTGATTCCAGTTCTCACCAAACTATCATTAGACGACTCAACGAAATGGTACAAATACGTCGACAGATTACAGAGAATACTAAATAGTACTATAACTCGCAGTACAAAATGGACACCATTCGAACTATTAGTGGGAATCAAAATGCGTAACAAGGAAGACATCCTAATCAAAGACTTACTTCTAGAAGAAATGGCGAAAGAATTACTAGAACAACGCGAATTTTTAAGAAACGATGCAAAAAAAGAACATCGAAACCCTACAGTCTGAAAATAGAAAGACGTATAACAGAAGAAGAAGAAAGCTTCGTTATACAAAGAAGGTGATTTAGTTGCCATCCAAAGAACCCAATTTGGAGCTGGACTGAAACTAAGACCAAAGTTCTTAGGCCCTTACAAAGTAACAAAGTTAATTCCAAGGAAAGGTATGAAGTGGAAAAGGTTGGTCAGCACGATGGACCGAACTCAACCACCACCTCTGCTGATTTGATGAAACTTTTTTATGCTTAATTGAATTTTTTATATTAGTTATTATTTTTAATTTTTCTCATATCTCTCTTGAGAAATTAATAGATGTTCTATGGTAACACTCGTTTCCATTAATCACTTTATATTCACTTGTAACATTTATTATATTTTCGTATTATTCATTATCTTTCTATTGATGCGAAGGATTTTTATGGTTTAGTTAATTGTAGATCACAACATGGAATATTTTGTTTTTATATGCTTTATTTTAGGTCCGGAATTGTGAACATTAGGTATACATCTTTTCATCTGTAATATTTTATTTTATTATCTTTAAGAATCTTATTATTTGTCTTTATTACATTCATATTCCAATAATCATCAAATTTATAGTTGTAACTAAAAATAGTTTGTATTTAAAGTACTTAAGCTCTCAACATTTTGTAAGAGCTGAGAGACCAGCTCTGTCAGGAGAGGGTGATTCTGTAGGATTTTCCCTTTGAAACATTTGTAAAAATGTTGAGTGATATCCTTTTCAGAGGACCATAAATCTCAATTTGATTTATTACTGCATTCCGAAGGTGCGCCACCTAGTGAGCTTTCGTAGCTCCGGCTTGAATAATTTTTCGGCAGAGGCCAACTAACTACTGCTTGATCAACACATCGCGTCTACCGCATTTCCGCGCCCAACGCGGCACCGCCAGTCCTAACGTCCAATAATGAGAAAGGTTCATTTCCCCGTCTTCTAAAGGTATTACTCAACTTTTAATTAACTTAATTCCTGCATTTCTTTCTATTTGTAATTATCTTTTTTTTTTGTAAATATATTCCTTTAATTTTAAATAAATTCTCTATTTTACTTAAAAGAAGTATTCGTGTTTTAATGACTTAGATTCATTTAATTCATCACTCACCCTTAAATACTTACCCCTAGACAAGCCACCTCGCCAATCTAAAACCCGCCTTCTGAAGAGTCTGATTTTTATTCGAAGATTTATTCGGACTCCCACATATATATATTTAAAATTCTTGGATCTTATTTTACATTTTATAAAAACAACAGAGATATTAAAAGTACAAACTTTATTTTTTTAAAGAAAAGTTATATCACATTTGTGGGAAGAATATGAAATAATGTACTTAAATAAATATTATAATCATGAAAAAGGATTTGCATATATACTTATTACTTTATTCCTTAACTAGTATCTAGTCTTTATATATATAAATCTTCTGTGCGTGTGTTTGTCACTAAACTCCTCTTAAACGGCTGGACAGATTTCGATGAAATTTTTTGTATGGGTTCAAGTAAAAAGATCTATATGAGAGAACATAGTATGTCAGAAAGAAAATCAAAACATGATGCCACGATAGGAATTGAATTAACACTGAATTTTAGAAGTGCATAAGAAAATAACTTTGTTATGCATTCAATCCAATCCATAGTTCTTCACGTAGAGAACCATCTTGATAAATAATGTCCACGAACGATCTAAGAAACCGATATGAGAACTTATCTGTTATCAAAACCATGAGGCCAAATACAGCAACATGAAAAAAAAAAGCATCTGCCCAAGTATCTGTAGTTAGAAATACCAAAGTTGACATAAGGGAAGTGTTGTCTTCCAAAACATATTATTTTCAAATCTGTTTTTATATATATAATAGTATATCGTATGTATATAACATTAATCTGTGCGTTGCGCATGTCACTATGAGAAACTCTACCTCCCAGCCACGGCTGGACCGATTTCGATGGAATTTTTTATTGGCGTGGAGTTCAAAAGTAAATTCTAGAGAATATGGTTTAGAT